>CM076582.1:1626514382-1626889766 GCA_034641835.2 Pinus albicaulis | reverse complement strand
TCATTTTTTAATGAGGTTGACACAGGAAAACAACTATCCTCATCGCCGACTGATTCATTTTTAACGAGGTTGACTCATTAAAAGGAACTATCCTCGGACCAACTGATTCGTTTTTTAACGAGGTTGACACAGTAAAAGGAACTATCCTCACACTCACTAATTCATTTTTTAATGAGGTTGACACAGTAAAATTTAATATCATCGACAACTACTTGATCATGGCTTCCAACTGGAAGAAATACATGTCAATGGACACACCTTGATCATGGCTTCCAAGAGGTCTTCATCAGAAGGAAGAATAGTTCTCTGGAAGGAACACATGTCAAGGGACTCAAAAGGGATAAGAACATCACGTTCAAATAATCCCATAGAGTTTTCCATGTCAATTACCGGATCTAAGTCATAGGAAGTCGAGCAAACAGTGAGAGGCTCACTTCCATCGGTAACTGAAAACATGGGACTAGTTGCCACATAATTAACCCGTGGCGGGGTAGATACCACTTTTGAATCAGGAACATTCAGGGATGTCAGATTATTGGTAGTCGAAACAAGACTAGGGAATGAAAGCTGGTCTACAATCACAATATTACCATTGTGAGGGAAAGACATCACGCGAAAGAGTGTCGATACGACAGCTTTCATTGCATAAACATAGTCTCGCCCAAGGAGTAAATTGAAATCCAAGGGGCCTCGAACTACCATAAGATCAATACAGACAGTTTTACCTTCCAAAGTAATATAAAACTTAGGAAGGATCCCTAAAGGTTCACTAATGGTTCTATTAAAAGCTTTCAGATTCTGCGTAATAGGCACAAGCTGAGGGGAACCCAAAGCTTTCCAAGCAGTTGAGGATAAAATACTAACAGAAGCACCTTCATCTACCTGTGTGCGGTATACATCCCTACGACCAGCCTTCACAATGATTTGGAAAGGGATGGAGGAAGGAAGACGAGGTTCTATCAGTCTATTCCAATCAAAGGAAAATACCTCAGTACTTGGAGGGGGTTCTGTAGAAACAGGTGAAATTCCCCCCACTTCACGGGGGGCATAACTGGAAAAATGCGGACAAGACCGATCTCTCTAGTACTAAAGTAACTAGCAACAAACAACCAATTATACTAATCTCTCTCTAAGCATACAAGATTCATAAAAATGCTATATAGGTGTAAGGCCTACCTTATGTCCAGCGCTTGCTTGATCTCATTGAAGTCCTTCCCGTGCACTTGAAAGAACGTTCCTCGTGAATCTGCAGTCACAAACAAGCAAAAAGATTACATAGTAGATGTATAGACATTATTATAAATCATACTCATCATAATGATCAAGGAATTTATGAAATAAACCATGAATAGACAGTTTAATGAGAGAAATGAGTATATTTGTATTAACTTCAAATAAAAGAAAACCTTTACAACATGTGCCTTGATGTCGTGCAGGTCCTCCTGGGGTCCGAAGCAGGAATCTCTTCTACTTTGACAAGCATTGCACTCTTTGAACCAAGACGGATAGAGGTGAGTGATTTAACCTCACAGAAAGTCTTAGTTAACTAAGTCTGAATCTCAACAGCATTTAACCTCAAATATCTTAAAGCTTGAACTCCATTTGAGGCTACCCAAGGCCTCTTTTTATAGTGGAAAAGAGGAGGTTTTCTGTTCCAAATATGAAGGGATAGAATCCTCCTTCAAAGGGATTAGCTCCTTACATCAAGGGGTTAGCTCCATCAAGTAAGGGATGCATGAACCTTCTCAAAGCGTATCCATTCTCGAAAATTCCCATCTAGAATCTTCTAGAATTCATCTGAAATCAACTTTTTATCTTTACTTTCTCGCCTTTTTGAGTTTTACAGAGGTCCGCACCCATAACACAAAGAACGTGCGGTATGGTTCCGCAGGAGAGCTGAACTTTAGGTGCGGGACCGCAGGCAATGAATAGAGAAAGTGCGATACCAATGTTTAGGGGATTTTTAGGAACTTTTCTCTAATTTTGAAAGCTTGACATGAGGAGCTGATATGTTAGACTTGCAAAAGGAGGAAGTATGAGTAATAATGAGCTCATACTCATAGTAAAATGTCAGGATGACAGTTTTTAGTGTAACAAATTGCCCCCTAAAGTGCAAAGTCTGGAATAGATGAAGCTGAAGTCTATCATATATGAAGAGTGCAGTACTTTATCATTTCAAAGATCATCCTGTGGACACCCCAGTCGGAACCTGTAAAAACATTCAATGCAAAATATATACATATATATGTCATCACTGAGGTAGGCATTCCCATACTCAGATTAAAACTAACTAGAAACTAACTCAAATCGTTCTGATATAGGAATGATTTTAATATTACATCAATAGCGTAGACACAGCATGGGCGCAGCCATCTGTAATGAATAGTCTACTGTATAATAACAAAATTCCTCGTAGCCTGGATGGTGGAAACTAGATCCAGGGTCTTGATTTCCACATCTTGAACTAGTACGATTCTATCCATGTGAATAAATGTGTTGAAGTTGAACATGGTAGAAACCGCTTGATTACCAGTCATTGATGTAAAATGTTAACAAGTGTGAGAGAAACCACCAGTAATGTCAATGGCTCTCAAAGTACCCAGTACAATCCATGAAATTTGAATGAATGAGCTGAAGTCGAACATGCCACGGAATCATTTGATCGAAGGTCAATGATGCAACCTGTCGTCGAAGGCGAGAAACTTGCCATTGAGGCATGCAGATTTCAAGGTACTGACAATTTCTGGATCAACTTCCTAGATAATGTGCTGATGTCGATAGAAAGTGATCTGTCGTAGGCAAGCCCACAACACGAAATCATAGATCAAGTTTTGAAAATATATTAGCAAGGACTGACTCAGGGATGGTCAAAAATGGATGACAGATATTTTGCAGATGAATGGTTTATTTGAACTGTCCTCTTGAACACATAACGACACTGCAGATGGCTTGGTAACAATTGACCCAAAGCTAATACCCAGAAACCGGCTGAAGACTTTCAATATGGTTTGATTAACTATTAGGCAAAGGATTTCCCAACCCAGGTGAATGAAAGTGTCGTGTTCAAGAGTGGTTGACTGAATTTTCGAAAAATTTAAAATATAACAAACACGCCCATTTCTCTCTTTTTCCCCCACCATTTCTGGCAAGTACCTCTTTATTTTTGACAAGCTTGAGGAGGATAACATTTGCTTGATTATAAGCTCATCCTTCGGATGAGTCCAACTTAGTTTGATATTCAAACCCTAAGAAGGAGTGGTTCGTTCCTGTTGAAAATTAAACAGGTCCTTTACTGTTAAGTTTTAACGAGTCCAGTATAGGAGAAACTCGGTGTTTTTCAATTTTAGGGAGTCAGAAGAAAAAACTTAAGAAAACTCCATGGGTTTACTTTTTCGTAAATTTAGTCTCTCGAGCCCGAAAAAGGATAAAATAATGCGAGAGAGAACTCTATTGACCGTAATTAGTCAACGTATACCTTTTTCGTAAATAGTCCATTTCAGTCCGTAAAAGGGGTAAACTTATACTGAAGGGACGACTGTTCATTTACTTTAACGAGTTCGAATAGTCAAGTACTCGACAATATTTTCATGTTTAGAGAGTCTGAAAAGGGCTTAAAAGAGAACTCCATGGTTTCGCTTTTTCTGTAAGTTTGAACGAGTTCGAAAAAGGGATAAAAATGTACTCATATGGCCGACTTTCAATTTAATTTACGAGCAGGAAAAGACGAAAAGAACTCGGCATTTTTATATGTTTTACGAGAATGAAAAATAGCAAAATGATCTCGGGATTTTCATGAGTTTAACGAGTCTTGAAAATAACCAAAATTGACTCCAATGTTTCGCTTTTTCGTAAAATTTTTGAAAGAGTCCGAAAAAGTGATAAAAGTATGCTCTTTGTTGAAAAATGATCAATTCTCCTGAAAAATCCAGTTTCTGCACAAAAAATTGAAACATTACACATACTTGTTTAAGATAAGTAAAAATGCTTTCAAAAATACCCTTTTTAAAGTGAAAAATAAATAAATTAAAAATTCATCCATTCGAAAAAACTTATAAAAAGGACTTTTTCAACTTCATTTTTACCGTTCATTTTCAGAGTGAAAAGTAAAAAGCTTTTGGATAAGAAAGTTCCTGTGAAGATTCTGGAAAATTCGTCCATTGGAATCAAGAACTGTCAGTCCCAGGTAATCCACAACCTCTCAATCTTGTTTTTCATCCGTTTCAAATTTGTTTTTAGGCTTTAGTTTGCATTTTTGGGGCAAAAAATGGTTTAAAAGTTCGCCCACGGGGTCCGCAGGTGTGACACACGTTCCCTGCGAACCCCGACTTTTTTCTATAAGAAAAAATTCGTGGGTTCCGCACCCGGCACATAGTACGCGTGCGGATCTACGCACTATTTACAAATCGTAGGTGCGGTACCCACGCGGTTGGATTTAAAACATTTATTTCTCATTTGTTTGCCAAAAAATTTCAAATAAGACTATTCTAACTTGCCTTTTTATTCATTGTAGGATTGACAAGATGCTGATCTGGCGAGAACGTGAGCACGAAGAAGTGAATGAAGCCGTAATACTCCATTTTCCCACACAACAGGCATTAAAATCATGTGGCTTGTACAAATTTTGGGCCATCTCAGGCATGAGGGCACAAGTAGAACTCCTGACATGGTTGGTGAACAGATGGAATGTGCAGGACCAGTGCTTCTTTATTGGTGGCCACCGGCTTGAAATTGAGCTGGAGGATATATATTTTCTGACTGGTTTTTCCAAGAGGGGTGAACAAGTTTCTTTGTTTGGGACTAGGCCAGGTGGCCAGTCTGTCGCTAGTCTTCAACTAGAATTCTGCAATAATCAGGCAAACCCTAGGGACAAACGGATTGATATAAAACACATCATCCGTCCTGAATTGAAATTTATTGCTTTTACTATTACCAAAATATGTGGGAGTGCTGCGCTGCATGTAGCTACTGGTTCCCAAATGCGTATTGCTGTGGATTGTTTTCGCGACACCATCTTTAACTGGTGTGAAGTTGTGTTGGCTAATGTAAAAGGCCAACTAACCAGAGCAAAAAATGGGAAACTGAATAACTTTGGATACGGATCCATCGTTGTTTCTTTTGCTCTAGAGAGGATCCCCATGTTAGCTCCACAGAGTATTGCTGTTGATGCCGGTCGACTTCGAGAACCGAGGATGGTTCGTTGGTCCGCATTGATGGCTCGTCATGCTATCGAGGGTACTGAAATTGTCCGATTTCCTCCTTCATATTTTCGTTGGCTGGATCGCCAACTTTTTGTGATAGAGAACTTTCCATACGCCGGGATAGATTTCCGTGGTGACCGAGAGATGGTTCTCCCAGCAGGGGAACAGTGGGATGAGTCAGGTACAATCATTTTTCAACGTTTGCTAAATTCTAATTTTTTTAATTTTTTATCGTCTTTGAAAACTAATAACCAAAATTTTTTTGAATACAGATGTGGGTCCACAAAGACCAGCCCATCTCCAACCTTACGAGAGAAGACAACCAGTTGCGGCCGCACCAGCCCCAGCAGGCCAATCAGCGGAGATTTTGACTCATTTAGAGCATCATCTAGAGCGTTTGACTCTAGATATTCCAGAGATGAGCATAGATGACATTCCTCTCAGGTTGCAGAGATATGTGATTGGAGTTCTAGGACCTTTTAGGAGGTTCCTATGCAGGGTAGCCCGAGCAGTGGTTTCTTATCGTGATCATCATCAGTGATGGGATGATCGTGTAGACTCATATTTTGACTTTTGAGTTATCATTTTTTGCCGATCATAAGGTGTTTCCAACCTATGATCGAAGACGATGTATATTTTTTGAAAACACTCCTATACTATGATATATCACTATTTTCTGGCTATCTGTGTACATATATGAATGCGTTTGATTTACTGTTTTGATTATTGCAAATGTCTATTTATCATACTAGAAGCAATTGAATCTGCTAATGTTTTTAAATGTCTTGGAATATGCTGATATTCAATGTAATCAAATTCACGTTCCAAAAGACGAACTCTTAAAAATAACCGTAATAACACTGGATTTCTAATGGTATAAACCCTGTTAAGCTGTAATACAACAAGTTCAGAATCCAACCTTACAATCAAACTTCGAATTCCAAATGATATGGACTCAGATAATAACTCAATCACTGCACTATACTCGGCAATGTTATTTGTTGTTTGACCAAGGCTTACCCCATGCATGGATACTAACTCGTCAGAGGGTGAATAGATAACCCAAGTTGCGAAAGAAATGTTCCGTGTACTACGACAAGCACCATCAGCAAAACCAATGTAGGTTTGAAGAGACGTCGACATCTGCAATATCAAGAGTAAAACTCAGATAAGCAGGAATGGTGATAAAAACACACTCTCTAAACTAGGCACACTTTTCTAATCTAAAACACACCAGCAGTAAAGAAATCTAAACTAACAAAATCTCCACACCACATTTAAGCATAATATCGCTTTAGATAGAGCCCATTTCTGGGTTTATCCAAAGGGACACCGTCAAAATCTATCGACTCATAGGCCCCTTTTGCTAACTTTCGTTTAACAATGTAAGGACCATGCCACATAGGCACGAATTTCCCAGCTCCTAGCTTGTCGTTAGCTTGATCATAAAGTAAAACTAGGTCTCCTTCTGAAAAATTTTGAGGGGTCACACTTCTATCATACTGAGCTTTTATCCTTTTAACATGAGCCTCGTTTGCTATTGCAGCATTTCGTCGATTCTCATCTAATTGGGCTAAGTACAAGAAACGTTTCTCCTCTTCAGACGTAGATGGAAGTAATTCTACAGCTAATTTTAGTGACGGTATTTCGCATTCAATCGGCAACACAGCTTCCAAACCGTAAACCAGTTGAAAAGGAGTGAAACCCGTTGATGTTTTGACTGAGGTTTGATATGCCCAAAGCGATGAAAATAACATGGAATGCCAATTCGTCTTGTGAATACCAATGATTCATTTGATCATGGTGACTAAAACTTTGTTAATGGCTTCAACCAGACCATTGGCTTGCGGATAATACGGAGTGGAACTATCCTGGCGTAGGCCAAGTTGGTCTGTCAGTTCGATCATCATGAAATTCTGAAAGTGACTTCCATGATCCATAATAATAGCTTGGGGAACACCGAACCTAGCAATTATGTGATTAAATGCGAATGTTGTAGCAGTCTTGCCATCAGCTGAAAATGTAGGCATCGCCTCGGCCCATTTTGTAAAATAATCTACTGCTAAGATAATATAGGCATGCCCCCTGGCCGAGTGAGGGTTACATGTAATAAAATCGATACCCCATTTCGCGAAAGGACCAACAACAATTATAGGGTGAAGAGGAGCGGGTGGCGCGCGCATTTTTCGATAAAAAATTTGACAGTTGTGGCATTTCCGAACCGCATAAATACAATCTTTGAACAACGTTGGCCAGAAATAACCTGCACGCAATATCTTTTGGGCTGTGGCATACCCAGACATATGACCGCCACATGCTCCATAATGGCAGTCATTTAACACCTTTTCAGCTTCTTCATGAGTTAGACAACGTCGGAAAACAGAATCCGCTCCACGACGATAAAGTGTATCACCAATGATATTATACTGTTGGGATTGGAAGCATATTTTCCGTCGCTGAGTTCGTGAGATGTCAGGCCGAAAAGATTGGGTTTGGAGATAAAAAATAATATCTCCATACCAAGGATCAAGTGTACTGATGAGAAACAAAGATTCGTCCGCAATGGACTCTTCTGCCACTGTTTCAGTATCAGTAGAGGGGAAATTGCACATCAGTTCCGCAAATACCAAAGATTTCTTTGCCTTGGATTTTTCAAATTCCAAGTCAAATTCCTGCAGGATAACTATCCATTTGGAATATTTGCCCCCTAGAAATTGTTTGGTCAAAATATACATCATAGGGTTGCAATTAGAAATTACCGTGGTTTTACGTAATAAGATGTAATGTCTAAATCGTTGGACAGCTTGAACGGCTGCCAAGGCTAATTTCTCCACATGTGTGTATTTGATTTTAGTCGGATGCAGATTTCGACTAAGATAATAAATCACATGTTCATTGTGAGATTCATCTTCCTGAACTAGTACCATCCCAATGGTGGAATGAGAAGCAGCGAGGTACAAAATGTAATCCTGGTTGTAGTTGGGAGGATGAAGTAATGGTGCATGGGTCAACGCGTGTTTAAGTGCATCAAAATATTGATCAGCGATCTCATCCCAAAAGAACGGAATGTTCTGTTTTAACAACCGGGTAAAACCCTTTGTAAGCTCGGCATAGTTAGGAATAAACCTACGTAAAAAGTTTGCTTTCCCCTGCAAACTTTGGAGTTGGCGTAAAGTCGAAGGAGGAGGCAATTTAACAATGGCTTCGACCTTCGATGGATCGACGCGAATGCCTGCTTTCGAGACAACAAATCCCAGTAATCGACCTGATTCTACGCAGAAAACACATTTATGCGGATTCAGCCTTATCCGATAATGCCTACATCTCATAAAAATTGCTCGTAAATGAGTGAGATGGTCGGCCCTGCGTAATGAATGAGCAGGTAAATCATCGAGATATGGCTGGACAATGTGCTTAATGTCATGAAATGCATAAGACATAGCCCGTTGAAAAGTTGCTCCAACGTTTTTTAATCCAAAAGGTAGTTTACAGTAAGCAAACGTTCCCCACGGACAAATAAAAGCTGTTTTAGGTTGATCTGCAGGGAGTATGTTTATTTGATTGTAGCCGGAAAAGCCATCCATGAAGGAAAACAATTCACTGCCAGCAAAATCATCGATTATTTGATCGATATAGGGAGTTGGATAATTATCTTTTGGACACGCTCGATTAATATCCCTATAATCGATACATACTCTTATCGTTCCTTGTTTTTTAGTCACAGGAACAATATTCGATACCCAATCCGTTAAGGGAATTGGATAAATGAATCTTGCTCGAAGTAATTTTTCAACTTCAGCTTTTATAGCAGCAGCTTTTCTAGGATGAATTTGACGTAATCGTTGACGAACAGGTTTAGCATCCGGGTAAGTCTTAATCTCATGAACTACGATCGATGGATCAATTCCTGGCATTTCTTCATAAGACCAGGCAAACACGTCATGGAATTCTTGAAATAGGGCTTTATAAGTCTGAATTTCTTCATTTGTACAACAAGCACCTATATGAATGTTTTCAATTATTCCTGGTTTTACTGAAATGTCAATTGGAACCGTTCTAGATATATTTTCCAAATTTAACTTAGAATCAGGATTTTGCAATGGATTCTGAGGTTCCTTGACATATTCAGCAGTAAAAATTGAAGCGAAATCATCTTCAAAATGATCTAATTCAGGTAAAAATGAAGATCGATGATGTAGATCTTCCCATGGTAAATCATCAACAGACAAAAACTCACGAATTTGCTCATCTGTATGAACAAGTTCAGGAAATGTCATTGTAACTGAACTAGATATAGAAAGTGATTCCTCATGGATCCCATTCATTGGATCAATTTCGGTTGAAGAGGGGTTGGAAAGTGACTGCACAGCCTGATATGCAATTTCAAATGGACTCAAAGGCATCATGCCATCAAATGAATCAATCTCGGATTCGGAAGGTACGATCCAAGGATCATCAAACATAACAGTGTCTGACGAAATCATGTGAATATTTGCAGTAGAAGGCGATACGTTAGGAGGAGGAAAGGAAAAAGTTCCTAGTAAACCAGAATCTTTAATCAAACCCACCCCAACATCCTTATAAGGGATAGCTGTTTTACCAACATGCTGGATTGTTTCTGTAGAGGCTGGGTCGGACGAGAAATAAGTTAATTGATCTATTGTCACGATCTTTCCTTGATATGGAAATTTTATGAGTCGAAAGACTGAAGAAACAACAGCAGTCATAGCATAGGACCAACTACGACCCAGAAGAAGGTTGTAATCTAGAGGGGCATCAACCACTTCCACATCTAGATTTACTATTTTACCTTCGACCCCTATGGGTAAATCCTGCAAAATACCAAAAGGTTGAAAACCTTGACCATCAAAAGCCTTTAGAATTGTCGGAGATTGGTTAAGTGTAGGAGAACCAAGTGATTTCCAACACTGAATCGACATAATACACGTTGAATCTCCCTCATCAATCACAGTCCGAAAGATTGGTCTGTTTTTGACTAACACTGGAATCTGGAAAGCCATTTGGTGAGGTAGGCGAGGTGTACTATTTTCTAAATCGAAGATTATAAGGTTAGAATCCTGAACATCGACAGCTCCTATGGCAGACAATAATAATTTACGTTGTGCTGGACACGATTGCAGCACTTCCAAAGCCGACATTGCTGAAGGAGAAACAGCTAAGTCTTCAACAATGTTGTAATTCTGAGCAGCTCTCGCATGTGGATTGAAAGCTGATTTATGAAGAACACCTTTAGCAGGCGGTTTGATTATCAAGTCTGGATTTTGTTTCTCGATCTGTAGCGGACCGGAAACAGGAGGAGTTGTATTTGATGTATTCGCATTAGAAGACTCTGCTTCTTTGCCATCAACGGGATTCTTAGAACCATAATCTTGCGATCGCGTCGCAACCCTTACATGAGACATCATCATAATAGGCTCTTCTAAAGTAGTCAAGGAAGAACCAATCATCTTACTATCTTGAATTGGAAAAGGATCCTTCAAGACAGCAGGTTGTTGCGATCCTTTAACGAATTTCGTAACTTCGGCTCGATATGGACATTCTTTCGTGAAATGATCTTGTTCACAAATGAAACAAGAATAGCAAGGTTTACGTTTTTCATCATTGGATTCATCTTTATCAGTTTTCTCTTTCGAATTCTTTTTGTTTTTATTCTTCCCTTTCTTTTTACCACCGGATTTCGATTTGGTCGTAGATGTCTCTACGACGTGAATATCGGCAGAAACTTCGGGGGAAGATTCTCCTTTCGGGGAATCTGGTAAAGTTATAATAGGAGAAGAATTCTTTGAAGATTTCTTCTTGCTTTTAGAATTGACTGTACCAATCATACCGTCAGCGGCATGAGACCCTGAAGGAGCTGCAGCTATTTGACCTTGCTTTGGAAGATCGGGAATTTTCTCATGTAAAGTACCTGACTGTGTATATACGAGGTCAAGGTACTGAGCTTGGGAAATTACTTGCTCTTCAGTAACAACACCAGCCTTGGCTACATCTTCAGTGATCTTGGGTAACAATTATTTAACAAACCATTCTACCAAAATTTGATCCGGAATGTAAACTTTCACCAAACGCCTCCTACGTCGCCATTCATGAATATGATCAGAAATATACGTGGACGTAGATTGTTTTAGCGAAGTTAATAATTCCGTGCCATTGTCGTATCTGACAGGCAACTAAAAATGAGTCAAGAAAGCAGTTGCTAACTGACTAAAGTTATGAAACGAGCCTCGTGGCAACTCAATGTACCATTTGGCTGCAAAACCTATGAGAGTTCTTTGGAAAAGACGTAAACGAATCGAATCATCAATAATTGAATTAGATGCACACCAAAGGTGATAATTCATAACATGATTTGATGGATCCTCTCCTGACTTACCTTCGAATTTTGGTATATCACTGGGCAACTTATGAGGCATTGGTGTCCAGTTCTGATAATAAAAAATGGGATCATTTGTAAGGTGCGTCAAATCAGGTAAGTCCAAAGTTGCGATAAACGGTAATTGACGGTTAGGGTCGCGAAAACCTTGAGAAGCCAAAGCAGATCCAGGAGGCGGATACCCAGGATAACTAGGAATCGGATTTGCATTAGGTATTGTGTAACCTCCCGGAAAACCAGGATGAACCGGACCATACTGAGGTTGTTGATAAGTATAACCAGGGTACGGTTGATACTGATAGTTCGGATTCTGTACATAGGGACCGAATTGCGGCTGTCCCTGGTATGGGTGATACGTAAATTGAGGTTGACTTGTACCAAATGTACTTGTACCAGCTTGTTCTGCAGGCATCTGAACTGTAGTTTGAATGGAAGGTCCTGACTGAGGTATAGAGACTTGAGGGATCTGCACGGATACAGGGATAGAAGAAGTCGGTGCTACAGATACTCTAGAAACAGGTGTGACAGGTTGAACAGTCATTGCAGCAGTTACAGCAGTTTGAGGCGGAGTCTGGGGTGTACTAGGCCCAGTCTCCTGAACTGAACTAGGTGCAGGAGTTTGAATAGCTGGCTGAACAGGTTGCTGGGTTGGACCAGAAACCAAAGGCTGTCCAGGTTGATAAGGCAACTGCACATTAGGCTGCAAAGGCTGTTGATATTGGGACGGATCCCACATCATAGTTCCGGGGTATTGTCCCATAGAAGGTTGAACGTAAGGACCAAAACCTGGTTGAACGTAGGGTTGATTAGTAAGTGGTAAATTTCTGGCTCCTTGAAAAGATGGTTGACCAGAAGGCTGTTGGTAACCTTGAATTGGGTACTGACCTTGAGGTTGATAACCCTAAGGCGCGTACTGAGGCTGGGGTTGATAAGGACCCTAAGGAGCATATTGTGCTTGGGGTTGACCTTGAGGAATGTACTGTCCTTGAGGTTGATAACCCTGAGGTATGTACTGTCCTTGGGGTTGTCCCCCAAAATAATATGATTCCACAGTTTGTCCTGGGAAAAATTTACCTTGAGGTTGTGCCCCGGGTGGTAACTGACTACCTTGAGGTTGCCCCCCAGGCAGTAACTAACTACCTTGAGGTTGCCCCCCAGGCGGTAACGGATTTCCTTGAGGCTGTCCCCCAGAAGGAAACTGACCGCCTTGAGTTTGAGGATTTGGAATATTACCAGACATCATAAATATTTGATCTGCGTTCGACGTTTCAATTTTAAGTCCATCAAGACCAGATGATAACACGTTTTCGATGGGTTGAGGAGTTGCTCCCGAGAAAGTACCAGACAAAGACTGATATCCCGAAGGAACAGAAGGACCACCATGTAAAAATGATTCCGGCGTTTGAGAAAACATGGATGACTCTCCAGCCATAAAAGATGACAGATAATAACCTCTGGGTGTAGGATGAAATGGAATTCGAGGTGGATAAAAAGCAAGACCCGGATTCTCTAAAAAATTCGTTAAAGAGAGATACCAAGGATTAGTTCGAATGGGGCTGTAGAAAATAGATTCACGTTCCCTAAGATTTAACGATTGAGGGGAGTCGGGAAGAGATATGTCTTCGTCTGGATTAGTAAGTTCTTCAATAGAAATAAGTCCAGAGGGAAGATTGTCTGTAACGATATTTCTTACCCTAGGTGAACCTGGATCGCTAGAAGTTGGTGTAATAAATCATGAGGATGTTTCCAAAACAGAATATTCAGTTTCAGGTTTAGAGATTTCAGGTTCATCAGATAATTCACCAGAAGGAGAAATACTTTCAGTAATTTCAGAAACTGAAATCGGTTCTTGAATATATTCTGTTGTAGGTATTTGATGATCAGGATGTATAACTATAGATGAACTTCCAATTTCCGTTGATCTAATTCTACCACTACTGGATGATACCAAAGCACGAAGCCCTTCAAGTTGACTTGGTGAATATTCAGGGGGTTCCCTTGTATTCTCCGGGATTGTCTCGGCAATTCCGCCACGATTAAAATTATCTAATCACACGCAAACAAAGAAAAATTTCAATGAAAACACCTAAAGTCTCTAAGAAACAAACAATTGAATCATACGCTTAAAAATCTAAGAGTTCAAACCACACACAAACAGTAACTTTCCGTACTAAAAACACTAGTTGGTGATGAAATCCAACTTAGTAGAATTTTAACACGAAAAGGGCGGTTGGAACAGTTACCCCGACAACCTGCTTAATGAAACAGACCGGTGCAAGTTTCTCCACTATACCATCTCAAGTGAAGATAACCCTCTGGAGAGTCCAAGTGAGTCTAGCCGACGTCTGTTCCAGGTACAGTGGGATCTTCCCTCCACCGTCACCTTAGGAAAGAATCCTAAAGATTATGGCCACTAAGGTTACCAACTGAAACAAATATACCTGGGGGAACAGTCTACGATCCAACACACACGCAAGGGCAGAGTAACAAAGCTCAATCCCCTTGAAGGCTCCTTGAAATAATCCAAGGTTTACCGACAAGTGACCCCTGGCTCCTCGACAATGGTCTATCTGAGGTTTACCGTTTTTAATACGTGTATATATTCTATCGTTCCCAATGAGGAAGGATTGATTACCGCACTGGTTCAGATATGATCTCGTGCTTGACTCCTTTAAGAGGAGCTTCCCAGAGCATAGATGCAACAATTGGAATTTCTTCCTACCGCAAGATTTGTCTACTTGTTTGTTTTAGTTATCTTGGAGAGTTAATTACTCCCTACTCCAAGATACTAGCCTAAGCTATGTTGGTGATAAGAGCCCTAGAAATAAAAGATTACTAGATGAATTTTAATTAAGCGTTACTTTTATGAGCTGTTTCTTAAGTCAATGGGTTCGGAAATGAAACTTTGGATGATGTGAAGACTCAATTTCCAAAAACACTAAAATGCACCTAGAATGATAATCAATTCTTTTTCTTTCAATGAACTTCTATCTAAGAAAGAGTTGGAGAATGCAACTCTTTTAATAAACAATTCCTTCTTTAAACATGAAGAATGATTGAAAGAAAATATTTTGTCTTTTCAATGATGATATATATCAAGCTCATAAAAAAATCCTTTTTCTTTCGAAACTTGAAGCTACAAAACAATTTTCCTCCGAAAGAAAGCTATAAAAATTAAAAAACTACTCAAAACTACAAAATCTAATCTTGAGAACTATGATTTTAAACAATCTAAATTGAGTAAAAGCTTTAAGATTTTTTTTTGAAGAATGTTTTCCTTAGTTGTTCAGCAAACTAAGAGTCTATTTGTTTAGAATAACAAACAGATCAAAAACACTCAAAATATGTTTTTTTTATAAAAATGAAATTCAAAACTTTCAACCAAGTTTTTTCGAAGATTCGCAAAGAAACAAAAGGCTCAATTTCTCAATAAAGGATGTTTTCACAATCAGGTCAGATTCAAAAAGACAAAAAGAGATCAATGTAATCTTAGATACTTCAAACTGTCAAAGCTTCGAATCTCTACAAAGACCAAGTGGAAAAACAATCCAAAATGCAAAATCTTCTAGAAAATCATCAAAACATCAATACTGTTGGAGTTCATTCACAAAAAATTCTTGACAGAAACAATAATCAATCTGGGTAGAAACCAAAGAGCTAAATCCAAATAAAAATAAACTAGAGAAAGAAATCTAGAGGTTTTCTAAAAATTTTACAGGGTCCGCAGGCAACCAGTATTGACAGGTGCGGTCCCGCACTGTATTCTTAACAGAAAGTGCGAACCTGCCCGCACTGTCAAAATAAGCCAGAGTGCGGTCCTAGGAAAAATTATAGAAAAACTTAAAATATTTCTAAATTTTCAAAAACAGGGAAAATCTAAATTACCCAAACATATATGTATCAATCAAAAACCAGGAAAAAATGTTTCCTCAAATCAAAAATAAAAGAGAACCAAAAACAACAAGTTCCATCCCCAGTGGAGTCGCCATTTTGTTGTGTAGATTAATCCGTCTTGCGGACAAGACCGATCTCTCTAGTACTAAAAGTAACTAGCAACAAACAACCAATTATACTAATCTCTCTCTAAGCATACAAGATTCATAAAAATGCTATATAGGTGTAAGGCCTACCTTATGTCCAGCGCTTGCTTGATCTCATTGAAGTCCTTCCCGTGCACTTGAAAGAACGTTCCTCGTGAATCTGCAGTCACAAACAAGCAAAAAGATTACATAGTAGATGTATAGACATTATTATAAATCATACTCATCATAATGATCAAGGAATTTATGAAATAAACCATGAATAGACAGTTTAATGAGAGAAATGAGTATATTTGTATTAACTTCAAATAAAAGAAAACCTTTACAACCTATGCCTTGATGTCGTGCAGGTCTTCCTGGGGTCCGAAGCGGGAATCTCTTCTACTTTGACAAGCATTGCACTCTTTGAACCAAGACGGATAGAAGTGAGTGATTTAACCTCACAGAAAGTCTTAGTTAACTAAGTCTGAATCTCAATAGCATTTAACTTCAAATATCTTAAAGCTTGAACTCCCTTTGAGGCTACCCAAGGCCTCTTTTTATAGTGGAAAAGAGGAGGTTTTCTGTTCCAAATATGAAGGGATAGAATCCTCCTTCAAAGGGATTAGCTCCCTACATCAAGGGGTTAGCTCCATCAAGTGAGGGATGCATGAACCTTATCAAAGCGTATCCATTCCCGAAAATTCCCATCTAGAATCTTCTAGAATTCATCTGAAATCAACTTTTTATCTTTACTTTCTCGCCTTTTGAGTTTTACAGAGGTCCGCACCCATAACACAAAGAACGTGCGGTATGGTTCCGCAGGCAAGCTGAACTTTAGGTGCGGGACCGCAGGCAATGAATAGAGAAAGTGTGATACCAATGTTTAGGGGATTTTTAGGAACTTTTCTCTGATTTTGAAAGCTTGACATGAGGAGCTGATATGTTAGACTTGCAAAAGGAGGAAGTATGAGTAATAATGAGCTCATACTCATAGCAAAATTTTAGGATGACAATTTTTAGTGTAACAAGGTGGATCTCATTACATTCAAAAAGGGTAATGTAGTAGATTAGGAAAGAATTGGAGGCTTCTAAATTTTGGGTTGCCTTATTATTTGGGTTAGGATTAGACTGTACTGGTAATTGGGGATGTATGGGAGGAGTAGTAGTAGATGATGCGAGAGGTGGAAATTGCATTTTTTGTTGTATTGGTGACACATGAGGGTTTCCCCTCCATTTCTGAGGCCAAGAGTATGGCTACAATGGCGAATACTGAAAAGCTAGAGAAAGAGACCAATGATTCCATGGTGAAGGGAGTTGGAGGAGTAGTATACTACCATGGAAATTGTCGGGTATTATATACATTATTCCATAGATAAAAATAAAAATCTTGAGACATACCTGGTGGTCATGGTTTCTAAGGTTTCCTAGATCCAATGAAGTAAGAATATTGAACTTCCTCACCTGACTCTTTGAGTACTACCTTCAGTATTGGGAGCTTTGGGAAATGACCAGTAAAGTGCTCTAGGTCACAAATATTACAAAAGCTAATTTTTTTGACTCTGCAATCCTTCAAGAAATTTTTGTCTTTAAATTTCGAGCAGAACATGCCCAAAGCCCTATCAGCTTCATCACCTGCCTTCTTTAATTGCGTTGTTGTCAATTGGGCAGATAAGGTACTAAGAAGATCGGTCTTGAGATTTTCAAACAGGTTTCCTGTCTCATTTCTAGTTACACCTCCATTTATATATTTTTGTATTCTGACAGAGGTATCTCATGCCATGCTTCTTCCTCATGATGATCCTCACAAACACTTTAATCAAAGCTTCATTGTTTCTTCATATGGGTCCTGAGATATATCCCCTTTCCCCTAATGGATTCAGTATGTCAAGGAAGTAATCTCTCATTCCTTGAATAAATATTGTTTTCAAAATATCTGGATCCAAATCACCATGCTTAGACCTCTGTAGATTATATTTGAATTTTTCTACATAATATACCAAGATTTCTTCTTCCTTCTTTTTTATTCTGAACAATTCCTCCATCAAATTTCTGGTTCGACAATAATCCTGGTATTTTCCAAAAACGTGTGATGGGCCTCTAAATTAGACATAAAATAAGGCCCATCTAACATTTCTTAAGCCCATCTAACCTTTCCTATGCACATAAAATATATATTAAATCTCTACTTATACACTTAATAAAATTTTCTTATGCTTTAATATTTTCTTAGGAAGGTTTAAAGATAATTGCAAATTTGTGCCTAATATTGGCTATTTTTGTAGAATATTGTGAGAATATTTGGCAGATTCTCCAGATTTGGAAAAGGAGATAATTTAGGGACTTTCTCCCTGCCACTGGAAGATCAAGATTGAAGAATAAATGAGCACAATATCAAGAAATTATTTAGAAATCTTGGAGAGATTCAAGGGGTTTGTCCACCCTCCTTAACTATCAAAGGCAACCAAGTAAACGGAAGACGATGTGCACTCAATCTATGGTTTACTTGGATTCAAAGTGGACTCAATCATTATTTTCTAGGGATTTGTTGGTAGCTACCCTTGAGGATAAATAAATCTGATCAATAGCTAATTAGGGTCGATTCCGGGGGATTGTGATCGATTTTTTGATCCATTAGATGCTAGTCGATTCCATTTCCATTCCATTTGCATTCCATTCCATCTCATGCCATTCTTTTCCATTATATTAGGCTTTTACTATTTAAGACCTTCAGGATGTAATAAGATTGTGTTTTTGTAATGCAATGAGTAGTCAGATGTTATTTTACTAATCTAGTTTTAGGGAGTGAGGCTCGTGGGTTAAGACCCAATCCATGTCCCTCAGTTCTCTGTTGTTTTCATTCTTTTCTTTTTGTCAGTTAGCTAGTTTTATTTCTGATATTTTCATTGTTGTTATAGTTTGTTGTTGTAGATTTAATCTTCTTATGTGCGTTGTATACTATTTGATGAACTCCATAAAACTGTGATGCAACCTTCCCCTCTCATCTTTGTCGATAGAGCTCGAGGAGAGTAGACCTTCCCGCAGACCAAAAATGCTTTTCGTTTATGATTCACTGCTTCTCGGATTAGAGTAGAGCGAAATAATAGTTTCATTCTTTCTTCCATTGTGTTATCACGCATTTTTTTTATTTTTTCGTCCATGGGCATGTAGGTTTGTTTGCAAGAATCAGTATTAAAGTTCCCGAGAAGTTCACCCTCACCTTCCCGCTTCATTTTCCATATTTTTTTCATGCCTCTAAACACCTCTATTACAATCTATTCCCTCCTCCTTATTTTATTTCATTTTTCACCCTTTTTATTCACAAAATGCTAGAAAACCCATCAAATTTGGACCTCCGCCTTTGCTCCGCGAATCTCCCGCTATCGTACTTCGCTCATCGCAAATCACATTTTCTATTGGTTTCCGTTAATACTTCCGCCTCCAAAACCTGATTGCGATATTACTGTAGCACTCTTCCACATCATCCATCACATTTTTCACTTCACAAATTTCAGCCTTATCGCAATTGCAGCGTTGCACCTTCTCGTATCGCACTATGCAACCTTTTTCTTTTTTTTCCTTTAAAATACTCACTGCAATTCCATTTATATTTCATTTTGCACTTCATAACCTTTTCCTGAACAACACTTTCTCTACCCCTCCAACTTTGTGATATTGCAAATTGCAATATCGCATTTCACATTTCACAATTTTTATCCCATTTCATTTCACATTTCGCAATGTTTTTCCCATCGCATTTCACAATTTCTATCCCATCACATTTCACATTTCGCAGTCTTTATCCCATCACATTTCACATTTCGCAGTCTTTATCCCATCACATTTCACATTTCGCAGCCTTTATCCCATCGCATTTAGCAACCTTTCCCCTTTTTCCTTTTAAGATTTACCGCAATCACAAATTGCATTTGCATGTGGTTCCTGTTAATACTTACCTCTCTTGACGCCGATTGTGATATTTTCATCGCACTCCGCCACTGGTCCTACCACCACGTCACCCATTGCATTTCACATTTCAAAAATTTCAGCCTTATCGCAATCGCATTTCACATCACCTTCCCTTATCATATTTCGCGTTTCGCATCCGCCTCCCGAACAACACTTCCATCACTTCGCTTGATTTGCGATATTGTGATTGCAATTTCGCATATCTCATATCACATTTATATACGCCAATTATAACTCGGCCATCGCATATTTCAAGCCTCCCACTCCAAAGCATATTTGTGATATCATAAGGTTTATTGAATTATAAACCCATCTTTCTACCTCCAAGCCTTGTCCCATGTGTTACGCCTTCCATTAGCATCTTTAGCCCTTTCTTCTCCAAGCTGCAAATCAACACCTTTTCAATTATAATTAAGTCATGGATAGATTAGCTACATGGATAGAAGCATGGTAGATAGGGCATAAGATAAGTAGGGTGTGTTTAGTTGATTGGCCAAGTTAAGTGTGGTTTAAATTAGTTTCTTTTCAGCCATTTCTTTTCAACAAGTTAAATTAGTTTCCTTTCCTGTCATTTCTTTTCAGAAATTTAATTTAGTTTCCTTTCTTTCATTTCCTTTCTACAATTTATTTTAGTTTCATTGAAGTGTGACAGACTTCACAGAGTCACCCTAGAACTATCACCCTTTTGTAGAGCGAAAGAGGATGACTTGAGTATAATGCATCTACTGTGTATATAACATTGTTACCTCCAAGTTTGTATGGACCCTGGGTTGATAAAGTAAAGTAAGGAAGCCCCTGGGATTTGAAACACTCTTGGTGAAATACCAGGGCTCACCACTTTTTGGCGTCGTTGTCGGGGAGGTGTCTAGTAGATGCTTTGATTATGTTTTAGCATTCTTTTTTGCTTTCCTTTTTCATGTTGTTTCCAAAATATTGAAAAATAAAAAAAAAATTGATATTCATGCCTCATAGGATTAGGGATACTCAAAATTTTTCTTAAAAAATACTTCTCCAATACCAACCCCCCCAACTTGACCACGTGGTGAAGTAATAACCACATCATCATACACTTTTGAAGGTAGAAGAGATGGATGGATATGATGACAATGAAGAAGATCTTATTGGGTTTCCCATTCAAGATATGGACATCAGTGTACATATGAAGAACATCCCTCCATCTTTCCTTCCCAACTTCCATGGTATGAGGATAGAGGATCCGAAAACATTTCTCTTTGAATTTGAGATACTTTGTAGATCTTACGGCTACTTATCACACACTCAAAAATTGAGATTTTTTCTTGCAACATTGAAGGATAGAGCTCTTAAATGGTTCAAGAGTCTAGGTACTAATTCAATAATATCATCGAATCATATGCAAAATATATTTCTAGAAAAATATAAAGATTGTGATCTTAGAGAAGAAATTTTTAGAATGAACCAAGAAGAATATGAGATCCTTGAGGATCTAATAGAGAGGTTCATGTATAATGTTAAGAGGGAAAATTTTCATCAT
The DNA here is from genome assembly GCA_034641835.2 of Pinus albicaulis. Classification (NCBI taxonomy): domain Eukaryota; kingdom Viridiplantae; phylum Streptophyta; class Pinopsida; order Pinales; family Pinaceae; genus Pinus; species Pinus albicaulis. The sequence continues at coordinate 1,626,868,673 of CM076582.1, read as the reverse complement.
TGAGGATTTGACACACTAAAAACCCTCTTACTTAGAACAATTACGGATAAGTGGATTGATCTCCTTAATGTCATGAGTGGAGGAGATGTATACCAATTGTCATTTGAAGAAATTTATGAAACATGAAAGCACATATCAAGAGGAAGGGAAAGAGTAAGTAAATCTGCCTCAACATTGGTAAGGCAAGATGAACTTGGAAATTTTCTTGACAACTTTATAACATAAATTCTTAGCAATCTAAGTGAACAAGTAGAAATGTCAAGAATGAAAAATGAGCAAAAAGAAGATGTTGATATTTTTGTTATCCATGCAAAATCATATGCTACTAAATCTTGTCCATCATTCCCCAGGTTTAAAGAAGTTTAACAGGAAGACAATGGAGCAAGGAAATCACCAAAGAAGCTATGTTATGTAGCTCCAAGGATACCCTGGCAGCCTAGTCAACTTGATATGATGCAAGGGCCCACTTCACAATTTCAAGATTATTCACATCCATCTCAAACTAATTGGGACACACTCCCTCCTTGGAAACCTCGACCATCTCAACCCCAAAACCAATCTTGGTAACATGGTTGGCAAGGAAATTATTGGGAAAATCCAGAATATCCTCAATATTTCCCTTAATATCCTCCATACCCAACTCCATGATATCCCTACCATACACCTCCACGACAACCACAACCTCAACCATATCCATCTCATATATCCACCCCCACTCAACTACAATACCACCATTTCCAAACCCATACAATGAAGTATCTCAGCTCACTTACAATGCTGAGGTACAACACTTCCAAACATATCCTCTTGATCTAGATGGTATTCATCTTAGTTCAAGAAAGGTATTACAAATAAGATATTTTCTTAATGTCATTGAAGGACAACATCAATAAGAAGAAGATCCAAATGAGGAGATCAAAAGATCAAGGCTGCACTTGATGAAGAGTCAACATCAGAATCATATGTTGAGAATTTTTCCTCATGTTTACCAGCATTTCCTCCATGTGTTCAAGAGAACAATCAGCAAAAGAGGAAGATTTGAATGTCTTAATAAAAAAATACATCCAAGGTGATCCAACTCAGCAAGTGGACTGGGGGCATCACAACTACATTGACATATGGTTCCAAACATTCATTAAGTTGCAACAACACACTCTTCTCCAACAATACTTGATACAATCCCAATCAAAGTAATTCATCTCTTATATTCAGGTACATGTCAGAGCATGTATTCCAAGTGTGCACCTAATTTTATATGTCATCTTGATGTGTACATGACTTCATTGGAAGTATTCCTATACTTGAAAAAGGTTTTGTTTTTTTTTTTTAAGTAGAGTAGGAAAGTGAAAAATAAAAAATAAAAATAAAAAGGGAAAAAGGAATAAAATCTAAGGTGAAAACTTCTTTTGAGGCGTATGAGATTGGCCCACTGATTGAAAACCTCCATGAGGCAGTCATTGCGTTGAAAAAAAAAAAGATAAAAATAAAATATCCTAGGTGAAAACCTCCCTTGAGGCGCCTAGGTAGACCTGCTAGTGGAAAACCTCATTGAGGCAGCTAGTAGGCTTTAAAAAAAAAAAAAAAAATTACATTTCTCCATGTATCTCTATATAATGAATGCAAGTGCTCTCCAACCTTTGCAAGCAGAAAAACAACATGTTGGCAAAAAAATAAAATTTGGTCAACACCCTGGTTAAAGGTAGTCAAACTTGGACTTCCTCCTCCTATGCTCAGAAGCTCCAAAAGGACCTCAAACATATTATCACATGCAGCTTCAAAGCAGCTTTAGAACCACCGAAGACAACTTCAACATCCATATCAACAACTTCAATATCACCTACAAAAACAAATCAATGGTAAGGCTCAGGTATGCAATCACCTAAACCTTTCTTTGAATCTATTTTAGCTTGAGAAAACATTAAAAAGTGTGACAAAGAAAGTTTTTTATAGCCAAAACTAGTAGCCAGGCAACCTCAGCCTTATCTAGCAACTAGCCTCACTTTTTCCACCAAGAAGAGGAACAAGACAAAAGTAAAAAGGACTTGAGAAAGTGGGTAGTAAGCAGTTCAGGTAATAGAAGAAAAGGAGTGGCAAAGGGGTAACCAAGAGTAAAATCAGTTCACAGAAAAAGAACTGTGAGTTTATTCTGCATTAAAAAAAAACAAAATTAATAAATAAAATAAAAGGTGGACCCACCACCTCTTGGCATGCAAAATAAAAATTTTCTTAAGGCATCTGAGGACCTCTACGAAGCACCTACGAGAAGAAATGCAAGAATAATATAAAGAAGATTAGCAGGAGGAGAAGCGCATGGGCCAATAAACAGAAAATGAAATAAGCCAACATGCAGGAAGAACCAGAAGGCGAGGAGGATGGATAGGTTGCTCAGAAGATGAGCAACAATTTCAGTAAGAGGGTGATGATGGGACTCTAAATTAAACATAAAATAGGGCCCATCTAACCTTTCTTAGGCCCATATAACCTTCCTTGTGCACATAAAAGATATATTAAATCTCTCCTTATACACTTAATAATGTTTTCTTATGCTTTAATATTTTCTTAGGAAGGTTTAAAGGTAATTGCATATTCGTGCCTAATATTGGTTATTTTTGTAGAATATTTTGAGAATATTTGGCAGATTATGCAGATTTGGAAAAGTAGATAATTTAGGGACTTTCTCCTTGCCACTGGAAGATCAAGAGTGAAGAATAAATGAGAAAAATATTAGGAAATTACTAAGAAATCTTGGAGATATTCAAGGGGTTTTTCCACCCTCCTTAACTATCAAAGGTAGCCAAGCAAATGGAAGATGATGTGCACTCAATATATGGTTTACTTGGAGTCAAAGTGGACTCAATCACTATTTTTTAGGGAGTTTTTGGTAGCTGCCCTTAAGGATAAATAAAGTTGATCAAGAGCTAATTAGGGTTGCTTCAGGGGGATTCTGGTCGATTTTCCAATCCATTCGATGCTAGTCGATTCCATTTCCATTCTATTAGCACTGCAATTTTTTTAAATATTTTCAAAGTCTGGTCATCATTCTCCAAGGAATCAATCTGCCTTTTCAGTTCAGTTGTAATATGAAAGTGTCGTTGTCAAAGTGTAGTGGTGAGAAATTTTCATTTCTACCTTCATTAATTTCATTTTCCTTCTTTTACCTTTCATTTTTCCAAAAAAACCCAAAGTCCAGCATTTCATTTCTTTCAAAACCCCTTTTTAACTATTAAATTTCAAATTTTATAGTTAAAATGTAGCTTCGCACACCCACTAACAACCATATCATGTTATACCCTTTTTACCTTACCTTGTATCGCATATTCAAACCTTATACATGTAACCATTGTTGAATCCTACAAACTTTCTGATATGCGCTATTGTTGGGACCCATCATTTCTTTTTTATCTGTTTCATAAAATTCGACGTGTTTTAGAAAAATCCTTTATATTATGATTCAGACGAATTTTACCATATTCATTGACTTAATGAAGTTTTCACTTATCCGCTTTTAAAATTTGTTTAATGGGCCCCACCTACCTTTTTGCATCACATTTTTGCAAAGTTCACTTACTGAATTCACTTACGCTTCCTCATTTCCCTGATTGTGATATTGAGTGGACCTTTCCCTGCCACATCACCCTTTCCCCATCACACATCGCAAGCTCTAGAGTATAGGCACTTAGGATCATGTTATAAACGTTGAAGTGCGAAGTGAGATATTGGTGGGACCCAATCACATATTTCAATTCGCAAGCTCATGAGGATAGGTGCTCAGGAATCCCTTATAAATGCCGAAATGTGATTGTAATTTCCACCAGCTATTACACCTCATGATCTTCCCCGCCCTTTGATCCATGGTTCTCATGCATTTTCGGCCCCCCTTCTCAATTATTGTTTTAATACTGTGGGGGGGTTTGAAAATTTGTTTTCTCTGTTGTTTCTTCTACTATGTGTCCTACTCTCTGCATTTCGCACCCCCCTCGGTCCAAACCTCCTTTCCACGTCATCATCCCCATTGAAAATCGCATTCCCTACCACTTATGTCTTATGCTTAAATGTTTTCGACCCTGATTTACGATTGCGATATATGTATAAAAGGTTTTCTCCTCCCACTCATCATTTATTTAATAATCTCTCCTGCTAATAAAATGAAACCCTACTATCTCTTTTAATCCGCCTCCATAACCTATTTAACCTCCATATTTCATGCTCCTCTTTTATTTCTCCCGCTAGCCCATAATTCAACGTGTCTCCTTCTCATATCTTTCACATGCCCAGTCGTTTTGTTTGAAACTTATCTATATGGGTTTTTCCACTCCAACACTTTCTGCGTTTATTTTGAAACCCTATCACGGCAAACAAGAAACCAAAGGAAAGGAATAGCAGAAAATTTTCTCTAAAACAGATTTTTACCATTACTCTCAGCACTAGTACGTTTCCACAAGGCACCAGGCAGCATTCAAGAAACATTCATAGGTTTACAGAAAATCTGGCAGAAAATTCTTTGAAAGATTTGACACCTATCAACAAATAACAATATCTTCTTAAAGCTCAAATACAGTTTGTCAATATGATTAATTCCGTCAGAGTTCTATTAGGATTGTAAATTGATAAAAATAGCAGACAGTCTACCTTTTCTCCTTCTTATTTGTTTTCTATTAAGTTGTTATGAAAGGAATCCGAAGGTCTAAGCCTTGTTGGCAGATCTATTGTAAAATTATAAATAGACAGAAGATAGAGGAAGAAAAGGGGGGTTTGATTGTTCAGCTTATTGTATACTGTGTTGAATATTTCTGAGTTGATAATATATCCAGATGCACTCTTGAGGACTCACAAATTGTGTGGTGTGTGTATTGTTTTCCCTTCTGTTTTTACATACTTTATCTGTCTTTCCAGATTTATCATAAAATTTCTATCTTATGTTTTTATAAGTCTTGTGAACCTCCAAGGCATATGGATCTGTTTTTGTAAGTCTTGTTCCAATATTTCCTGATTCAGTATGAATTGAATATTGTTCATAAGCATTCCTTAAGGTGGAATTAAACCCTGTTTCATGTTTTTATAAGTCTTTTGATCTAGCATGCATGTTAATCTATTTTTGTCAATCTTGATTCACTAATCATTCTTGATTCATGAGGTCATGTTAGTCAGAAGCATTCCTTGTAATGGGATTATTTAAATGTAAAGTGAGACTCTTGTAAGTATTTTAAAAGCATTATTTCATTATAAATTTCAGATCTGGAATTTTTGTCACCCTTTCCTCTTAGCAGTGGGCTTATGTTTTACATATCCACTGTTTATCTTCCATTCTTCTAACCATCAGGCTACAAACTCAATTTTTCTACCACATCATACACCAGTGCCCTCATCTCTGTGAGAGAACCTTATTTCCTCAAAATCCTTTTCAGTGCATGTGAGTTTCAACCACTTTCGAAAAAACTTAATCAAATTATAAGAAAATTCCTTGAGCTTAAGATGTGTCTGATCAGGTTCTTGTCACAATCCAAGTGCTGATTCCAACGCTAACATATTCCAATTGCATTTCATTCCATCCCATGCCATTCTTTTCCATTCTATTATTATTTTGTTTTTTAAGACCTTCAGGATCTAATAAGACTGTATTTTTGTAATGCAATGAGTAGTCAGATTATGTTTTACTGATCTAGTTTTAGGGAGTGAGGCTCATGGGTTAGGGCCCAATCCATGTGCATGAGCTTCTCTTTTGTTTCCATTCTTTAATCTCTATCTTTTAGCTAGTTTTATTTCTAATATTTTCATTTTTGTTATAGTTTTATGCTGTATATTTAATCTTCTTATATGCGTTGCAGAATAGTTGATGAACTCCATAAAATTGTGAGGCAACCTTCCCATCTCATCTCTGTTGATAGAGCTCGAGGAGGGTAGACCTTCCCGTAGACCAAAAATGCTTTCTATTTATCATTCGTTTCTTTTCATATTAGAGTAGAGTGCAATAAAAGATTCAGTCTTTCTTCCACTGTGTTATCACGCATTTTTTATTTTTTTCCATGCATGAATGTGCAGGTTTGTTTGCAGGAATTAGTATTAAAGTTTCGGAGAAGTTCACCCTCGCCTTCCCACTTCAATTTCCATCTATGTTTTCATGCTTCCAAACACCTTTGTTACGCTCTATTCCCTCCTTCTTATTTTATTGCAGTTGTCACCCTTTTTATTCAAAAAATGTTTGAAAAACCATCAAACTTGGACCTCCGCCTTTGCTCTTTGAATCTCTCGCTACTATACTTCTCTCATCGCAAATCGCATTTTCTATTGGTTTTCGTTAATACTTCTGCCTCTGAACCTTGATTGTGATATTACTATAGCACTCTACCACGTCACCCATCGCATTTCGCACTTCACAAATTTCAGACTTATCGCAATCGCATCGCTGCACCTTCACGTATCACACTTCACACCTCACAACCTTTTCCTTTTTTTTCTTTTAAAAGACCTACCACAACTCCATTGATATCGCATTTCACACTTTGCAACCTTTTCCTGAACAACACTTCCGCTATTGTGAATTGCGATATCACATTTCGCATTTCGCTGTTTTTATCGCGTCGCATTTCACAGTCTTTATCCCATTGCATTTCGCATTTCACAGTATTTATCCCATCACATTTTGCAACCTTTTCCCTTTTTCCTTTTAATACTTACCACAATCACAAATCTCATTTTCATGTGGTTCCCGTTAATACTTACCGCTCCCGACCCCGATTGCGATATTGTGATCTCACTCCGCCACCAGTCCTACCGCCACGTCACCCATCGCATTTCGCATTTCTCAAATTTCAGCCTTATCGCAATCACATTTTGCATCACCTCCCTTAATCGTATTTCCCATTTCGCATCTACCTCCTTAACAACACTTCCGTCACTTCGCCGAATTTTCGATATTGTGATTGCGATTTCACATATCGCATATCGCATTTCTATCCGCCAATTATAACTGCTCCATCGAATATTTCAAGCCTCTCACTCCAAATCATATTTGTGATATCATAAGGTTTAATGAATTCTAAACCCATATTTCCACCTCCAAGCCTTGTCCCTTGTGTTAAGCCTTCCATTAGCATCTTTAGCCCTTTCTTCTCCAAGTTGTAAATCAAAACTTTTTCAATTAGAATTAAGTCATGGATAGCTTAGTTGCATGGATAGAAGCATGGTAGATAGAGCATAAGATAATTAGGGTTTGTTTAGCCGATTGTCCAAGTTAATTGTGGTTTAAATTAGTTTCTTTTCTGCTATTTCTTTTTAGCAAGTTAAATTAGTTTCCTTTCCTATCATTTCTTTTCAAAAATTTAATTTAGTTTACTTTTTGTCATTTCCTTTCTGCAATTTATTTTAGTTTCATTGAAGTGTGACAGACTTCACCAAAAAACCCTAGAAGTAGCACCCTTTCGTAGAGAGGAAGAGGATGACATGAGTAGAATGCATCTATTGTGTATATAGCACTGTCACCTCCAAGTTTTTATGAACCCCGGGTTGATAAAGTAAAGTAGGGTAGCCCCTTAGAGTTGCAGCACTCTTGGTGCAATACCAAGGTTCACCAACGTGGTCTTCATATTTCCCCATGTCCGGATAGTCGTAGGCCCTAATCACTTAACCATGTTAATGATGCTCCTTTAAGAGTGGTAGGGAATAGTTTTATTTTTCGAACATATGGGGTGTAGTCATAAATACTGCTCAGAACATCAAACTCAAACAGAAAAGTATCAGGTTCTTCTACAGTAAATCCCTGAAAATATGGAAGAACTGATAGAGGAATATTCTTCATAGGGGATTCTCCCCTTATATCACCTATTGAAAATTAAAAGGTGGTAATAGTGGCATATGTCCCATTTTTATTGTCCCCCATTGATGTTTCTCCTAATTCTAATTCTGAAAAAGGTTCTTCTAAAGTTTGTTCGGACAAATTTTCTGTGAATAAGGATTCTTGTGATGATTGCTCATATTGTTCTAGGGTTGTTTTTTTTACTGCACTACCTGAGTCTGGGTACTGGAAAGTAAAAGAATGTTCTTATGACTCTAGCTCTTGGTAATTCCCACTGGTTTCCCCTCGTCCTTCTAATCCAAAACCCTGACCACTAGTCTCTCCTTGTTTCTCTTGAGTTAATTTTTCAGAACTAGGAGTTTGAGGAGAATGGTGTCCTAAAACAGAGGAACCAGATACTCCTAATTTTGAAGTGCAAGAAGCATCTTTTTGTGGGCATGTTTTCCTCACGTCCCTTTGTGATATTGACTATTCCTTCTCTACTTTTTAAATCAATTTTTGGATGAATGCTACTCTCCCTTGATCAGTGTTTTTCTTATTCTTTGGCCAACCCCTTTTACATGTAGGTTTATTAGAATTTCTACGGATTATTTCTTCTCCACTCATAGATTATATATATGGACCCAATGTATAATTATTTTCACCCTTAAGTGTCCTAACTATTATAGGGGTGAGCATACTTAGGTATGTTAGAGTGATGTGCAAGTTCTTACCTCTCGTCTTACCAGCAAGAACCTGTAAAATTAGAGACACGCTACAAAAGAAGAAAGTTCAAAAAGAAGAATTGGCTGACTGTATCGTTAAAAAAATTCCCCAACAATGGCGCCAAAATGTTTGTGTTGTTTATCACTCTTAAAACAATTAAAACACAACCATTAATTATTAACCAGGGTAGGTATTTTATTTCAAAGGCATCTGCACTATCTATGTCGATACATGAATAACTAGGTAAAATAGTAAAATGTCGTTGAAAACACTTGCATAATTTTAAAGTGTTCTTGCAGAAATGAAATACACACTTACATAAATTAAAGAACACACTACTGGAATGAAACTCACTCAATCAAAGAAATAATTCACACTTCATAAGCTTCAGAATTAAAATAGGTGTGCCATGCATTATTAACTAGATTGCAACAATAATGTAGTATATAGATGTAACCAATCTGGTGTAATAGCATACAACAAATTTGAGTCTCTCTAGGAGAACAAACATCAAGAGGTCGAGAAATGTGCATTGGGGGGCTAGAACCCGTGACCTACGGGTGAGAGAACAGGTGTGATGAGGGGCTCCCCTGGTTCTCAGTGTCCCCAATAGTCACCACTTTCTGCCTATGCTATGGGTGTTCTAACCCTGACCTGATATTTTTCTAAACTGTCGTAATTGCCTTGCTACCTACTATCGATGGTCTCCCAGTTTTGGTTGTCGATTGTGGTTTGACCATGGCCACTGAAATGGAATAAGAGCTTCTTGACTATTCTAAGGATCCTTTCAGATCCATAGACATCTTTTCACACCCTACTCGTTACTCTACAGGTATGTTAGGCACTTTTCTGATTTTTTCCTCACAATCTACGGTCGTTATTCCTAGGGTTTCACCTTCTAACCCCACACCCTCCTACCCCATCCCTGATTTTGACTCATTCTTGGTTCTTGACCTCATTGTTGTTACTTCACCTTTCATACTTACGGTGGCTCAATTCAACCACATATAATCACCGGACCTCTGCCCTCCATCATTGTCCTCCCTCGCTCTCCTAGCACAAACCTTTCCCCTACCGCTCTTGGAACCCTCGGATATTAGCCTTCCACATATCGAATCCCTGGGACTCCCCCTCCTACTATTTCTAGCCCTGGTTCCATAGGTACGCTGCACTGGACCATCCCTCTTGCGGTGTCCACATCCCCCCTCCCATCTCGTATTGCCCTGCATCATCACAACCTCCATATGGTCGTTTTAATGTCAGCCTCCCTGAAATTAATATCTCCCCTACCACTGACGTGGACACTACTCCACCATCCTCTGTTTCCTCAGAGCCACACTCCACCCAAGCACCCCCTCGTGTTGCCAGGAAAACTAAGTGTGTAAAGGCCTGCAACATAGGCAGTCAACTCACCCTTAGTGATGGCATCCAAATGGCAGATGTGATGGAAACTATGGACAAGGTTCTGGTAGGGCAGGTTCATATATGGAACTATAGCACAAATAGGCTTCGACAATGGGTAGCTGAAATTTGGGGCAACACCCTACAAGAGCTCCCCACCATCTATACATTGACAAAAAGTTGGTTTTCCATACAATTCTCTTCTAAGGATCTCACAGACTGGGTACTATCACAGTTTTGGCACATCGAACTTTCACCTGTCCACCTCAAGATATGGAGCACTTTATTCGATCCGGAGAGGGGACACCTTAGGGTCGACCCCATATGGGTTCGACTCCATAGTATTCCCCTGCATTTATGGAAGGAAGAATTTTTTGTCAACTTTGGGAACATACTGGGGACCTATTTAGATCATGATCGCACCTACACTGAGTCGAGCAAGATGGCTTTTTCTCACATTCTCATTCACCTAGACACTAGGGAGGGATTGGAAGAGTCCCTCAAGATCCATTGGAGGAATAAGACTTGCATCCAAATCTTTTAATATGAAGGTGTTCCCTTCAGATGCAAACGACGTCACAAGGTGGGGCATGCATACAAGGATTGTCTGTTACTCACTGCTGCTTCTAATGCTCCTAATTCAGTTGGTCCCTGGGCTACATAGGATCTGATCACCGTCTCTCTGAACAAAAAAACTCTATTTTTTGGTTTTCTCACATCATCATAGTATTTTCCACCCTCAAGGACTGTCAATGTGGTTGCTACCGCTCTTCGACTCGGATCACTAGATCCATGACATCGGTTGCAGCATTGGGACACCCTCTGGGTATCGGTACCTCTCCTCTCCCCCATTTTAATTTTACATCTATATTGTCTTCTCTTACATTTCAGAGTTTTTTTTAATCTACTCCACCTAGTATTCGAGTATCTTCCATTGTTTGCTCCACTATATCCTCCCCACAGGTTTACTCCTGCCCTCCCCCCCATACATCCCCCCTCCCCCATCCTCCTCATCACCTTTGATGGAGAATACAATTGATTATGAATCCTCACATTCATATAACCTCCAACCTCAAACCTCTATCACTCTTGTTGGTTTAGGCCCTGTACCCACTCCTTCCCACATCCCTATTAAACCTACCCGAGGTCGTCAATTGTAATATCCCCAAAAGGGAATGTAGCAATACATGAACACAATTGTATTTTAAATCAGCTCATAAGATGTGAAAGGAACATCTAACTAGCAAATTAATGCTCAGCAGCAAGAATATGTCCTATAACTAACTCCAAAGTGAGGAAATGCAACAATATAGGGCATAAAAACATTTTTTAAGGAGAATTACGCTATAAGTGTGATAAATGGGGCTTGTATCCCTTATTTTATACAATATACATCTCACATATGGAATGGAATAAAAAAAAAATCACTCTAGCCAAGTTAAACAGATCTCCCGGCTCAAATATGGCTTAAAAATGCCCAAATCCCATTACTTATGGAATGCAGGAATGACTGAAGCAAATACAACATAATTATGAGAGGGTTTCTACAGAAATATGTTATAAACAATAGATCTAGAATTTATTTAGCCCAAACTCAGAGAAAAATAGAGATCTAGCCTCTTTTACACAATTTTAAGATAAATCAGGAAGGGTTTCTTGAGAGAATGAGTATACAAGAGTAGATCTGCAAATATAGATCTAAAAAAATGCATTTATATTGTAGCTCTGTAAATATATATTTGAATAATACAAGAAACAGAAGTAGATATTTTATACAATCCTTATGGGAGAAGGGTTGGCCCTTCCTTCAGGGAACAAGCTCACAAACAAGGGTCTTGACCCTACTGTTACAATACTGAGTAAAATGACATAGTTCCTACCAAGGAATACACTGTAGGAGATGGAGACTACTTTGGCCAAGTGCCATGTAACCCAATAATAATCTTTCTCTTATGTGGAGCAATGCACTGTCCATAGATGGTGAGAAGATACAAATACTTAATGGAACAATCACTAAGTACAGAAATGTATCTCTTACCATGCATAATGAGTAGGCTGAAAGTGAGGTTCATGGATGAGTCCTCCCATGAGAATATTCTCATAAAAATCTGCAAAAAGAGAGGTTTCATACTCCCCTTGGAGCACTCCAACAATAAAAACATACTCCCAAGTGACAGCGTTGTAGGCCTTTGTGATAAGGCTCTTGTCACTCCATGATTTCTCTCTTTGACATTCCACATGCCAAAGACATCCACTATCATGATGCTATGTGAGAAGATCTTCTCCCTATGTGGAAACCTCTCCTTATCCTCCAATGCTGAAGGGTAGCCTCTTTTCACTTTGAAGGTAACTTTCCTCTCTCTGGAAATATCATGATAAGTATGGAAAAAGTTCTGCCCATACTCTCCCAAGTGTAACCACAACAAAAACAACCTTTGTTGCTCCCTTATCTCTCCCTCATACAAGCCATAGAATAACATCATGATGGTTCCCTTGTATGATGCCCCATACAAACAAATCTTCTGCTGCCATATCATATGGGTGTCCTGCCATACCTTAATTCCCCACATACCTCTTGACAAAGGGTATGTCATACGATGGCCAAACTCTCTCAAGAGTAGCCAACGCAAATTTTCCTCTTGTTGCCTTGTGTCATAGATTTGCAAGTGGCTCACCAACCTCTTGTTCTCCATCCATCCCCGTTCATCCATATGTGGATGCCTCTCATCATGCTCTACCTTGGTACCTCTTCAAAGAAGACTACCATTCTCCAAAAGAAAATTCCTCCTTGCATCTCATGGGGTGTTGAGATCACATGGGGTGTTGAGATGCAACCCCTTGGAGATCTCCTAGAAAATATCTCCCATCAATGATCATCTTGAATCCATAAGGATCCAAGTGTGATGAAGGTAAAACATCATCATAAAGTCAGACAATGTTCACCATGTCCTCCAAAATCTTACACCCCAACCCCACATTTGCATGCAACTCAACAAGGGTGCATTGGAATGATTGTTTACCCCTTCTTTGATCAAACCCAAGCCGCACAGTGCAGTGTAATCTTGTTGCTCCAAATCAGCAATGTGTTTTGATCCTTGATCATGTAAAGACATATTTCCAAGGCTTCCCACAAGATTTTCTGAAATGATAGAAAATGGAAATTCATGCATACCTTGGTGGAACTTACGAACATCTTGGAAGACTGCAATAGTTCATTCCTCCATTGTGATGGTGCCTTTAGCTGCTGCAATAGATGGCTACTCCTCCATGATTTTGACAGTGCAGGTACAAGACTCCTCAAGTGGTGGTGAGGGCTCCTCCTTCTCTAATCTCTTTCTATCAAATCTTCTGATCACCCTTTGAGTGAAATCTGCAAAAGTAGATACTCTTGCATGACTCACATGGTTGAACCACCAAGTGTTTTCCTTACCCTCCAGGTGCAATGCTGAGATTTCAACAGCCTCTCTCTCTACTACTGGATGTAGTAGGAAGAATGCTTCTAGCTTCATCACCCAAGCTTGTGTTGTGCATGTGGGTGATCCATCAAAAGTAGACAATATAAATCTATTGCCCCTTATCATCCTATTGTTGTAGGGCCTCCTCTCTTCTTCCAAGTGGATAAATTGAGGAAGAGCTAGATTCTTTTTGAGAGCTCTAGGTTTATGTTTGTATTTTTCCCATGTTTTGGCTAGATTGGCAAGACCAAAAGATGAGACAACATCAGAACCACTTTGGGGCCCTAGAATCTAGCCCTCCTGGACCCGGAGAGGGATCTCTCCAAATAGAGCAAAGAATGGTATATCTTTGAAGCTCAAAATGAGATGTTAGGCTAGGTATGAAGCACAAAGGGGGGTTTTAAAATGATTTGGTTGGTTGGTTGCTGGGTTGGTCATGAGATCATGGACTGAGAAAGTAATGGAAGGAAAGGAACAAAACAACAGGATGTTTCAGCGAAGAGGATAGGTCAAAGAGTGCCATCCATTGGGCTATGGAGTCATGAAAGGTGATTACATGCAACAACCAGCCAAATTTTTCATAGGGAAAGTCATCTAATACTAAAGGATATTTTAGATTAGATGGTGGGATGGAACATTAAGGATTGAAAATGAGAGAAGGAGAGCAACCCAATTTTCTGTCTATAGATCAGTTCAAAGGTCATTTAACTCCATACCTGCTTGGACATACTCATAGGCAACTCTGAAAGGAGGGACAAAGGGGCAGCTTATAGATCGGACCAGAGGTCATTTAACTCCAGGTCAGCTTTAGCATGCCCCAAGGGAAAACAAAGATAAGTTTAACAAAGAGATCTTAGAAAGGCCAGCTAGTCGCACAAGGATCCTAGTGGACAGGGCTAGCTCTAATCCCCAGTGTTCCCAAATCTTCCAGCTTAAACCAAACAAGAACAACTAAAGACAGATTCCATTTAACTCATACATCAGCTAGCAGCATAAGGAACTACTACACTGGTTAAATCATCTGAAATCAATCCTTAGATAACACATTTAGAAGAAAACATTGAAGGCAAGGAGAGCAGAAACATAGGGCACCTAACAAGGGTGAATCCTATGCCAATATTCTGATGCAAGCCAGTAGAACATGAAACAGCATGTAAATGTAATAAACAGAGTTAGAAAAACATCACCAATATTAATAGACCAGGATCCTGTGAAATGTGCTTTGATTAATTGATGCAAAACCAGTCACATACACTGAGTTCAATAGCTGTTACAATCCAAACTTATCCTCCCATCCTACTACATAACAACTACTCTGCTAATCCCTCCCAAGACTGTTCTAATAGTCAAACTGAATCCCTCTAACAGCAACGGCAGCAGCCGAACAACAACCCTTACAATTTGATCTTGGGAATTCTTATAGGAGAAGAGAAACAACAAGAGTAGATTACATTTTAATTGCAACATTAAATTCTGGAGTAGCAGGAGGGCCAAGGCTCCATTCAGTTTTAACTCTAAGCATTTATCTTTGGTACTCGTTGCAGTGTTCTGGTGACTTGCACGAAAAGGCAGAATAATGATGCTAGGGTCTGCCATACCGTGTAACAAATGCTTCTGATGGTGTAGGACTGCTGATAGGGCATAAATCTCATTTGGACATAATGTAGATTGAAACCATAATGTGTACCGTGTCCTTTCATGGAAGAACGTTCTGCTGATACGGAAACCCTGATAGTATTATACTTTTGTGCATTGGAACGTCTGAACGATCCACTGGTTCTTTGATTTCTGGTACCTTGCCTATAAATCTTTGAAGTAAGGCTCAAAGCCTTCAATTACATGCCTTTAAACTTTCTGCTGCTCCTCTTAAATCTCTGTCTGCAGACTCTGTGCTTTTAATGACGCCGGAAGGGTTTTATAGAGTCGAACTCTGTTCTTCAATGAAAGTCACGTCGCAACCTTCCCGGGTCATTTCTTCATAATTTCAGCCTCTGGCCATGGTCTTCTTCCATTTTTCGGTCACTGTAACAGAGACTATGCATCATGGTGGTCATTTACTATTGATAACCCTGCAAAATACGAAAATTGGTTAAGAAAACATACATGGGGGTGGCGGACAAAATGGAGACGATGAGAACGACCATGCAGGATGAACGGACGGCGGAATTGTGCAGGTTGATGGCAGAAAACGTAGTGAAACGATGAAATATGGTTTGGAGAACGTGAGCGTAGAGGAGCGGCTTTTTTAAATAAAACCTACAAAAAAGACCTTTGAATGGATATAAAGAGGAAAGGGTAAAAAATGACAAATTTACGTGGAAAGGTTGATGTGGTGGATGTACGACGAATACACGATGGTACACGTGGAATGACGATACGGTGGAATCGGGCAACGGCGGACATGCGATGGCGGGGGCAATCAAATGCGGACCATCCGATCTCAGGATGAGATCGATGGTGAAAAACTATGGAGGGTGATTGAATGTGGACCATCAATCTGCAGATCAGATCGACGACGGAGATTAACTGGACCCGCACGCCGTACCCCGAAGGAGGTCGGTGCACCGAGTTAACTATCGTGCATCTTCGGCGACCGATAGCCGTTGGATGGCCCGCCCTAGATCGGACGGTCCACGGCAATATCACTGGGCGTCCATGTCCGAGCAATAATGCGCGATGGACGGCGGTTTTGAAAAAGGTACAGGGGACGCGTGTCACGCGATGTATGGAATCGCTGGCCGATCGGTAAATACCGCCTACCCCCGAAAGGTGGTGCGATGGAAACCAGATGGTTTTTGAACAGTGAAAGCGGGCGAGGACCACCAGGATGGGCGGATTCTGCAGCGTCGGATCTGTACAGATCAACGATTGAAAACGCGCCCGATATGGATGAACTATGGACCGTTGATATGGAGAATTAACGAATGGCGGAGATGCGACTACGGGCGCTGAACGGGTTGCACGGTGAAAGCTGTGGGGGCGGCGATCGCCGTCCATTCTGTGAAGATCAACGGCGCGGAACACAACAGAGGACTTTAACAACAAAACAATCGCATCGTATTTTCTCGGTGATTACAAAGGAATTTTAATGTGCCGCTCTATTTCTCCGATGCGACTAGTGCCTAAGGCTTAAGCGCTCGGTCCTGGGCTACGGGTATATGGGGAAGTGGTTGAAAGGGGCTGGCAGGAAAGGGGCTAAGCCCTTATTATGAAGAAAATATGGTTTTGGCTCGTTTTTAAAGCATTTTAAGGCCAGCCAAGGGAAACGATAGGGGAATGAGGGGGATTTTGGGAAGTTTTAGGAGAATAAGGGGGACTTTAGGGGAACAAAGGGAAATTTGACAAGAGGAAAAAGGGGTAAAGTGGGACATTCTGCAGAGGTACAAGGTGTACATGAAGCCGTTTAGGAGCACAATTTTTGCAATCATAGAGGCTTTAAAATGGGAATGAACAGAGGGGATTTCATTCATAGGGAAAAGGCACAGGAGACTTCAAGGATGATGTGTCTCAGGGGAGATGCATTCATTGAAGGCTCAGAAACAATTTAGCCCCTTACTTTGCTTGTCAAAAAATTTATAGGGGCTAACAATGGCTCCACATGGGGATGGCTTCTTCTTGAAGGAGTCAAGAATTCAAAAAATAATATTTGGTGTAGGCCAGATGCCTACTGCTTGGCACATCCCTTTAATTCTTTGATAAACTGCCACAAATCATGAAGACCTCATATCAGCAGTAAAAATTCTCCCAAACAACTACCTACTCACACTATAGTCCTAAGATTTTCTTCTTCTGGGTGCATTTGGACTAGCAGACCCTTTACATCATTTATTTTTTACAAACAGGAAAATAAACCTATTCTACTTCTACCCTTATTACTCCATGAGACCAGCTTAGACTGTTGGTCTCATAGCTTCTCTACCTAATCTAATATCTGCTAGGATTAAACTTTCTGACTTGCTGGACTTTGCAGAAATTAAAACAACTACATGCTCATAGACTAAGCTTTATTGAGATTTTCCTACCTACCCTACTCTAACTCAAAAATTTACAAATCTAGCTTACAAACATTGTCTTCCAATGTAACCAGTCCATCAAGTGATCCCATGGCTGGTCCTTTCTACTCAACGCCTTGAGCAGGCTAGATAGGCAGGGCAACTCCCACTCTTTTTGTTCAATAACAGCAGCTTTGAAAAATTTTCTTTCTATTTGCAGCATGCTGCTCAAAAAGACCTTTGATCCTTCTTCAAATGTTTGTAGGAAATGTGCATAAGGATCATGATATGATACCTGGTGATGAATATGTGGCAGGCAGACTTCAACCAGGATTTCTTCTTCTACCACTGGGTCAAGAACATGACTTTCTTGAGGAAGAGAATCTTCTTCATCTTCTGAACTGGAGGACTCATCATATATGGCAGTGCTGTCCTCTTGGAGCTCCAGGATGTTTTGATTAGGTGGGCCGAGCTCAGTGAAAAGATCTAAGTATTCTTGAGTAGTGGTTTGTTCCATTGCTTCCTCTTTTTCAAGAGAAGGCTCATTGCTTTCAAACTACTCAAAGGTCTCTTCCTTGTTTTCCGCTTCATCTTCTGAGATGAAAGGCTGCTGACCTCCAATCATGTGAAAACCATTACTGATGAGTTGTAATGGAGTGAAGCAAATATCCAGAGATCCTTCACCCTCTTCTGCACTCTTAAAGCTTTCTTCATCAGTATCATAAATAACCTGCATTGGCTCATTACTCTCTGGAAGTAAAGGGAACTGATTTTCCTCCCATAAATCTACTAATGATGACCCTGCAAAATCATCTTCTGTTTGGAGAACATCATCATCAGATAGATCAAAAATACGAAAATCATGAATGTAAGTAATGCTGCCAACCGGAGATACTGGATTATCAACAGATTTTTCTTCACTCTGATTTACATGTGAGCTTTCCAACTCTGTACAACAAAGCTCATCAGATGAATGGACAAGAATGTCTGATTTGTAAAAAAATTCAGAGCCTGGTTGTCCATTGATGATTTGATCTATTTCTTCTTCTGTCAAAGGGAAGATGGTCTAGTGTTCCTTTGTGCAGAAATGCAGTAGCTTTCTGTTTCCTTTGAAGACTGGATTTGAGGCAGAATGTCATCTTGAGCCTCAACCAAAAAGGATGATAAATCAGCATCTGAGTTTTCGGGGATATCTTGAGGAATGTCTACGGTCTCTTGATCCTTTTCTTCCTCAACTGATTCATCTGCGTTCTTGTGATATCTAGGGTGTGTATGAAATCCTTGAATGTATGTTGACAGATCTTTAGGATGCATATTAACCAAATCTTCATCAATACCTAACAGATACTGTATGATATCCTGAGATTGATCATAGCAATCCCATGATAAGGATGGAGAGTTTCCTTTATAATTCTTATAAAATACTTGGTGCATGTCCCTTAAAGAAAACAAACTCTGAGGTTCTAACCATTCATACCAGACCCTAGCCTTTCCTTCTAATGTTTCCATGAACATTTTCATTAAGCAGTCTTCATGCCATTCAAATTTTAATTTCCACACATGTATATGAAACTTGATGAGATGTAACAAGGGGTCCTCAGTGTTTTCACCCTGAAAGATAGGCAGGTTTTTTAACCAGTCCACTTCCAGCATTTTGTGTGGGAATCCAGGGATATGCTCCCTACTCATTGGGGCATATCTTCTCTATATTCATGGAAGCATGTTTGTAAATTAGAAAGAGGTCACTGTGTCTGCTCAACCAGTCCAGAGTCTTCTACTAGTGGAGTCATTTAGTCTTTTAGGAGTTATGGAGTGTGGAGTTGCCAAGTGGATGTATGTGAATGTTTGGAGCAGGATGTTGTCCACCATCAACAATTAAATGCCAATATAACCCGAGATCTTGGGTCTTTGAGTGCCTAAGAATGTTTAAGGTGAAATGCACTCAGTTCCCCAGTGGATTCACCATTATGTTGGGGTTCCCATGTTTTGGTCAGATTGGAAAGACCAAAATATGAGACAACATCAGAACCACTTTGGGGCCCTAGGATCTAGCCCTCCTAGACCTGGAGAGGGATCTCTCCAAATAGATAAAAGAATGGTATATCTTTGAAGCTCAAAATGAGATGTTGGGCTAGGTATGAAGCACTAAGGGAGGTTTTAAAATGATTTGGTTGGTTGGTTGTTGAGTTGGTCGTGAGATCATGGACTGAGGAAGTAATGGGAGAAAAAGGAACAAAGCAGCAGGATGTTTCAGCAAAGGGGATAGGTCAGGAAAGTGATATCCATTGGGCTATGGAATCATGAAAGTTGATTACATGCAACAACTAGCCAAAGCTTTCAGAGGGAAATTCATCTAATACTAAAGGATCTTTTAGATTATATGGTGGGATGGAAACATTAAGGATTGAAAGTGAAAGAAGGAAAAAAACCTAATTTCGCTCTATAGATCAGGTCAGAGGTCATTTAACTCCAGGCCTGCTTGGACATACTCAAAAATAGCTTTCAAAGAGGGACAAAGGGGCATCTTATAGATCAGACCAGAGGTAATTTAACTCCAGGTCAGGTTTAGCATGCTCCAAGGAAAAACATAGATAAGTTGACAGAGAGATCTTAGAAAGGCCAGCTGGTCGCACAAGGATCCTAGTGGATAGGGCTAGCTCTAATCCCCAGTGTTCCCAAATATTCCAGCTTAAACCCAACAAGAACATCTAAGAAATGATCCATTCAATTCATACATTAGAGAGCAGGCAATTACATCCACTACACTGGTTAAATTAACTGAAATCAACCCTTAGATAACACATACAGCAGAAAACATTGAAGGCAAGGAGAGCAGAGGCATAAGGTACCTAACAAGGGTAAATCCTATGCCATATTTCTGATGCAAGCCTAGAAGAAAATGAAACAACATGGAAATGTAATAAACAGAGTAAGAAAAACATCACCAATAGTAATAGACTAGGATCCTGTGAAATGTGCTTGATTAATGATGCAAAACCAGTCATATACACTGAGCTCAATGGCTGTTACAATCCCAACGTCTCCTCCCAGCCTATTACAATACAAACTACTCTGCTACTCCCTCCCAAGATTGTTCTAACAGTCAAAATGAATCCCTCTAACAGCAATCGGCAACAACCGAACAACCACGACCCAACAACAACCTTTACAATTTGATCTTGGGAATTCTTATAGGAGAAGAGAAACAACAAGAGTAGGTGACATTTTAATTGCAGCATTAAATTCTCGAGCAGCAGGAGGGCCGAGGCTCCATTTGGTTTTAACTCTGAGCATTTATCTTTGGTACTTGTTGCAGTGTTCTGGTGAATTGCACAAAAAGGCAGAATAATGATGCTACGGTCTGCCATACCGTGTAACAAATGCTTCTTATGGTGTAGGATTGCTGACAGGGCGAAAATATTCATTTGGACACAACATAGACTGAAACAATAATGTGTACCATGTCCTTTCATGGAAGAACGTTCTGCTGATATGGAAACCCTGATAGTATTATATTTTTGTGGAACGGACCTTCTGATTGATCCTCGGGGTTTTCGAACTGGTACCTTTGCCTTATAAATCGCTGAAGTAAGGCTCAAAGCCTTTAATTACACTCCGCTGCTCCTCTTAAATCTCTGTCTGCAAACTCTGTGCTTTTAATGACGCCGAAAGGGTTTTACAGAGTCAAACTCTGTTCTTCAATGAAAGTCACATTGCAACCTTCCTGGGTCATTTCTTCATAATTTCAGCCTCTGCACATGGTCTTCTTCGATATCTCGGTCACTGTAATAGATACTGTGCATCATGGCAGTCATTTATTGTTGATAACCCTGCAAAATACAAAAACTGGTTAAGAAAACATACATTGGGGTGGCAGACACAATGGAGACGATGAGAACGGCCATGCAGGACAAACGGATGGCGGAATTGTGCAGGTTGATGGAAGAAAACGCAGCGAAATGATGAAATATGGTCTAGAGAATGTGAGCGTAGCAGAGCAGGTTTTTTAAATAAAACCTACGAAAAAGACCTTTGAATGGATATAAAGAGGAAAGGGTAAAAAATGACAAATTTATGTGGAAAGGTTGATGTGGCAGATGTACGGCGGATACATGATGGTACACGTGGAATGACGACGCGGTGGGACCGAGCAACAGCGGACATGCAATGGCGGGGGAAATCAAATGCGAACCGTCCGATATCAGGAGGAGATCGACGGTGAAAAAATATGGAGGGTGATTGAATGTGGACCGTCGATCTGCAGATCAGATCGACGGTGGAGATTAACTGGATGGTGCGTCGTACCCTGAGTTATCGTGTGTGCATCTGACTTAACTATCGTGCATCTTCGGCGAGCAATAGTTTTTGGATGGCCCGCCCCAGATCGGACGGTCCACGACAATATCACTGGGCATCTGCATCCGAACAATAATGCGCGATGGACAGCGGTTAATGCGCGAGGACGGCGGTTTTGAAAAAGGTACAGGGGATGTGTGTCACACAATGTATGGAATCGCTGGCCGATCGGTAAATACCGCCTACCCCCGAAAGGCGGTGCGATGGAAACCAGATCGTTTTTGAAGAACCATAGACAGGGGGCCACTGCGGATGGGTAGTTATCCTAAGTCGGATCCGTACATATCAACGGCTGAAAATGCGCCCCGATATGGATGAACTATGGACCATCGATCTAGCGACCAACGAATGGTGGAGATGCAACTATGAGCTGTGAACGGATGCACCTGCAGGGGCCGCGCGAGCGGCGATCGTCGTCCATCCGTGAAGATCAACAGCGTGGAACACAACGGAGGACTTTAACAACAACAAAACAATCGCATCGCAGTTTTCTCGATGATTACAAAGGAATTTTAATGTGCCGCTTCTTACTTTCGATGCGATTAGCGCCCAAGGCTTAAGCGCCGGTCCCGGGCTACGGCATATGGGGAAGTGGTTGAAAGGGGTCGTGTAGGAAAGGGCTAATCCTTATTATGATGAAAATATGGTTTTGGCTCGTTTTTAAAGCATTTTGCTAAAGCTGTACCAAGGGCAACGATAGGGAATGAGGGGGATTTTGAGGAGATTTAGGAGGGTAAGGGGGGATTTAGGGAGAACAAAGAGGACTTTGAAAAGAGGAAAAAGGGGTAAAGTGGGACATTCTGTAGAGGTACAAGGGGCACATGAAGCCCTTTAGGAGCACAATTTTTGCAATCATAGAGGCTTTAAAATGGGAATCAGCAGAGGGGATTTCATTCATAGGGAAAAGGCACAGGAGACTTCAAGGATGATGTGTCTTAGGGGAGATGCATTTATTGAAGGCTTAGAAATAATTTAGCCCCTTAATTTTCTTGTCAAAAAATTTATAGGGGGCCTAACAGGGACTACTAGGCCCAACAAATAGAAATCCACCTCATTGGCTTTACTCGTATATCCCATCATTCACCGAGCAAGTATTCCTAGGGACCACCGAGACACACGATATAGTTTTAACATAACCCATAGTGCTAGCGCCGACGGGTTACTAGGGCCGATTCCTTTACCGCGGCTGCAGTTTGGTTCAACGAGACCTCTAGGCCATGTGTTTATCATTCGTACGATCCACCCCACTCGATTTCAAATCCATTTGGCAATCCAACTCAAGCGAAGTATGATAAAACCATCGCCATCATAGTCTGATACGGAAATGGCAAGGCTAGATTTGGAGCTTAGCTGCCACACATAGAAAAAACCCATACCAGATCTAGCAAGGAAATCACATACAAATCAATACCCTACAAAACTGATCATGTTGTAGCTTTCTTGATCTCATGCTTTTCCTTTAGCTTTCTTTTCCTTCCTTTCTCCAATACCCAAGTGCTCAGCAATAAAATCTAAGTGTCTAAGAGAGAGAGAGAGAGAGAGCACGAGAGATGAGTGACACAGGTATATTAGTATTAGATATCTTTTGACAGAAAGGCCCCTATTTTTCCTTCATTTTTATTTTCATGTAAATTTTCTCACATCACTTTGTGTATGTGACCTTTCATCTCCCTCTTCTTCCAATTTCATATTTTTCATAGATAGATGTGCCAACAATAATTTTCACTTCAAATGTCTTTTCCTTGCTAATATGATCTGTATGGCTACATAATAAACCA
Organism: Pinus albicaulis; assembly: GCA_034641835.2. NCBI lineage: Eukaryota > Viridiplantae > Streptophyta > Pinopsida > Pinales > Pinaceae > Pinus > Pinus albicaulis. The sequence goes on along the minus strand of CM076582.1, from coordinate 1,626,845,194 downwards.
AATGAACACCCCCCTAGGATTCGTTTTTCCCAACATTTAGCTTGGAATAAGTGTCCCATCAACCTTAGATTATTATTTTTAACTTTTATTACATAAGAAATTTCGCTACCACACTCGACAATTTATATTTTATACAGATATATATATATATATATATATATATATATATATATATATATATATGAAGTATTGTTCTTTTAAGTATGAGGGTTTCTTTACTGCAGTCATTGTTACATTATGTATTTTTTTGGTTTTTAATCAATATAAATGTATAGGATTTTTTATTTTAAAAATTATGTTTATATTTGAAATTGCTTAAAACAAATATTATTTTAATTTTGAGTTGTAGTATAGTTTTAATATTTGAGAAAATTTATTATAACATTTTTTCTAAAAAATTTCCTCGTAAATTTTTATGGAAGAAGTATTGGTAAAAAATTGAAATCCAAATAACAACATTCTTACGAAATTCAAATTGCTCAAGTTAAAGTATCAAAGAGATTGCATTTTTTGCAGCTCTTCTCAGGAGGAAAGTTGCAACATGATGGGGTAGTAAAAGTTGTATCAAGGAGGGTAACAGACTTAGCGATTCAAATCCAGGAGGGATATTTTGTTGGAATCACGGTTTCCTCTAGTCCAACTATAAGAGGTTTAGATGTCAAAATAGAGAGAGGCATGAGGGTTGTTTTATGTGAGCTCTGTTGGTTAAGGAAAATCAAGCCTTTTATCTTGCATATTAGGTGAAATACCAAAAATACTCGTGCTATGTTAGCTTAAGTGGTACCAAAGAATATGTCCCTCGGTCTCCCTTGGATACAAAGTGGGAAAATTAAAGACATTATTCTCTTTGGGTAAAAGATGGATACTATTGGATATAATATGTACTTGAGGCTTGTGCATTGAAGAAATATCTTTAAACTTTTTCCCTACGATGGATGAGACGGAGACATTGGAGAACGAGGGTTAAATTTGAGTGGTGGATAAAGCGAGAGAATACGGATTGCCCGTGCTTTTATATCAAGATGCATACATTTGTATTTTTTTATGACACTTTTTCAGTTTCAGTGGATGCTACATATCTTTGGAAAACATATTTTCTAGGTATGTTTTCTCTTATCCTTTACATACTCTAGTTTTCTAGAATTAATTAGTTTTAATGTATTGATGGAATGATGTAGCTACTACTGGTAGCACTACTTCAATTCATTGTTCGGTCTAGATAATATACAATTAAGTTGGGCTCTGTAAATTCATGTCCATAAACATCTAATAAATTGAAACTTGCTTGTTATACAAATGCATACTTGGTATTTGTTTGGCTTCAAATATTGTAGTCTCACTGTAACTCATCATGTGGAGTTTTGTTTACCTCGAGATGATATCATTCACGGTAGGTTTGGATTTCTTTCATCTGCTTCTAGCAATATTAAAAATTTACTCAATTTAATTGGTAAAGATATTGGGTTTTAGTGATCATTTATTTGAGAGGAGGAAATAAGTGGATCCATATTTTGTTGATGTAAATGATGCTACTTCAAGGTAATGCGAGATGGTGAAATTACTAAGAGTCGACAACATAAAATGACATCTTACGATTGAGGCATAGATTTTGTGGAATTTTTTGGTGCACATCGTAAAAAGATTTGAAAGCTATTTTTTGCTATGGAAAATGAAGTGCACACATCGGGGAGACATTTGTTAAAAGTTCATGTCCTATAAATGCGGATGGAGTGAAAAATATTTACTCGTCACTTAGACATTGAAGCAGAGTGTGTTTTTCAAAAACTCAAGAGATGTAGAGGAAGAGGTTGAACTATAAAATTAGCAAAGAAATATTGGATAGAGAGAATAAAATTCAAATCTTTTACAAGAAGAATAAATAGAGAGAGACAGGGTACACATGTCGGTATATTGGTCTTACATCATTGTCGCATATAATGGTAATTTGATACATATAATACTAATTTACCAAATAATATTATCACATACTTCAAATATGTAGTAATTCATCTGGATGGCATCGTATACTCCATGACAAAATAAAATGAGAGTTCCCCTCGGGAGGAAAGTCCCTTTTCATTCGGTTTATGTTGCTTTGACATTACTAGAAGCTCCCTTGTGCATTCTTGTGAGGTATATGCTTCTTTCTGGCTGGTTGGAATTAAAAGCCCTGCTTTAATCAACTTTTCAACAATACTGCATAGTGGATATTTCGTGCACCAATGTCACTTCTTTGATGCAACTCCATCTAGGCGAATACTTTCGAATCGGATCGATTGACATTTATTTATTTTAAGTAGGCCAATACCTTTTTCCGAGAGACTGTAGGAAATCATCTCGATTTCCTAGTGGATGTGCAACAGACAAGCTCTTTGTTTCTTGGCGGACATCGACTAATCAAAAGTGCAAGACACATCAATTCCTACTCAACTAGGAAAATTCGGTCTTTTTCATTTATACAACTTTTTGGGATCATTTCAATCTCATCGTCTTAGATTGCTTTGCAAGTCTTCATTGTGTTTATACCAATGGGTGCTAGTTGTAAATGGTATCGTAGGTTTCTCGTATTTCTCAATAATAATGAATACAAACTTACAAATTTTTATTTTATGAGAGTGGAACATAAATTAGAGATAAGAGTTCGATCTCTACTTCAAGGTTTGGTGTCTTTGGATCCTATAATTCGCATTGAAAAGGATGTTATCAAATAGATAGAGATACATCAAGATTCTTTCTCATGACAACATTTTATCTGCCATTCTTTGTTTCCAGTGATTTTGGGTATACGGTACTAGTAAGATAATTCTTGTAACTCCTTTGACCTTCATTGCATGCATTGCATAATATCATCTAGGGGCTGACTCGGTTGGCATCGCCTTGTGTAGATATCCAATCGTACAAAATTTTTAGAGAATCAAATTTCCGGAGCGACCACCATTAGAGTTTTTGACCAAGAATCTTGATTCATGGAAATAAATATCGAGTTGACTAATATATATATAGACCTAGTCTCCACAATGTTGGAATCGATGAGTGGATTAGTATTCGGATGGATTTTCTCAGTAAAAACTCGTGTTTGCATTATTTTTAGTGTATCCCTCGATTCGCTTTCACGAAGATGTAATTTGACCAAGTAGAAGTGACGGAAGGACTATCTTGTCATGTAATTATTTTTTTCCTAAACTCATCTTAGTAGATTAGAGATATTATTTACATGAAATGTGAAAGTAAATCAAATGGCACATTTACTAGAATGTGCAGGGTATGGTAGTAACATTATGGCCTAAGTTTGAACATGATACAAGCTCCGTGTAATATGGTTCCTTTGTTTTTTTGGAGACCAAGATGATCTTAGCGCAGGAGAAATAATGCGTATTCACGTATTCGTGAGTCACTAGTGATCATATAGAATTTTAGAGCAAACTCTAGCCGGCCATCTATAGGAGCAATAGATCTAGGCGATTTGTAGGTCATGACTCAATACAAATATTTTATTTTTTTTTCAGTGCATGCACACAAAGATAGTAATTTTCATGTAATCTCATCTACTAAGTTTGATCCATGTACAATCATAGTTATAGACCACATCTTTCGACAGCTTGTCTTGAAAGGCTTACATGCACTTTCCTGAGGCACGAATGAATGTGGGAGTTAGTAGGCGAGACGAGAGTTGAAATACATTCTTATTCAATCCATTTTTCACATTGTGGAACCAACAAAAGGGTAGAATTGTCATTTATGGAGTCGACATCTCATCCATGGACCTCCATAACACTAAGATCAAATTAAAGAATTATTCCCCAAAAACCAACAATGTTTGAAGGCACTATAAGAAATAATTTCGATCCTTTGGAAGACTACTCGGATGATGAGATTTAGGGAGAGTCATTTCTACTTCATATTATATATGCACTCGTATCAATTTTAGGGCCAATCATTCTTGTCTTGAAAGTTTTAAATATTCTCCCATGGATCTTGTTGCTGTGAGTGAGAAACATGACGATGAATTGTGAGGATATGTTTGCACATCTGTAATAGTCTTCGAGTGATTTTTCCACTTGTTGGTGATGACTAGTTCTGAGAGCCAAGTTCTCTAGCAGTTGATCCAAAAAAATTTCATATTTTCCAGCTGGGAAAACATCCATAAAACTTTTTTTCCCTCCTACTTTTCAGTCCGCCCATGATGAGATGAAACCTCATTATCAAATCCTACCTAGCCTCAGCCATACTAGTATGCCCATCAACCCTAAAGAAACAATCCAAATCTGTCCAAACAAGTCTCCCTAAGTTAGGAAGTGGAACTTTAGGTTTTTATCCATTGGAGAACTATCCAAAAGCCAAAGAACCTCCATCTGCTATAGACCAGTCATAACAGACCTTCCCATTCTACAAACAAAGTTGGTTACAGCCCTAGGTCGCGCTACTAATACACCCTCAAGTCTCAACAATACATAGACCATAAGTCAAGCTGATTTTAGGTGTTTTTATAGTGTTTTGATGGATCTTTCAAAGACAAAGACATACCAGCATCTCAGAAGACCATTTTTGGCTCCACATGAGAATACATCTGCTTCTCAATGTGATCTTGAAGCACTATTGGAGACCTAAGCAAAATTTTCATCAAGCTCTTGCGATCACATTCAAGAAACACGAAGGACGATAAGAAAAATATACATCACGGAGGTGATGATACAACATGACTGAAAAAACCTCCTTCATCTATAAGCAGAGGGTTTGAAGACTGGAGAACCTCCTTCATTTCATAAGTAGAGGGTTGAAGACTAAGAGCGCCTCCTTCATCTATAAGCAGAGGGCAATGGACAAAGTTTGATTCTAAGAGTTGCACTCACTGTGAAGATAAACTTTGAAGCACAGTGAGACAACAAATGAAGGTCTCTGCATGAAAATGATGATTAAAAGCAGAGGTAAAGCAGCAAGCTTCAAAGATCTGTTTGCATGATTTTCATTATTATTTGAGCAACAATGAGAAGCTATTTGGTCCAGCATCATTGAAGAAAAATTGTTAAGACATATGTCCAAAAGGGTCAAATAGGCTTGGGCACCAACTAACTTCTCTCATCATGTATAAGAGAAAACACCATCAATGTGTTCATCAGACAGCCTTCACATGGCTGAGACAAAAGGTTGAAATAACATCAGACATTTTGTCAAGTAAAGGGCCTCCTTCATTCATAAGCAAGGAGCCGAGCGGTGAAGCAGGAGAAATGATGTAAAAAGGACAAAGAAGGAAGCAGGAAATTGCCACTATAATCCAGGAATTGCTTGTCTCTATCAAGGTTTCTTTAAAGAGCGATGTGGGTCCAATTAAAAACAACTTTGCTAGTGATTAAGGGGTAGGTCATGACATGCGATGATGATAAATATTTATGAGGTACTCATCTTCTGTCACGGAGACCCAATAAAAGCAATATGCATACCTTTGTCGAAAGAAGGGCTGTTCTTTGAAAGATATGTCAAAGGTGATAATGGGCTTAGGAGTGATTATGACTGAGTTTCACCTCCAAATCAAAGAAAAACATCATTTAAAGGCACATCTATAATCCTCATATAGCTCAGAGCAAATTTTCCTCCCACAGTGCAGAATATCAAAGGGAAGACAGTTTTCTCTCTATTGAGAAAACAGTCAAAGTTTTAAAAATTCTCAAAAAAAGTTTGTGTCATTTCAAAAAGGGAGAACGGGCTTATAAAGAAGTGATCATTGCCTCTATGTTTTTTCTTGAGCGAAAGAAGTTTTAGTTCCGTTTCAAAAAGATGAGATGTTTCATATTTTGGGTTAAAAACCAAAGGCTTTTTCAACATTTTCAAACAATAAGTTGAGCCTACAAAGGTTTGGCCTTTTTCAAATACAAGATATAGAGACCGTTGCCTGCTTGTTGGCATTTCGAAACACAAACCAAACTCTTCTTGTGGCCAAAAAATTGAGAAAAATTTTAGGAAAATTCACGGGGGTTTTGGAGGGTTAAAAGGTTAACGTGCGCCTAGCCTATGCCGTGGTGCGTTTGACGCAAAATTTCAGTTTTGAAGCGCGGCAGCCTTTCGTAAGACGCGGCCTTTAGCAAGTCTTTGGTCTTGTCGGCACCAAACAGTAGCCGACTACCTTTTCCTTGCGTCACTCTCTTTCAAGCAGCAGCTGCCCGCTTGTGTTAAGCCTTCAAAAGGCCTCCAAACAAATCCCATAGTGGCTCCAACTCTCAAGCAAATATTTCCATTGTGTTTTAAGGTATTTGTCTTTCCCCCCTTACAAATTTCAAACTACTAAATGGTTTTTGAGGCAAACAAAGGCCTTGGTGTAAATCAAGATATTTCGAGTGACTGTTTTGAAAGAGGGTTACTGCTCAAACATTACCTTCCTATTCTAGGGGGGTGGTCAAGCATTTAAAACATCCTAATTGTTGTGGCACAAAAATAAATGCCGACAGCTGTGTGCATTGGTAAAAACAGGGTTAAGGAGGGTTAAGTTGTTTGTTTAAAAATATGGGTTTGCAATGGCTATGTTTGCCCAGCAGTAAGCATAACCAAATGGTGGTTTCCTTTTAATGTTTCAAAAACCTATGAAATTCCCTCCAAATAGTTTTAAAATAATACAAAATAGTGACCAAAAGGAGAGACAAGGTTTTGAAAGGTGAAACAGCGGGTCCATTTTCAAAAAACAATGATCATGGTGTAAGGATTCTTGTCATTTCAGAGATCTCCTCTCTATGTTAAAAAGACAAAAAACAGTGTTTGCTCTTTCATTTCATGAAGTAGAGTCAGTAAGTGAAGATACCATTACATTTGGAGGTATTTTCAAAATTTTGTGTGAAGAACAGTGAATACAAGGAGTGTGTTGATTGTGAGGAGTTTCTGTTGTTAGACTCCTACAAGGCTGTTTCTTCTCACACCAAACACAAGGAGCCATGTCACCTTGCACTATCACAGTGACCTTTTGACTGTGTATCCTTTGATTGACTATGTAATGGTTAGTGAATTTACCTATTGATTGGCATACAAAGAAGAGATAGCAGTGTTTTGAATTGAGAAGGATTTTTTTTTTCCTTTATCTAAAAACAAGGTTGTCCTGTTGTCCTCGAAACACCAAGCTGGATGACCTTGCCACAAACACAGAAAGGTCATTTTGATTGTGTTTATCTTTGTTGACTATGTGCTTATTATAAACATTGGCTATTTGGCATAAAAAGGGAGGAAAAGACAATGTTTTGAAAGGGCAGAGGATTTTGTGTTAAAAGGGCATCTCACATAGCATTTGAAGCCATTTTACCTTGATTAAACAATGATTGACAGCTGAGGTAGAGTTTTGATTGAAGAAGATATTTCAAGAACTTTTGAGGAAGTTTGGTCTTGCAGAAGCACATCCAAGACAAGATTCCTCCCAGGCAGGATAGCAAGAGTGGATTGCACAAAAGGTATGAGCCTATTTCCACCGAAGAAGTGAATGCACACCCATCAGTTCTTTTCAATTTCCATGAAGTCGGGTGCTTGGATTTTTTCCAAAGGGTTCAAGAGGTGAAGAGTTTCTCTCCTCTAACACACCTTTGCGCTTTAAGGTTCAGATACAAACATTTCCACTTGGCTAGCCTTGACTTCAAGTTCTCCCCAAGATCCATATCCAAGGCTACTAAAATTCCTTATATTGGCGAGAAATGGTTTAAACAAAGCCATTTGGATTTAGATGATTACAAACCCTTCCTCAAGCCTGAACACAGAGATTCTTGTCCTACTATTTTCCCTTTCTCATACCTTTTAGCTAGCTTCTCCCCCCTCATGAAGATTATCATGAAGTACTTTACTTGTGAGGGAAGATTCTCCCGAATCTATGCTTATCACATTCGACTGTTGATGCATTTCACAAGGACCAAGCAGCTAAATCTTCCTTTCTTCTTGCACAAAATCATTGAGAAAATGGCCTCCACTATCCAAAAGAGGCCTCCATCTCAGCAAGTAGCCTATCTCTTCCATCACTCTCTCATCAAAATCATCATTCTCCATCAGCTTGAAAAGAGGGAGGTCCCTTGGGAAGTTTTCATCACTCATCCTGATTTCTCCACTGTCCCTCTAGTCCATACATGCCCTACATCTCATACTCATCGCCCCTCCCCTTCCTCTAGCAGGACTACTCCTAAAAAGCTCAAGTTTACTACAGAACGAACAAAAGAGCATGGAGAAGGAGAAGGAAGTGACCAACAAGAGGAGAAAGTACATGAGCATGAAGAAAAAGATGAAGAGAAGCAAACTGATGATGAAGGGAAACAACATGACATTGATTAGGGTGAGCAGCATCGAGAAAAAGAGGAAGAAAGTGTTGAACATCAACAACATGACAGTGATGAGGGTGAATAGACTGATGGTAAAGGGCAGCAGTTTGAACAACAACACAATGAGGGTGATACCAGACAGCAGCATAAGGATGATGATCAAGGGAACTAGGAAAATGAGACAGAGTAGTAAAGGCAGCAGATTGATGATGAAGGGATGCCTAAAGAGGACACACAATAGTCTCCTCAAGACACACAACAGTCTCCTCAAGATGCAAAAAAACCTCCTCAAGAAGAAGGGCAACCTTCTCAAGAAGAACAACAGTTTCAAGAAGAAAAGGGGCAAAGTGACAAAGGTAAAAGGGCCATGCCCTCTTCTCCTAAAAAGGCCAAGCTCCGAACAGCTAGGAAAAGAGTGCGAAGGGTGGTCACTCCAAATGTGACAAGGGATCTCCAAAGCAAAGGTAAATTTCCTAAGAAGCCTATCATTGATTTTCCTAGGAGGAAGAGCACAAGAATAGCCACCCAAAGCAAGGGGAAGGGCAAGAGGGAAGAAAGTCATGAACATGAGAGTGCATTCAATATCATCCCTATCCAAAGCGATGATAGTGATAATGAGGCCCGCATTCTAGAAAAACTATTGATCCAAAGAGAATGCCAAATTGATGCATTGAAGGATGATCTTCATAGGGCAAGGAATTTCAACCATTTTCTAGAAATCCAAAATAGGCAAATGAGTGTCCATATGGCTGTTTATGAGACACAATCGACTAAGTACAAGAAAGAGGCCTCCAAAGCCCAAGCAAGGTTGGAAGAGCTCATGGGCGAATTTGATGAAAGTGAAGGCGATGATCAACCTAAGCGAAAGAGGCCTAGAACCATGGGGCTTAAAAGGACCCTTGAGAAGCAAAAAGAAGAGGAAAATGCCCTTCTCCAATCCACTCCTCTCATTGCGTTATTTGAACAGGAGATAGAAAACAATAAGGAGGCGTGGCTTGAGAGAGTCAATGACCATTTGGAGAAGAAGTTGGAGAGCGCAAATAGGGACCTAGACCTTCAAAGGAGAATGACGAAGCATTACAAAAAGTTAAATCAGTTTGCCCGACGCAATTTAAAGGCTGCTCAAGACAAACTAAAGGAGGTTAAAGGGAAGCGCCCGACACGGAAAGTGAGAAAGGACACAATAGGACTTCAGATTTTGGCCTCTGCTTCGCAGCATGTTGCTGAGAACCCTTGAGGGTCATGCTCATCGTTTTTGGGAAATTTTTGACATGTTTTGGTTTTTTGGCATTTTTGAGTTTTTGGCTAAAACTCATGGGCTTCGCCATTTCATTTCGGAGGGTCATCAATGGAGGAGAATGGTATCATTGGATGCCATAATTTTAGGAGCACACACTCAGTGATTTTCAGGACATTTGAAGATCATTCACTCCTCCGAAATGGCGAAAAATGTCCACTTTTTCTACACTCTACTCGCTCTATCAGCAAAATCTATTTTCTGGTTTTTTACACATAGTCCTATTTTTGGAGGACTTTTAGGCATCAGATTGAGAAAATTTCAGTTTTCCCAGAAAGTAGACACTTAGAGATTTCCAACGAGCTATCATGAACCTCATTTCGACATCGGGAAGGCTGCCAAAAGTTGCCAGAAAGTCAAGGGACCTTTTGCTGATGTAAATTTTGAGTATTTTTGTAAAATTTGAACCTTTAAAAACTGCTTTTTCCTCATGTGCGTTTAGCTATTTTTGCACATGAGAAGTTATGAAAAGTCAATTTAATTCCCTCTTTTAGCATTTTTTAGATATTTTATGAGATATTTTGTGCCTTGGGCTTTGCAAAGCCTCAAGGACAAGTTTAGATATTTTGAATAGGCCAATGAGAGTGCAAATTGAACTAAGAGGTTTTCCTCACTTAAGCCTATATATTCCAAAGGATTTCATTGTAAACAAGGCTGAAATTGATGATAGAAGCAATATATGGTCATATAAGCTTTGGAAGAAATACTTGTCTCATGCTTTTGGATTGCCTCTTGGATGTTCTTGGATGAATGAAGGAGGATTGTTGTTGGATTCCATGACTTGGTAGAATGGTATAGTGTCTCTTTCTTTGTTTTGTCTTCTAGTTTTCATTCATGAATACATGTTTCTTGCTTGCTATAGATCAGTAGAGAACAAATTTGAGACATGCCCTTGGAGGCACCTCAAATTTCATGTTTCTTCATAGCTTCCATGTTTTCTTCTTCCTTAGTCACATTAAAGAATTCTTGATTGCTCTTTAATAAATTAAGGATATTGTTGCTTATTTCATTCATGGTTCTATGCATGTTAAGTATGATTTACGGTACGCCCTGCTTACCAATGGCTAGCCATAGCTCCATCCATGAAATTTATCTTTGACTGATTAGATTGTCATTTGTTGAACCAAGGAGGTCTTGTTTCGATCTTGCCCTTTGCCTAAGACTATGCAATCTTGTTTTCAAAGTGCCCAATAACTTGAAGTACTATGTTTAGGCGTTCTGGCATAGTGATTTGAGTTGTTTGTCTCTCTTAAGTGTTTTTCCCCAAAGTCTGATAGCCATTTCCCAAAGTTAGAGAGTTATATATCTCTATGCATGGCTTGAATGTTTATTTCTATGTATTGATTAGCTTATAGTTACATTTCTCATGATTAATGGTTAGCCCTACCATGTTTATGTCGGCTATTAAACTAGTTATGTTTGAAATCCTTTGTTCTTCACAAATTTAATGTCCATCTCACTCCATTTTACCCAAAGATCCATTTTACCTCGAATTAAATTGGCCCTTCAACAACCTTGTATCACCACCTGCAAGCTTTCTTGATCTTTTCAACCCCATAGCCCAGTTGATCTGACATCGTTTTACCTAAGTCTTTGATCAGTTCATACCTCACAACCTAAAAATCAAAACCAAAAAAACCTATTTCATAACTAGCCTAAAATCAAGAACACAATAAGCAAGCACACAGATATCCCTTACACAAATAGAGAGAGCCCTCTCTGAGTCTAGGATGGCTAGGTCCTTGGGCTCCAAAGATTGGTTTGATGTTACACTATCATTTGGATTGCCAATCGGCCAAATCACGAGACCTGCACCAGATACTAGCAAAATGATGGCCAACAAAACGGGAGAGGGATTTGAGAACATCGAAAAAATTCACATCCATGATGATGTTAAAGATGGTTATGTTTAGGCACAGGAAGACAACATTAATACAAAGTTAAATGATGTTACGGACGAAAAAAATAATGGATGGTATAGAAAATGATGATCCAAATACATCCAGTAACAATATGGATGGTCTACAGTTAGATTTCAATGATGATAAAGATGATGCAAGGATGATGATAATATTAATTACTTGAAAGATCATATGGATATCGACAATGATACACTAGATGACATTGTTGCATACAATGATATTAATGACCAATACTTCTCAATTTTTAGAATTATTTGTATTATGTGTTTAAAAAATGATGATTCATATAGCCTAAACTTTTAAATGATTCATTTTTATTTGTGTTAATTAAAATTACCTATTGAAAGATAATTAAAGTGTTCAAGATATGGTATGAATTGTTGGGAGAAAAAATTAGGATTACTTGAATGCTTCTTCCAATCAATTTGAATCAATATATGTCCGTGACAACATAAAATTTAATAAAATATCAATGCCCATATCTCACAATGATTTGAATAAGAAACTTTGTTAACTTCATTATTTTTATATTGTTTTCATTTTAATGTTGGTCGAATTTCTCTTACATTTAATTATTGATCCAAGTAGGCTTTAATTTTTACAAGACTATCACACAAATTCTATGCTAAGGAAGATGATGACTAGTAAAAAATCGACCCAAATTTATTGAACACACACTCTCAGCAATCAACAAAGTTGATACACACTCCACACAGATTAAATGAGAAGAAATATTGTAGAATTAGATAATTTTCATTCAACCACTCTCGTAGCACTCCTGAAAACCATCACTCATTCAATCTGCACACATAAAAGGAAGTGAAATATAAAATATAACATAAAATATAATAATTCACACCATCCAAATCTTACTGGAATTTATTAAATTACACACAGAATTAATTATAACAACAAAAGTAACAATAGTCACATAAATGACAAATATTTATGGAATATGTCATTCAACCACTCATAGCACTCTGAAAAACCATCACTCATTCAATATGCACACATAAGAGGAAGTGTAATCCAAACTGTAAAAACAAAGAAAATAATTCCTTGCCACACTAAACTAAGGGAATGGCCCAGGATTTACATTTTCACACCATCCAAAGTTTATTTCAATTAATTAAATTACACACAAAATTAATTTTAATGGTAGCAATAATAACAATCACATAACTGAGAAATATTTATGCAATCATTCATTCAACCACTCTAACAACACTTCTTAAAACCATCACTCATTCAATTTTCACATATAAAAGGAAGTGCAATCCAAATTGTAATAACAAATAAAATAATTCATTGTCACACTAAACTGGGGGATCGGTCCAGGACTTAAGTTCTCACACTATCCAAATCTTACTACAATTAATTAAATTACACACGGAATTAACTATAATAACAACAGTAACAACAATCAAATAAGTGATAAATATTTATGAAACTATGTATTTCAATCTAACCAACCAGTTATCCTTGCTAAGAAGGAGGTCCCTTCCTCCTCAGCAGGGGTTGGTGTACTAAAAATCACACAAACTAATTAGAGGAAATTATTGAACCAAAAATTTGAGATTTGCATTCATAAAAGTATCAAGATTACAAAGCTCTGGTGTTTCCCTTTCCAATCCTATACTCCAATTCTTCACTCTAGCCCTCGTGGGAAAAAAATCTTCTATTTTATAGATCTTAATTGTGATGAGAAGATCATCATGAGAATCTTTCTATTCTCATGTGATCTTAAAAGAATGATATCTTAACAATTACACAACGATTTGCATGGAAGGGGGAAAACTATAACAATTTAATTACAAATAGAGCTACAAAAGATATCAACCAAATGATCTAGATTCTCCACAAATATCTCCAAGTAGTGAGTTGTTTGTTTTGACTTTGACACACTCCTAGATCCAATATGATTAGGAAAGGTAGCACATGCTTAAGAAAATGTATGTGTAACAAAAACAGATCCCAAAACCTCAATTAATCCAATTCGATAAAGGAACTAAAATGTAATCATGTAACAAAAAGCTTCGACAGACCATCCAAACCTAAAACAACCTATACATTAGTTTTATGATAAAAAAATGCCTAAGAAAGTAACTCGAATGTCAAATTATAAGTAGAAATGGACTAAGAAAGAGGCAAGTCAAAAAGTACATACTTAGGTGAATAAGGTTTGTTACAATAATAAAATATGGTCATTTTGGTCAAAAAGGGATAAAAGAAATAGGAAAATAAGTAGGAAAAATATGAAAATTCCATGACCCAACATCTCCCGCTAACTTAAGCTTACGCATATCCTCATGCAGACTCATGTCACTAATGCCTAACATGTTGAGAGTGACTTTGTGTGATATTGTATTTTCTTGCCATATATTCACCTCTGACCCTATATCCTCAAAAACAAATCAATTATTCTTCCAAAATCTTATCAATAATACTATATGGATGTTGATACCAATAGGTGGGTAACCAAACAAGAGAGAACTTGAATCTATGTCCTATCCATCCTGCACCACTCCTCATAATATAGTCAACATATTGATGAACTCTAGAAAGTGCTTTCTCAAAATGTTGATAACAATAGGGGCCTCCTTTCTTCAATTCTTGGTGGGAAAGATCCATCTTAACTTGCTTCCTTCTAAGGCACCAGTTCTCATTCCATCTATATTTATAACTGATTATGGGTGGTCCATTAGCAGTATCTTAGTAGTTGGAAACTGCCATATTTTATTGTATTTATTTGCAACGACTTCAACTAAACTAGGTCTTCTCTAGTAAATAGTTCTACTCGTTCTTCATTAGTTGTTACAGTATCATGGACAACTTTCCATCCTATTTGATTTTGCATAAAAGAAATAAAAGCCCCAATTTTTTCATCTCCCACTTAGGGTGTCATATTCAATTATTTTTCCCCAAAGAAAGCGAAATCATGTAGGTATAGCTCGCACAACAGATGTTTTTCTAAGAAAGTATCACTTTCAAACATTTCTATCAAGTCGTGTATCTCCTTTATCTTATATGGTTGCTTTTCCTTCAAGGTTGTTAATTGGAAGAGCTAATATTTTTCTTGCAAATATAAAGGATAAGAAGGAGATGGAAACCTACCGCAAAATAAGTCATTAATGATATCATACATGATATCCTTTTCTTGTTGTAACATATTAACCTATCCTTTCAGTTCCTTCACCTGTTTAATTGATTGATTCCTCTCCTTCTAAATTTTTACGAATTCTACAATTCTTAATTTTTTAGCCCACTCCTTCTTACGCTTATTGACCATTTTCTCGTGCTACTTTTGGAATATTACTTCATATTTGGGAAAGACTACTAATTTCTCCCACTACTCTAATACCCTTATCAAATATTCAAATTTAATGTGAGTTGTTTTAGATGTTGTTTCAGCTTCCTCTTTCTGATCCCTTTTCTCCTCTTGCTTTGCTATCTCAATTGTTGGTTTTTTGTAGCGGTAGCAACATCGATAGTTTCTTGTGGTATAGAGTTAATTTTATTTTTAGTATGCTTTGTTTCAACTATGGGTTCTTGTGTAACAACAACATCATAAACATGTTCTTGTGGATTAGAAAACTAATATTTCTTATGGATTAGAAAACTAGTTTTCTTCTTCCTTCTCTTCTTCAATTGCGGGTTCTTGTGTAACAGAAGCATCATCGATAGGTTCTTGTGGTATACAAATCCTTTTATTTTCAGTCTGTTATGTTTCAAATACCGGTTCTTGTGTAAAAAAAACATCATAAACATTTTCGTGTGGATTAGAAGACTATTTTTCTTCTTCCTAATTTGCTTCTATTGTTGGTCCTTATGTAAAAACAACATCATCAGTAGTTTCTTATGGAATAGCAAGTTCAAATTTTTTTTCATGTTCCCCCATTTGTACTTTGACTGAAACGGTATCATTCTCCCTGATTTTATCCTCCTCAAGGAATTTTTTTCATCCCTTACATTTTTTTTTTTTGAGACAGTATATGATGCCATTTCTACAACCTCTGTTAGCATATTGCTAGAAAAATTCTGAGAGGAGAGGGAGGGGTGTGAATCAGTATTTTAAACTCACAATAAAATTTTTCTTTACTCTAAATTTTCTATGCTACTTTACTGAAGTAAACATGCGTATGTACGTGACTTTTATGTAGACAAATAGCATATATCCAATAAACTTATTTTTCAGTTAATTCTTCATTTTTTTATCAGTATATCAATATTTTATCATTTAATAAGTAGTAAAAATATTCAATAATAACATAATAAAGCATCACACATAATCAACATACATGAACACCAATATTTTTAGGTGGAAACCCAATTTGGGAGAAAACCACTTTTGTTGTCGTCTTTGTCTTCTTCTTTAATAAAAGAAAAAACAATTACAATCTTGCATTGGTGCAAAACGAGCACGCAGAACCTACTTGTTAGTCATTAGTATTTTTCACCTGTTGATGATGACTAGTTTTTAAAGCCAATTTTTCTAGAAGCTGGTCTCCAATTTGTCAAATTTGTCAGCTAGAAAATACCCCTAAACATTTTTTGTCCTCCTACCTTTTTTAGTCAGCCTATGATGAGAAAAAAACCTAGTTGTCAAGTCCTATCTAGTTTCAGTCATATAATCCTGTCCATGAGATGCCATAAGCTAAAGTCATATGCTGTCATTTACCCTCATCCCTAGGTCATTCATCAACCAAATGTTGATAAAAAGTCAGCTACCCTACCTCTGGTCATATGTCATCTCAAGTCCTATTCATACAAAAGAAAATACTCAATATCTGTCAAAGATCTCCCCTAAGTTAGGAAGTGGTGCTTTAGGAAATCCTCCCTTGGGAAAAGCATCCTGAGCCAAAATATTTTGTTCAATACCAACCAACCTGAATTGGTGCTTAGTCTGCAAAAAACAAGCTTGATACACCCATAGGTCATGCCACTAAAAGGTCTTGATGTCTCAACAGTACATGTTTCAAAAGCCAAGCTGATATAATGTTGATCTACAGTGTTTTAGTGTATCTTTCAGAAGCAGAGATGTACAAATATTCTAGAAGACATTATCAAACTAAACATGAGAAGACAGTTGCTTCTCATGTTTTTTTGAGCCTAGGATAACAGTACTGGTCAGAGAGAAAATTAAATAAACCTCTGCAAACATAGTCAAGAAAGGTTAGTAAGTAATGACTAACAATCAAATACTCTACATATACCAGTCATGTTGCTCCTGGTTCCAAAATATTCACAAGGGTATTCTAACAACATAATTCATATATCAGAACATGTCTCTCATAGCATATTGTCAAATTTTCACTTTATTACTCATTGTGATATACCAAGCAGAGATATGC
Organism: Pinus albicaulis; assembly: GCA_034641835.2. NCBI lineage: Eukaryota > Viridiplantae > Streptophyta > Pinopsida > Pinales > Pinaceae > Pinus > Pinus albicaulis. The sequence continues at coordinate 1,626,828,351 of CM076582.1, read as the reverse complement.
ATTACAAGGAAAGATGACATAGTTTGAAAAACGGATGAAATGGCATGACTGTGAAAACCTCCTCTAAACATGAGCAGATGGTTGGGTGAATATTATGTTAACCTCCTTCATTTAAAAGAAGATGGTTAAGAAACAGGATAAAGGCCTCCTTCATTTGAAAAAGTAGAGGGTTAGGAATAGAGGTATGGCCTCATTCAAAGAGCACAAGAATAACAATGCTTCAAATGGCCTAAAAACTTGTTTACACCATTTTCTCCAATGAATGAAACCACTAATACAGCAGTAGTGTTTCAAAGGATGCTTACATGGGTTCACTGTTTGAAAGACAAAAATGAAAATCAATAGAAAGAAATTGAAGACTTATGAGTTAAAGTCTGGTGTTAAAACATAGGCCAAGCAGTGATACTATGATGTTCAAGAAGCTTTGTTTTTCATATCCATAAATATCTTCTTCAAAGGCAATCTGAGGTTAAGATGTACAAAACTTGGAACAAGCTCATAAAATGATAGAAAGGGTATGACAAAATGTTTGAAATTCAAGATAGCCTTCAAAGAATTAAAACACACCACGGTCATAAACAGGACCTTTTACTTTACCCAGTAACAAACTCTGATGTTGTATCTGATTGCATTAAAGGTCTTTAGAAATATTTTTCCTTGATAAACATGTGTAAATCAAGCCTTGGTGAGTACAGATAAAGCTTCATCCACAGTCAAAGGAAAGTGTTAAAGGGTGCCTAACAGTTTTTGATCAACTTCAACAATGAGCATAATCATCATCAAACACCAAGAGAGTTGAATTGTCAAAGTAAGTTCTAGAATTGTAAATCATCTCCTTCCAGGAGATAGACCAAAGATGCATCAACAGTCCTTGATATGGCTCTTGAGCAGTGTTCCTTTAAAGGACATAATAGAAAAATAGTGACAGAGTTATTTCCTAAATGAAAATGCTGTGAAAGGGGTTTTGTTTCTTAAGGAGGCCTCCTTACTTCAACAAAAGCCATGAAAATGAGGGTCATCAAAAAGAAGCTGGCCACAACATTGTTATTTTGAGATTTGTTCGAATAGAAGGCTTCATGGTATTTTAAAAGTGATAAAATATCCAAGACAATGATTTGTATTTTTATATAAAAAAAACCTTTTTCAAAGGGGATTCAAACCCTTACGAAGTAAAAACCAAGGCATTTGAGCTCATTTGAAAGTTAAAAGAGGGAGGAGACCATTTGAAAGGCCCCATTTGCAAATTCAAAGAGCCAAGGCGAACATCCATTAGCTACCCACTGAAGAAGCAAAGAGATTTCGAGCATTTTTCAAGTTTTTCAGCGCTTGAAGCCTGCGCGGCACACCTATAGAAGTGCGTGGCGCGCCTGTGAGCACACATACATAGGTTTTAAACTACAGCACGACGCACCTGTAGCGGCATGTGGCACGCTTGTATCTCCGTTCACCGGTGCCCGAAGCCGACCCGAATATTATCCATATGCGTGGCACCTTTTGTTTCAAACGGTCCACTCCTCCATTTGCTTTCCAAAAAGCTCTAAAAGTTGCTCCAATGATCAACCAAGGCCCATAAACATTATTTAAGGTATTTTCCATTACCTCTTGGTAAAATTCGAAGTTTGAAGGGGGTGTTTTGCTGTGTTTTTCCCTAAGAATAAATAGTGATTTTGAAACCACTTCATCATCTAAAAACAATGAGATAGATAGTGGTAAATTGACAGAGATTTTATCAAAACTGAAGAAAGCTTTCTTGTGTTTGGGGGTCTCAAATCAATTTGGAAGGTGTATTGACAGTGGTTTTAAGGGCATTTTGTCATCTAAAAAGCACAAGAGGGAAGCAATGATTATAATTTAGGGCCTTTGGTCAAAATCAAAGAGTTTTGTCGCTGTGAATGTCAAGAATTAGTACAGTGATAGGTGAAGGTGTTTTTATCAGTTTTGAGAGAGCGCTAATTGCCTTTAAAAAACATTGATAAGCCCACAGTTGCTATAAAGGAGCAGAGTTTGTTAAAAACTCAGAGGATAAAACAATGAATCAAAAGGGATGTTTGTTAGACCAATATTGAAAGCTTTTCTTATGTTATTAAAAAGCTAAAACTATACACAATTGCTAGACATATAAATAGATGGTTGTAGGGGTCTCAAAACATTTTTGATCATCTAGAAAGTGGTAAAGAGATGAAATCCTGATCAATATAAAGTGTTCCTTTTTGTGTTGTGAGATAGTGAGATTTGTGCAGCCCCCCGAATTCAAAAAAGGCAGGGTCTGTTTTCAAGTCAGCTGAAAGGTGTCTTGTTTGCTTTGTAAAGAGCAGTGAATATCAAAAGAGCAGTGTTTGGAGGGAAAGGTGTTTTTGTCAAAACAAAGGAGATCCTTTTTCGACAAGGAAACACAAACACATATTTTTCAAAATCTTTGCCCAAACACAGTAATAAATTAATTTTGGTTGTCATTTGACAAGTACTTGTTTGATTGGCATCAAAGAGGCACAATGACTTATAAGGAGGACAAGGTGTGGTGTTTCGAAACCATTTCAAAGACCATTTGAGACAACTTGTTGTTATAGCATCATTTCTCACTTTGACATGATTCATGATTTCTTTATGGCTTTTTGGGCACCCATTCCTGCAGACTTGGACAAATTCACTTAAAAGCAGTGGAAAATCCCTCATACGCGACTATGCCCATACTTTTCCGCGTGTATACGCGAGTACAGCTAGACTTTTCCGCGTATGCCATTAAAATGATTAAAAATATATATAAAAAATCCCTAATTTCGCGCTGGGTTGATGGTTACTCAGGTAGTTCAACCACCCCAGCCCGTGGCCAACTGTTTCCAACTGTTGAAACTAATTGGAGGGACTATAAAAAGCCCTCATGTGTATGGCCTAAGGGAGAGAGAGAATTATTGATATTATACTCTGTTGGTATTCCCTATCCAAGTCTGATTCCCCGTGCCTCCTACACTTTCCCAGTTCATTATAGGAAACCCTTGTTTCCTTGAGATACACATCCCTTTATATGTTATCTCGTATGCACCAGTTTGGAAGGAGACTTAGCGAGGCAAGGGCTGGACGGATCCGGACGACGGTCTGCGAAGGCCTTGGAAGGATCAGGTGATCTCTCCACTTGATTACTTTTGTACGTACTATTTATAATACAGAAGTATCATGCTGTTCCCGAAATAAATGTGTTAGTGTATGCTTTTATGTATGAGAATATTTGTTATACAAGCATTCATTATGATTTATTTAATGTTTTATATGAATCTCACTAACATTTAGAGTAGACATATGATGTACAACTTGTCCTTTGTGCTGGTTTCTTCTTGTATTTCAGGTTAAGAAGGAAGGACGGTTGCAGGGGGTTTGGACCCCACGTGGATCTACTTCAACCATAGGACCTACGGGTAACTTTCTCATTCTACTCTATTTAGTTTTTCTGAACGTGCATGGTTGTGTGAGTCTCTGTTAAGTAGCATGCCCCTGCTCTGTGGAGGTTGTACCCCAACCAACCTCTAGGGTGAGATTTCCCCGAAACAGAACTGGCGACTCCGCTGGGGATCACATTCTTGTGATTCTCCTGTTGGGTTGTTTCAGCTGTTTGGTAGGTTGCCAACAGTTTTATCTGTCTTTTGCAGTCCAGTTTATTTTCTTGCAGTCAGTCTGAAGTCTTGGTGTCTTTCCCAGGCTTGTCCTTTTTTGTTTTTCATTATCTTTCTTTGTATACGCTCTTTTTTCTGCACACAGTCGCGTATACACGCGAGTTTGTCTAAAGGGACCCGCGTATACGCGAGTTTCCCTTAACACAGACGCGTATACACGCTGGTTGCATAACTGTAAGGTCGCGTATACCTAGGCAGATTTTGAATTTTTGGGTTTATTGACTTTTTGGTCCTTTCTGGCTGTGGAGGCCTGTGTCTACAGTGTCTCTGTACTTACTAGAGTGTGAAGGAAGTGGTTTCAAGTCTTTTTTTTCTCTTTCGTTTGTTCGGAAACTAGTCTTTTTGGCAAGGTGTTGTTGTTGGTGCTGGCACTTCTGGATTGAGTTCCAAGATTGCTTTCTGAGCATTCTTGGCTGTTCTGCTTTATCAGAACAGAGAAATTCCGCTCACTGACTCACTCCTATCTTTGTGTTGTGCTTTGCATTGCGATTTTTGCTTTGTTTTTGATTGGTTTTCTTTGAGTTCCATAGGCTAGGTTTTGTTGCAATTTTCGAAGAGCTTTTCTTGCTTCTTTGGAGTCTTTGTTTGCAATGAGTTTTGCACTATTTGTCTAGGCTGAGTGGCTGAGTTTTCTGGTCTTCCTTTTCTTTTATTGATCTTGCTATTGTTAGCCTTATAAGGTTTGGGAGCATTGTTGAAGTTTGTGCCTAAAAGTTAGTCTTGTTTGGTTTGGATTTTGATAGTTTGTGCTTAGTCTTTTCGAGCTCTTGCTTTATAAACAAAAAAGTTCAAAAAACATTTGTTTTGCTTTTTGTTTTTGCATTTCAAAAACTCAAAAAACATCGTGTCTTGTTTTTGTTTTTGTTGTTGCATTTTCATTTTCGTTTTGCCATATCTTTTGGAGCTTTAGTGAAGTTTCTTATCTTTTGGTTTTTGGCTTGAGTTTGAGGAGGAGTTGTCGTTTGATTTCTTCTTCTTGTTTTTGAGCATTTTGGTGTCTTATATTAAGAGTTCTTGTTTTCAAGAACTAGCTTTTTGGGCCATCAAAAGGAATTAAAACTGAAGGAGCTTTTTGGGAAATTTCACTCTGTTTTAAGAGATTTCTTGCATCTTAGAATTGGCATGCTTGTAGTGATTTGCATTAGGTGCATTTTAGCATTTAGTTAGCTTCTTAGTTTTTGTGAGTGTGAGTTTGCAATTTGAAAAGAAAAATACAATTTGTTAGTCTCGTAGAACCTGTATAGAGATTACTTTTCATCGAAAGACAAAGAACTGCATGTGCATGTAGTTAAGTTTTTATTAATTTCTTTTGCGTCAAAAACACCATATGTTTCATCTCCATATCCTTGTGACTTAATATAACAGCCCTTAAAATAAGCGATTTAATCTAAAATCAAACTAGCAAGTTTTTCTAAGTGTCAATCACCAACTAGCTAGGTTGTAGGGCCTTGGAATAGGTGAGTGGAGAGTTAACTCTCCAAGGCCGCTCAAACAAAAATAGAAGTTGATTAATTGAGCGAAATCCAACTCCGTGAGGTGGACTGGGAAAGCTCTCATCCGAGAGTCAAGCGCGAGGGGAAGTGAAGGTTAAGAAGAAGGATACCCCCCCTCCGATTAGCTGAATCTAACCTCAAGACCGTTCCGCCCAGCTTCTGATACGGATTGGTGTCCATAGTTGCTGTTCCTAGGTTCCACACGGGTGACTGCGGGGGGGAATACCCGTGGTACCTGAGGCAGACGTCGCATCACTTTCAGCAGTACTTCTGGGGGGTGCCCTTGCGAAGCTTGGGTGCTTGTGCCGGCAAAGGCTGTCGTCAGGAGGTCGGCGTAACTGTTTCTGATACCTTCGCTAGTTGTTCTGGGCCCTAATCATCCCAGACTGCTTTTGGGAGGTCCTATATTTCGCTTGCTTGTATTTTGGTGTCCGGTCCTCATCACCCGGAGCGGAAATACTTGGAGGTTGTTTGCTTGCTGTATCTCAGGGATTTTTATTTTAGTGAGTGCTCTTTGCTCCTAGCTTGCCTAGCTTTTCACTTTTTTGAGTCTAATTAAATAAAATTTATAAAAGTGGCTGATCAAGCGCCTCGACGTTCGAGGAGAATCCGGGGGTTAACTCCCGAGAGTACAGAGCCTTCTTCGAGAAGGCGTAGGAGCGATTTAGCAGGTGGTTACCACCCTGTGGATTCTGACGCTGTGGAGAGAGATCCTCCACTAAGGTCTAAAGGTTTCGTAGCTGATTCCGGTGTTGGTTCCGAGAGGAGCGTTCCGCTCACCTCGCGAGTGTTATTTCCTCAGGAAGAAGATTTTCAGATAGAAGATATACCTGAGCCTCCAGCTACAGGTCCATCTCCTCTTCCTCCTGATTATCCGTTTGTTGTTCAGTACATCGGACCGGAGTCTGAGAGACCGCCGGATCTTCCGTATCATTCTTATCTTTCAATGGCCACGACTGGGAACGCGGCTTCTACCGTGAGTGCTGTGGGCATTCAGACTCCTGCTTCTGCTGAAGCAGGGGGCACTATTGCTTCATCTTCAATTGCTTCTATCACTACTATGTTTGGCTCTAGATTCACCCAAGCATATGCTTCTCATTCTGGTCCCTTTTGTTCAGGGATGCCCTCCAGTGGGAATCCCTCTTTTACCTTTTCTGCTGCTTCAGCTGGATCTACGCCCATGTCTAACATGGCTAGTGGATCAGCTTCGTTCCAGGGTTTCCCCTTTGGGACTGGGCACATTCCCAGTTCCAATCCTTCTTTAGGGTCGTTTCCGTTTACGTCCCAGACCCAGAGTTTCAACCCTTGGTCTGGGGGGCAAACTTCGACTACTTTTACGGGATGGAATCCTGTGTTTACTACGGCAGGGGCAGGGAATCAGTTCTTCACAGGTCATCAAGGGAATGCTTCTTTCCCTTCTTCGAGTGCTTATCAGACCTTTTCTCCTTTGTCTAATGCATGGAACCCCTATCAGGGGCTCTCTTCTTCATTTAACACTTCAGCAGGGGGAACTAGTCTGGGTTTTGGTAACTCGGCGTGGGGAGGAGGTTCTTCTCCGTTTTCTACGAGTCCTTTCTGGCAGCCTGGTGCCTCATCAAATCCAGGCTATTCTTTTCAAAATGTTGGGAATCCATCCCATCAAGGATGGAATTCTCAGGCTCCGCCTCGATTACCGTTTTTGGCAACGTTAAACTTGCCAGACTTGTCGAAGTTAACTAATGACCCGATTCGTTATAGTCCGGGGTGGCCTCCGGTTCCAACCAAACTTCCTTCAGACATTCCTAAGTTTGAAGGTAAGAATGGTGAAGATCCGGCAGACCACATCACTACTTTCCACTTATGGTGCTCTTCGAACTCTCTGATCGATGACTCGATTAGATTGAGATTATTTCAACGCACCCTAACTGGAAATGCTGCCAAATGGTATATAGAGCTCACTGGGGGCAGTTTCGCTACATTTGGGGAACTGGCTGTTACATTTCTTAACCATTTTCAGTTTCCTGTCAGATATGAGGCTGGGACCGAACTCCTGGCTAATTTTAAGCAGGATGAGGCAACTCACATTTCTGATCACATTCAGGAATGGAGGAGAAGGAAGAGGCTTATCAAAGCTCATATTCCAGGAGAATTCCTTCTCGAATGGTTTTTGAAATCTCTGCAGTCAGATATTTCAAAGGATGTATCCCTATCTGGGGTATTTTCCGAGGAGCAGGCCATCTTTAGGGCCCAGCAGTTAGAACTGATCTATTCTCAGTCTGGGGTACTTTATAAGTATTTACCCAATGCTCCTCGCTCCAAATTGGATTTGTCGAAACCTAAACCTGGTCCGCATGGTGACGGGCTTGTCGGATCGGTCAATAGTGGTGCAGCCAGCCTGCTTTCTCAATTGCAGCAGTTGTCTTTACAATCTGCTCCTTCTGGTCAGGCTGTGCCTGCTGATTCATCACCTTCCCAGTCTTTGTCCATAAATGTTGTCCAAGCTTCTGATCCCAAAGGAAATCAACAATTCGATGGGAAGAAGAAGGGACGAAATAACAAGAAGAAGGGCAAGAATGGGAAGGGCAATGCAAATAAAACCAACGAGCGTGTTGGTGAGGGTCAAAAGGAGAAAAAGAAAGTGAAGTTTCCATGCAAGCTTTGTGCTGGAGACCATCTCATGCACCTTTGCCCGAAAATTCAGGATGCTCAGTGCCTGTTATCCCAGCAGGGTTCTTCTAGTTCCCAGGCTGTGCTAACAAACCCTTTTCCCCAAGGGCAGCAATTAGTTGTTGGCGCGAACCAAAATCCTAGGGCTTCCTTTGGAGGTGCCCAGGAAGGGGAAAATACATCGAACATCTTTATGATGAGTGCTCACGTGGATGTCGCTACGAGATCCCGTGATTATGGCAGAGAGGAATCTTCGAAAGCTAAGGAAGTTCTTGATGCTACTGAGCCGCTTCACATCACGAAGCCAACTGTTGAGTCTATGCCTCGGATGCCGAAAGCATCTTCTAAGCGGTCAACGATTAATCCGAACGCGAGGGCTGCCCAGAACTACTCGATTGTAGAAGATCTGGCGCAAAGTCCTTGTGCTATGTCAGCTTTAGAGGTACTCCAGTCTTGTCCGGCTCAGCGCAGTGCTTTTCTCACTGCCATTGGGGCTATTGATCCAAAAAATTCTCTTCTGATTACTTTTGATATGAATAATTTTAAGAAGATACTTCCTCATCACATGGCTTTCCATATTAAATCGTCGTATCGGAAGTGCAATATCTTTCGAACGGTTGTTGATGAGGGTGCTTCTACATGCGTGATGTCTCTCGCATGCTGGAAGACACTTGGATCTCCCAAAGTTGTTCCATCTAGCACTGTTCTTACTGCATTCGATGGTCATTCTCACAGGCCCCATGGTATTGTCCCGGCTTTGCCCATCTGTGTTGGGGGAAAAACCGTTAACATAGAGGTTGAGGTAGTGGATGCAGCCTTGGACTACAACCTTCTGTTGGGGAGGAATTGGATTTATGAGATGGATGCCATTGCATCCTCACTATTTCGAATTGTATGTTTCCCCCACGAAGGGAGGATTGTCACAGTGGATCAACTGGATTGTCCTCCTGTAGACCTGGATGCACCTTCTGACTCATCTGTTCCTAAGTTGGATAATACTAAGGTGCCTGTTGAGAATTTAGGAGTTGGAATGTATTCCTCCTTGATGGGTACTTTTGATCTTCCTCCTCCTAAGGTTCATATTAATGCTATTTCGTCCTCCAAGGCTCCCCTTCGAAGAGAGTTCTTTCGAACTCATTATTTTTCGGACCCTTGGACCTTACCTTCCCCTACTGCCACATTAGAGGAAGGTCAAGTGGGTGGAATGGCATTCCCGATTTCTGCAGCTGAGATTGCATATCAGTCTATTGTTGACACTGCAGAATCTGATCCAGCTCCTCTTTCACCGGAAGAGTTGGATGGTGATGTGGCTCCAACTTGGACGCTTACTTCTTCTTCTGCCCAGGATTGTCTTGATACCACTCTTCCATGCGAAGGGCATCACACGGAAGCAATGACGAGTGTAGAGAGACGAGTAGGATGACTTGCATCATCGGTCTTACTTCCTACCTGACTTGAGCGAAGTCGAAACAAGTTTTCCAAGTCCTCAGTCTCCTGGACCTGTTCACCCAGTCTTGAGCCCCTTAGCACCAGCACAGGTTTATGCTGAAGGGAACATGGCTGTGATCTCTCCTACTATCCCGGTGAACATCTCCAGGAATCCCAACATTGTCAAGAACGTTTTCATTGGAGCTGAATGTTCCCATGAAGAGGTTCAAATCTATATCGAGCTCTTCAAAGAGTATAGGGATGTTTTTGCTTGGTCTTATGAGGAAATGCCTGGCATAGATCCATCTATCGTCCAGCATGAGATCAAGACATATGAAAACGCTAAGCCGGTCAGGAAAAAACTTCGTCCGGTTAATCCTAGGAAGGCAGCAGCTATCAAAGCTGAAGTTGAAAAGCTGCTTAAGGCGGGATTCATTTTCCCAGTTCCTCTGACTGAATGGGTTTCAAACCCCGTTCCGGTAGATAAAAAGCAAGGAACGATTCGAGTTTGCATCGATTTCAGAGACCTGAATAAGGCGTGTCCTAAAGACAATTACCCCACACCTTTCATTGATCAAATTATTGACGAGTGTGCGGGTAACGAGATTTTCTCCTTCATGGATGGTTTTTCTGGTTACAATCAAATTACTATCCGTCCAGAAGATCAACATAAGACCGCATTTATTTGTCCCTGGGGTACGTTTGCATATAAGAAAATGCCTTTTGGTCTTAAAAATGCTGGAGCTACCTTTCAGCGGGCCATGTCTTACGCCTTCCACGACATCAAGAAAATTATCGAGGCATACTTATATGATCTAGCTGCTCATTCTCGAAAGAGGATGGATCATCCTGGTCACCTCCGGCAAATATTTGAAAGATGTCGTTTTTATAAAATTCGATTGAATCCGAACAAGTGCATTTTCGCGGTTACATCCGGTCAGCTATTGGGATTCATTGTGTCTAGGGAAGGGATAAGGGTAGATCCCTTCAAGGTTGAGGCAATACTTCGGTTGCCTCCCCCGTCTTCAATCCGCCAGCTTCAAAGTCTCCAAGGGAAGTCTAATTTTCTTCGGAGGTTTATCGTCAATTATGCTGAGATTACGAAGGGATATATGAGACTGTTGAAGAAAGGAGTTCCTTTTCTTTGGGACGACTACGCTCAACGCTCGTTCGATGCTTTGAAAAAGGCATTGACCTCTGCTCCTTTACTGAGTCCACCCGATTATAGCAGAGATTTTCTTTTGTATCTGGCTACAACAGAATCTACCATTGGTATGGTTCTGGTTCAGGAGGATGATGCTCGTGTAGAGCATGTTATTTACTACCTTAGTCGAGGACTGGTAGGACCTGAACTGCGATACACCCCGATAGAAAAGTTAGCCTTAGCAGCAGTTCATGCTGTGCAGCGACTCCGGCATTACATTATTCTTCGCAAAACTTATGTCTTGGCAGCTGCCAATCCATTTCAGTTTGTCCTCAGCAGGCGAGTGATTGGAGGCAAATATAATAGATGGATTGTAATTTTACAAGAATTTGATCTCGAGTTCATGTCTGCCAAATCCAAGAAGTCATTAGTCTTTGCGGAATTGATCTCCGAGTTGCCTTGTGGAGAGGAGATGATCTATGATGAGTCCTTTCCGGACGAACACTTGTTTCTAATCTCTCCACAAGATCCTTGGTACGGGGATATCATTGTATATCTCCAGACTGCGAAGTTTCCCTCTTCTTTTTCGAAAGATGAGCGTCGTAAGCTGCGTCACTTAGCCAAGAATTATCTGATTATTGGTGATGCTTTGTACTGTCGAGGGGTTGATTCAATCCTAAGACGCTGCTTAACTTTCGAAGAAGCTGAGGCTGTGCTCAATGATTCTCACGGTGGAGCTTGTGGGGGTCATTTATCAGGGCTTGCTACAGCCCAAAAGATTTTGCGTGCTGGCTACTTCTGGCCTTCGATTTTCAAAGATTGTATTGAATCGGTCAAGAAATGTCATCCTTGTCAGGTGTATACTCGAAAAATGCGCGCTCATCCAGCTCCGCTTTTTCCAGTCGTTACTGTCGGACCCTTTACAAAGTGGGGTATGGATTATACTACTTGTAACCCGCCTTTGGCAAAAGGTCACAAGTACATTATCGTAGCAGTAGACTACTTTACGAAGTGGGTCGAAGCTATGCCTACTTTTGGGAACGATGGTGAGACTGCAGCTCTTTTCTTCTTCAACCAAGTTGTCGCTCGTTTCGGTATACCTAGAGAGATTGTCACTGACCATGGCAGTCACTTTCAGAATAGTATGATGGCTGAGTTGGCTCTTAAATTGGGTTTCCGGCAGGAGCATTCATCTCCATATTATCCTCAGGCCAATGGGCAAGTGGAAGCCGTGAATAAATCCTTGAAGACAATTCTTCAACGGACCATTGATAAACATAGATCCAACTGGCACATTATGCTATATCCTGCACTCTGGGCATACAGGACGTCAGTTAAAACTGCAACTGGCTTTACTCCGTTTCAGTTGGTCCACGGGGTGGAATCCGTATTTCCCATTGAATGCGAGATTCCTTCCCTTAAATTAGCTGTTGAGCTTCTTCCTGACACTTCTAGTCTGGCAGAGCAGCTTCTTCATCTGGAACATCTTGATGAGCAGCGTCGAGATGCCGCCACGTTGAACGAAGCGCATAAAAACAGAGTCAAAGTTCAGTACGATAAGGCGGTTAAGCCTAGGGTCTTTTCCGAAGGTGACCTTGTTTTGGTCTATGCCCAAGAAAAAGATGCCTTGGGGGCAGGAAAGTTTAAGTCAATGTGGTATGGCCCCTATATCGTCAAAAAGGTCCTTAAGAAAGGAGCGTATACCTTGGTTGACTTCGAAGGGAATGAGTTGTCGGAGCCCCGAAATGGGCTCTATCTGAAGAAGTATTATGCCTAGGCTTTGGCCTGGCATTTTGCTTTGTATATGGTAGTTTTTTGTCTTGTACATATCTGTTTGATTTTCGATTTTTTGATGGGATGGTGATGTTTTTGATCTGCTTTGGCAGGTTGTGTTGATGTCATGAGTCATTATGGTTTCGCCGATGGTGCTAGTAGACACACCCGGAACTTAGCTTCCGCGACTTGGGTGCTTCATTATCCTTCCGGTCAGCTGTTGGTATCAAGAGGGGTCTGCATTGGTCCTGCTTCCAATAACGTAGCAGAATACACTGCAGTCATTCATCTACTCTCGGAAGCAATATCTTTGGGTGTTGATTCGTTGGTAGTTTTCTTGGACTCCCAGCTGGTGGTGTCGCAGTTGAACAACACTTATCGGGTACGAGATCCAATTTTACTACGATTGTTCTTGAGGGTACGTTTGTTACAAAGGTCATTTCAATTTTTAACATTCATTCATATTCCTCGAGCTGACAATTGGTTTGCTGACTCATTAGCTAATCAAGCATTAGATTGGCATATTAATCATTCAATACAATAAAATTTTAAACATCAAAAACATCATACATTTGATACATTTATCACATCACATCAAATATCGCTGTGTATATATCATCGGAGTGTCAAAAAACTTTACAAAATTTGGATCCATAATCTCGTACAAAACTTGGGCTTATGCCCCATCATGTTCAGTCTCAAAAAAGAATATACAGTCATCTAATACATAAAATCTGTCTACTCCTGAGGTCCCTGCCCAGAAGTCGTGTTCCTATAGAACGTAACTGCAGTGGCCACACGGCGGAATAATCTAACCCAGTCTCGTGGTACTCCTACCACCCGTCTCTGGATGGCTTCTGGCAAGTCCTCCACGGCAGCCATAGGGATTTGGCGGGTTAATCCCTCCAAGTTTCTCTGCACGGCCTGGAGAGTTCTGTCAGAATCCACTGTCTCTGCCTCGCCCCTGCGACGCTTATGGCGTGGGAGACCCTCAGGTCGAACTGGTCCAACATCTGAAACATGATCATTTTTAATTGTCAGTCATTATGAATCCAATCAAAAACATGTTTGTTTTTCATTTTTTCATACATATTTGAAAAAAATCCAAAAAATTATATAAGTCAAAAAAATTTGCAAAAAACTTACCGACTGCTCCCCATGCTGCGCCGGGTGGAAGTACTAGATCTGGATCTCCTCGGAAGTCCATCCCGGCATAGGGATAGTCGTCCACTGCGATGATCTGTTCTCCCCACCAAAGGAAGAACTCATCGTCCCATGTGGTGCGGGGTACTTCGCTGCCCCCCAGTCTCTTCATCATGTCTGCCCAACGGGCAATTCTTGGGTCCTGCGGGCTGCTGATAGTCGAGATGACTCTGGGTCTCAAAGCTGGAATCCTCTCAAAGAAGAATGTTGTCAAAATGGTCCCATAGCCAAAGTGTTTTGTCTTTTTTTGGCGAATGGAGGTCAGCTGTTGTTTCATATTCAGTAGCAGGGCTGTGCACCAATCATACACATGAACTAAGCACTCTACAGCTATGCTCATGTGCGTCCTGGACGCCTGATGCAGTGAGGCAGATCCTGCCACTCTGCCGATGGTGAACAAGAGGATCTTCATGTGCAAATCCCTGATATCTCTAATAGCAATCTGTGTTCCAACTTTCTTGGAATTATCTACGCAATATATTTGGACATAATCTTCCACAGTCAACCCTCCCAGGGGTTTTCCGTGAAGGTCTACTGGGTCTCCCCTCCTGGAGAGTCCAGTGATGAAATATATATCCTCCACTTCTATGCGTAGTGGCATCTGATCAATTATGAAGCAATCCTGATCTGGTTCCCAGTAATTTACGAGCATTTCAAGCAATCTCACATTACTTTTCATATTGGGCATTTTAAAGAATTTGAACAATCCACAGTTTCGGAGGACATTTTGTGCTGCGCGATCCTGCATGACCTCTTGGTCTATTGCGCTATGCTCACGTTCCCTCCATGAGATGGTCATCCTGAGAAATTTCATCAAAAAATGCATTAGATATGCTTTTTAAGTTTCGGCCCTGCGCATACGCGGTTTGTCCTGTACACAGTCGCGTGTATACGCGGGTTTCCTTCATTGAACCCGCGTATGCGCAGGTACACATATTTTAGCAAGGGTTCTAAGGCAAAAAATCACTTAATTTTAAATTCCAAACGGACAAAATGAATAAACAGGATGATTAAGGAGCCTACCTGAAGTTTCGCTGAATTCTGACCGTCGGTTGTTCCTGATTTGACGAAACAAGTTTTTAGCTCCAGAGCACTTTTTCCAAATCAGCAAATACAAATGAACCAAATGAGAGGTAATTGGTCTATTTATGGCTAAAAAATTGAAAATTTTTGCAAAAATTCCATATGCTCATTTTTTCGATCTATCTTATGTTGTATAACTCGATTGCTTGGAAGTGCCCAGTTTGGTATGTTTCAGGTACATGTTGGCAATTTTGAGATTTTTCCCGGTTTTTGATCCATGTTTTCCGACTCTTCATGGCAGGTATATGATCTTCACTGGCATATAGGTTAGGGAATCACTTTCCGTTGCATCTTGCATTCTAGCCTCCATACTGATCACTTGCCTTAGGGTCGATCCCATCAGGTCATGAGTATTATACCCATTTCACTCGCCGATTTTTTAATCATGACTTGATGGTAGAGCCTTCCTTTACATGGGCTTCCTAGTTAGTTCCTCGCTATCACTTGTTGCCCATGCTGCTTTTTATGTAGGCTCGGGAGTCCTCTTTAGTCCCGCCATGTCTTCTGTGTTGAAGCTTCATTCTTCTTCTTCATCACTTATCATTTTTTCTGGCTTATACCCTAGAGGCTCCCTGGTGTCGTTAAGTTGTATTACTACATTGCATATTGGCTACTTGTTTATCCTGGCCTTTAGCCGGCTTCATTTGGACTCGATGTTTAAGCCAACTTTTGACCTTGACTTTCTGTACAAGTTAACCATTGCATGCACTTAGCTATCACGACTTGACACCTTTGTACCCATGGATGGAACGTTCCTCTGAGTATCACTTACCAGTTTCGCCACCTTGCATTGAGCATAGGATTGTTCCAGTCCCAGGAACTAGTGCATCTGATTTCTTGATACTCGTTCTATCCATTGTACCATAGCATTCTTTTATTCTTTTTCGGGCTTATTATATGAAAAAGACAAAAAAATCAAATATAACAAAAAGAGCGGGAACGGGATGTATCTTCGTTGTTTTGATGGCAGTACAGAGTCAGTTTGTCGCCCTTGAACAAAGCACATATACTTATATATATTTCCTTCATTTGGGATGGTTCTAGTTTTGACCTAGGTTTAGCCTTTACCATGTTTCACTTGTCAGTTCTCCCCCGGTTGGTTATCTCTTCCAATCATATGGAGAGTTTGTTTTGCCTCCTGCAAGACAGACTTATACAGTGTCACTTTTTACTGCCATGGTCATCACAGAGTCGTGTTTTTGTTCAAGGGAAGTCTAGCCTGAGTCGGCCATTCTGTGGTGTCTCTTGACTCATTATTCAGTCGGCCTTCCCGGTCTTGTCAGTATCATGTTCTATCACATCAGATGTTTTGATCTTCTGCTCGTGCTGGTTTGAGAAGGTCCCCATCGACTTCTTGCCGGCGGGTTTGTCTCTTATCGACTACGACACATTGCTCTGAGAGCAAGCCTAGAGCCGCACCTTGGGCCTATTTTCATTATTGATAGGTGACCTCGTGCTCAGCATTTGATCATCATCATGGGTCTTTGACTGAGTGGTTTCCCCTGTGTTCGATGTCAGCACACATTATCACACTTGGGATTCGTGAAGTACCTTGATTTCCATTTGACCCTATCGGTGGATTTCTCGCCTCTGTGTCAGCTTTCATTATTGGTTGGTTCAGAGGGTTTCTTCCGTGCGCTAGCTTCATCTTGTGCACGTCGGAAACGTACTTCGGTTTTTGGTTCCATCACTCTACTTCGTCTGATTCCTTCCAAATCTTGGCCTGCGGGTTACACTCGCGCTGGACTGATGTGGGATGCCTTAATGCCTTCCTTCCAGCAGATCTTTTCCCATCGACTCCGACTCATTGCTCTGGGAATAAGGTCTAGAGTCTTTTTGTCGGTACCTTAGGGTTTGCAGTCATCAGTGGCAGACTCTTCGCTATCGACAGTGGGGATTCATCATTGCCTCCTGATTGGTAGATTCTTTCAAGTGTTCGACTTCAACTCATTCATTCGCACTTGTCAGATTGTATTGGGGCACCTTGACACTCATTATCATTATCGGTGGGTTGTCTCGCGTTGGTTAACGGGATACATCATTGCCCGGTAATCCAACGATTTCTCACATGGTCGACTTCAGCTCATTTATTCCCATTGTGTAGAATTGTGCCATAGTGATCGGTGAAGACCTCGGGTTGCATCAGCATGTTTCGGTTCACTGTTGACAGTCCTTTCAGTATCTGCCAGTGATGTCGTCCACCCTTATATGTTGCAGTTCAGCACAACAGCATCCTATATGTTGGTCCCCGAGTTGCGTGATTGTACCGTTTGATCCACCTCTTATGATCCGGTACTTGGAGATTCAGTTACTTATTTGATCAGACATCCAGTTGCACCATCTTTGATCATCTTTCTATATGTGATACTTGGACATTGATTCAGACTTGTATTTCCGGGCCCTGCTCAGATGATTCACTATGTACTTTCAGTTCAGTTATACTTGTATACATGTTGGATCTATTCAGTACTTTCTATATATATGATGTATTTTTGACTGAGCATGGGTATGCCCGCCTCAGCATGAGTTGACTCTTTGGTTTCTTTCATTGGTTTTTGGCAGGCTGAAATCTGGTGAAGTCCTCTCTTGTCCTTACGAAGTTCTTTCTATGTGCATAATACATTTCGGCCATCATGTACCCCTTCTGACCTCATATATTAGGGGGCATCTGTTATAGCATCATTTCTCACCTTCATATGATTCATGATTACTTTTATGGCTTTGGGCACCCATTCCTACATACTTGGAAAAATTCACTTAAAAACAGTGTAAAAATCCCCATACGCGGTTATGCCCAGACTTTTCCGCGTGTATACGCGAGTCCAACTGAACTTTTCCGCGTATGCCATTAAAATCATTAAAAAATATATAAAACTTCCCTATTTTCGGGCTGGGTTGATGGTTACTCGGGTAGTTCAACCACCCCGACCCATTGTGCTTGTTCAAGCTGATGGAAACTAATTAGAGGACATAAAAAGCCACTCATGTGTAGCCTAAGGGAGAGAGAGAATTATTGATATTATCTCTTGTTGTTGATGACCCCTTACCAAGTCTGATTACAAATTGCACTCTGCACTTTCCCGATTCATTATAGAAGGAAACCCTTGTTTCCTTGAGATACACATCCCTTTATATGTTATCTCGTATGCACAGGTTGGAAGAACCGCGAGGCAAGGGCGGACGGATCCGGACGACGGTGCAGAAGGCCTTGGAAGGATCGGTGATCTCTCCTCTTGATTACTATAGTACGTACTATTTATAATACAGAAGTATCATGCTGTTCCCAAAATAAACGTGTGAGTGTATGCTTTTATGTATGAGAATATTTGTTATACAAGAATTCATCATGATTTATTTAATGTTTTATATGAATCTCACTAACATTTAGAGTAGATATATGCTGTACAACCTGTCCTTTGTGCTGGTTTCTTCTGATATTTCAGGTTAAGAAGGAAGGACGGTTGCAGGGGGTTTGGACCCCACGTGGATCTACTTCAACCGTAGGACCTACGGGTAATTTTCTCATTCCGCTCTATCTAGTTTTTCTGAACGTGCATGGTTGTGTGAGTCTCTGTTAAGTAGCATGCCCCTGCTCTGTGGAGGTTGTACCCCAACCAACCTCTAGGGTGAGATTTCCCGAAACAACAACCTTAGTCGGCTTGACAAAGAGTATCCAAAGCAAAATGCCTCCCAGGCAAGACAGCAGAAGTGGCCCTCACAAGAGGTATGAACCTTTTTCAACTGAAGAAGTAAATGCCCATCCTTCAGTTCTGTTTAACTTTCATGAATTTGGATGTTTAGAGTTTTTTCAAAGGGTTCAGGAGGTGAAAAGCTATCTCCCCTTGACACATCTATGTGCTTTGAGATTGCAAGGGAAACATTTTCAGCTGGCAAGCTTAGATTTCAAGTTTTCTCCTAGATCCATTTCCAGAGCTACCAAAATCCCATATGTCGGAGAAAAATGGTTTAAGCAGAGCTACCTAGACTCAGAATAGTACAAACCCTTTTTGAAGCTAGAGCATCGAGATGCATGCCCATCCATCTTTCCTTTTTCATATCTTTTGACCAGCTACGCTTCCCTCATGAAGATAATCATGAAATATTTCACATGCGAGGGAAGGTTTTCCCAGGTCTATGCTTACCATGTCCGATTTCTCATGCACTTCACAAGAGCCCAATTGTTAAACCTCCCCTTTTTCCTCCATAGAAGTATAGAAAAGATGGCTTCCACTGTTCAAAAGAGACCTCCATCTCAGCAGCCAGCTTGTCTTTTCCATCATTCCCTTATCAAAATTGTCATTCTTCATCAACTTGAGAAGAAGGGAATCTCTTGGGACACTTTCATTGCACATCCCGATTTTACCACTGTTTCTTCATCCCATGCATCTCTTTCACCTTCCACTCAGCATCTTTCTCTTTCTTCTAGTAAGCCCATTCCTAAGAAGCTAAAAACTCCCATGATTGATCAAGAAGAAGAGCATGATGAAGAAGAGCAACACAGTGAGGAATAATAGCATGATGAAGAAGAGCAACATAGAGAGGAAGAACAACATGATAAAGAAGAGCAACATAGTGAGGAAGAAAAGCATGATGAAGAAGAAAAACACAGTGATGAAAGGCAGCACAATGGTGAAGAGGAGCGCCATGAAAAAGAGAAAAACAGTGAAGAGGGAAATGATGAGGAAATGAAACAGTTTGATGAGGAACATAGCAGCCACAGAGAGGAGGATATTGGCAGCCCTCACAGCAGCAAACATGATGAATATAAAGCACAAAAAATTGAATATACAGAGCCTAAAAGTCCTAAAGAAATCAAGGACAAGAGTGAAAAGGGCAACCTTCAAAAAGACATGCAAGGTGACAGTCAAAGCATTCATGAAGAAGGTCAAAACAGTGGCAAGGATGATGAGGGGAGTAGCAAGGGCAAAGAGAAAATAGAGCATGTGCTAACTGCCTCTCCTAGGCAAGGGGCCATGCTTTCTTATCCAAAGGTGACAAAGCCCCGAACATCAAGAAAGAGAGTGCCTAAAACTGTAACTCCAAATGTCACTAGAGCCCTCCGAAGAAAAGGGAAATTTCCCAAGCAATCCATTGTGGAATTACCAAAGAGGAGGAAGACCAAGAAGGCCACTCAAAGCAAGGGAAAGGAGAAGGACGAAAGTAGCCATGAGAAAGAGAGGGACTTTGACATAATTCAGATAAACAGTGATGATAGTGACAATGAGGCCAGAATCCTGGAGTCTCTATTGATAAATATAGAAGATCAAATTCATGATCTAGAAGCGGATATAGAGAGGTCTAAAAACCTCATTCAATTTCTGCAAACACAAAACAAGCAGATGAGTGTCCACATGGCAGTATATGAGACACGGGCTATCAAATATCAAAAAGAGGCCTCCAAGGCACAAATTAAGTTGGAAGAACTCATGGGCGATTTCAATGATAGCAAAGATGAAGATCAGCCAAGAAGAAATAGGCCAAGGACCATGGGACTCAGAAGAGGCTTAGAGAAACAAAAAGAGAAAGAGGCTGCCATTTTCCAATCTTTTCCTCTCACTACATTATTCACCCAAGAGATAGAAAACAATAGAGAAGCATGGATTGAATGGGTGAATGACCACTTGGATAAGAATTCGGAGAAGGCCAATAGAAATTTTGACCTTCAAAGAAGGATGACCGAGCACTATAAGAAGCATAATCAATTCGCCTGGCGGAAATTGAAAGCCACACAAGAAAAGCTAAAAGAGGCTCAAAAGAGGCGTCCAACACCAAAAATGAAGAAAGACACATCAAGGCTCCAAATTTTGGCCTCATCTTCTCAGTATGTTTCTGAAAACCCTTGAGGGTCATGCTCACCAAAATTGGGCAAAATTCAACAAGTTTTGGTTTTTTGGCATTTTTGGGCATTTTGCTAAAAATCATGGGCATCGCCATTTCTGTTTGAGACATCCTCAAAGGATGAAAATGGTATCATTGGATGCCATAATTTCAGTGGCATCTACTCAGTGATTTTCAGATTAATTGAAGATGATTTTATCCCCCAAAATGGCAAAAAACAATCACTTTTTCAACACTCTGCCCCGCATATCAGCAAAGTCTATTTTCTAGGTTTTTCCACACAAATCAATTTTTGACAGGCTTTTAGTGATCATTTTGGGGAAAGAAAAAAGAATTTTTAGAAACTATACATCTAGAACCTTCCAACGAGCCATCACGGGCCTCGTTTCGACATCGGGAAGGCCTCCAAAAGTTGCCCACAAGACAAGAGACTTTCTGCTGATATATTTCTTAAGTATTTTTGTGAAAAATGCACTTTTCTGAAGTGGCTTTTCCTAATGTGCGTTTAGCCTTTTTTGGCCATGGTTAGTTAGGAAAAGTCAATATAATTTTCTTTTTTAGCAATTTTAAGATATTTTTATAGATTTTTTGTGCCTTGGGCTTTGCAAAGCCTCAAGGACAAAATCAAATATTTTTGATGGGCCAATGAGCTTGCTAGTTGCACTAGGAGGTTTTCCCTCATCTTGGCTTATATATTCCAAGACACTTCATTGTAAACAAGGCTGAACTTGATGATATAGAGCAATATATGGTTATACAAGCTTGGAAGAAACACTTGTCTCATGCATTGGATAGTTTCTTGAATGTTTTTGGATGATGAAAGAGGATTGTTGTTGGATTCCTTGACTTGGTAAAATGGTATAGTGTTCCTCTCTGTTATGCTTCTTAGTTTTCATTCATATTCCATGTTCTTGCTTACTATAAGACAATAGAAAATAGATTTGAGACATGCCCTTAGAGGCACCTCAAATTTCCTGTTTCTTTATAGCTTCTATGTTTTCTTCCTTCTTAGTCATATCAAAGAATCCTTGAATGCTCTTTGATAACTGAAGAAATTGTTTTCTTGTTTCTTTTATGGTTTTATGCATGCTAAGTATGATTCACGGTATGCCTTTCTTACTCATGGCTATTCATAGCTCCACCTCTGAAACCTTTCTTTGATTGTTTGATTGTCATTTGTTGAACCAAGGAGGTCTTGTACTGATCTTTCCCTTTGCCTAAAACTATGCAATCTTGCTTCAAAGTGCCCAATAGCTTGAAATACTATGCTTAGGCATTTCCTCATAGTGATTTGAGTTGTTTGTTTGTCTTAAATGTATTTCCCCAAAGTCTGATAGCAATTTCCTAAAGTTAGAGAGTCATATCTCTCTATGTATTGCTTGAATGTTTATTTCTATGCATTGATCAGTTTATAGTTACATTTCTCATGATTAATGGTTAGCCCTACCATGTTTATGTTAGCTATTGAACTATTTATGTTTGAAATCCTTTGTTCTTCACAAATTTAGTGTCCATCCCACTCCATTTTACCCAAAGATCCATTTTACCTCGATCAAATCGGCCCTTCAACAACCTTGTATCACCATCTGAAATATTTCTTGACCTTTTCGACTCCATAGCCCAGTTAATCTGACAATATTTTTATCTATCTTAGTCTTTGATCAGTTCATCCCTCACAAACCTAAAAACCAAAACAAAAAACCTACTTCATAACTAGCCTAAAATCAGAAACACAAGAAGCAAAAACACAGATATCCCTTACACAAATAGAGAGAGCCCTCTCTGAGTCCAGGAAGGCTAGGTCCTTGGGCTCCAAAGACTGGTTTGATGTTACACTATCATTTGGCTTTCCAATCAGCCAAATCATCGCCACACTAACATAATGGCGATCACGGTGGGAATTTGAGTCAAAACATCCTCGGTATCCCTTAGGATCTCTCAAAATCTCAGTCAAAATTAGAAAACTTAGGTATTGTCTGAAGAGTAGAAACTAGCTCCTTCACCATCTTAGCAAAATGATTAATCAGTTATAGGAAACACTTCCAAACCTCAGGGATACATATAAGAAACTCAGAAAACCCCAAAATATCTCTAGATTGGTGTTTATCAGTATTGGTGGTGGACCATACACATATACTCTCAAAACAACTAAAAAACCACCTGGCGACTCCACTAGACTCCACTAAGCCTTACTACTTTGCTAAATTTTAGAATACTATTGAACCACCTCATCGCCACACTAACATAATGGCGATCACGGTGGGACTCTGAGTAACAAACAAACTTAGATTCCCTAAACATTCCAACAGCCTTAAGAATACTATCTGATTGACTTATCCCACCGCTCACTAACATAATGGCGATCACGGTGGGACCTTCCGAGTTAGTGACAATCTAAGTACTCCTTAGTAACTCTCGAAGTCTCAATCAAACTTAGAAAACTTAAGTGTTGTTTGAAGAGTAGAAGCTAGCTCTTTCACCATCTTAGCAAAATGATGATTCAGTTATAGGAAACTCTTCCAAACCTCATAGGCTACACATAAAAACCCAGAAAACCCCAAAAAATCTCCAGATTGGCTATTCCTAGTTATTGGTGGTGGACCATAGCTACATCTCTATAAAAACAACCAAGTTCCACCTGGCGACTCCACTAGCCTCCAGTAGGCCTAAAAAACTCCATAAAAAAACCAAAAAATTCATAAACCATACCTTTCTGTTGACTCATCCTTTCTAAAACTTAAAACTCATGGTGCAAACTCTGTAATCAGTGACAAACTAAGTATCACTTAGCGATTCAGAAAACTTCACCTAAACATAGGAGATAAATAGAAATAAACTTGCAAATGGAACCATTAGCTTTTCCAGACAACCTAGCAAACTGTTGAAACCAAGTGATAACTATTTCTTGCAAGTCTTCACCTCAAAATTTGCTAGAAGATTTTTTCCCAAAAGCATCTTTGATAGTTTTGGTGGTGGACCGTAGTTCTCAAAGAAATCCACCTGGCGAATCCACTAGCCCTCATTTTTTTTTTGACCATCCTTCACATTAGAAAAACCTCTAGAGAGGCCATCCATCCAAAACAACCATAAATTCCATCCTCTCTAAACTTTGAATTCGAAATCTGGCTTCCCGAAGAATCAATACTAGATCTCATCCAGAACCAAATCCCCCTATCATAGTAGATGACCCAGAGAATATTCTGTGGCAAGCTTTCGAAACTGGAAACCTAGCTCCCGATAGGTCCATCCGTAAAGCAAGATCAGTACCTGAACATCTCACATTCTTGCAGGATTCCCCATTTGACTTAAAATCGGCAAAAACCCTTTTTAGAAGAAAGTCACAAAGTAAGGTAAACTTTGACGATCTTGAGCCCCTAGATCTACCACATAGTCCTAGTAGAAAAGCCTCACCTACTACACCTCTCGAATTTTAGCTTCTCCATCACTTTGGCTCCTACCACCCCAGATCTGCTCAAAATCGGATCACTAGCCCAAGTACATCCGCCACACCCATCCAAACCACTACTGTTCAAATCACCTCAGCTCATCCTACAAGCCCTCATATTGTAATTAATCCATTAGCTCTCGCCATCGCAGCATGGTATGCACCCTTGGTATTGCCACACCCTTTGCCTCCTTTACAAAATGACTGTCAATCCAAAATCCCGCACTTTACCGGAGTTGAGGCTAATACCGCTCAACAACATGTAGATAGAATTAGCGATGCTTTTGAGTACATGGAAATAGAAGATGAGACTATAAGAATGAGGATGTTCGCCCAAAGCCTGGGCGGAGAACCCAAAAAAATGGTTTAAGAGCTTAACTCCAAACAGCATACACGATCTCCCAGAACTCTACCAAACCTTCATAAATAAGTGGGAAATCAGAAAGAACCCCATTCAAATCCTGTCGGAGTATAACAATCTAAAAAGGGAAAATGGGGAAAGTGTCCAGGAATACTGCACTAGGTTCAACAGTGTGTATAACGCCCTCCCGTCTCACTTCAAACCTCCACTTGGCTCAGCCTTAGAAAAGTTCCCCGAAGGCTTCGACCCAGACATGAATTATAAACTAAGAGACAAGGACCCCCCAACCTTAGAGGAAATGCAAAAAGTGGCCATAAATGCAGAAGCCAACTTAGTTGAAAAGAGAGCTAGGATAAGATCAGAGAAGAAAGTCACATACCGTGACGAAGTTTCCCCTTCAGTATCTTCCTCAGATCCTAGAATAGATGGCTTGGTTAAATCCATGGCAAATATGTGGGAAAAAATGAGTGAAAAAACACCTCTTAGGGACAACTAGCCAAACCCTCAAAATAGGAACCAAAACCAAAACTTTAGGAGAGACCAGTCTCAAAATAAACCAAGGGAAAATGACCAACAAATCAGGCCACCTTTCAATGAAAACTATGTTGATAAGGATGAGAGGGATACATAACCCATTGATGAAAGTCATTTGAACCTAATAGGTTCTGATAACGAGAGTGAGGTTTACCTCACAGAAGAAGAACAAGCTTTCTTCTCTCCAAATAAAAATGAAACCAACTATGAAGATCCCGAAGATCCTGCTATATATTTTCAGAATGCCATAATAGAAGCTCACGGGCAGTATGATCTTAGAAGCAGAAAAAACCAAGACAACTCCAGGAAAGGTAGCTTAGACACTGCTAAAACCCCTGATAACATCCTTAAAAGAGAAGTGGATGGCAACAAAATCGTGGTTAGGAAAACTGACCAAAACAAAGATAAAGCTATTTAGACAAGCTTTAGTCCAGATTGTTCAAGTACCTCTGCCAAGATTCCTAAGATGGCTATGTTGAACAAAGTCCCGAACCAGAGTCAGAAAATTAAGAACATAGAGAAAGTCATGTCTGAAAAAGTTGAAACAAATCTATCCAAACTACAAAATCCTTTTAGTTTTGAAGGGGAAATTGCCAAAATAAAAATAACCATACCCCTTACTAAGCTAATAACTATAGATAGGTTAGATCTCAAATATTCAAAGTTTTTAACATAGGAAATGAGGCAGATACTTTAAATCTAACTGATGACAAACCCGAGCTTTTGTTCGGTCCCAAAATAGAAGGTGAATACCAAGAAGGAACTGTCTCGCCTTTCTATGTAAGTTTGAACATACAGGACAGGATATTACATAACACCATGTTAGATTCTGGTGCCTCCCATAACCTCATGCCTAAAGCAGTCATGGAAAACCTAGGTCTAGAGGTAACTCAACCTTACAAATACCTGTACTCATTTGATTCAAGTTGGGTCAAATGCTTAGGTCTAATAAAGAACCTGTGTTTTGCTTTAAAAACAAACCTAGTCATGGACGTAGTAGTGGCCGATATTCCTCCTAAGTATGGAATGCTACTATCAAGGGCATGGGCTGCCAAAATACAAGGTAACCTTCAAATGGACATGTCATTCGCTACCATCCTAGTTTTCAACCAGACTAGGATATTTTACCAAGAAACTCACATCAAATACATGGTTAGCAACCGGGATAAGCCAAACAACACTCCCATTTATTCCATTCATTCCAATTTAGATTCTTTTTATCTTATACAATGAAAGTGATATAAACGAGCAGATAAAAGAAAATGAAGAGGATTTCAAACCATCAAAACCACATTTCCCATTACTAAATGAAGAGACTTATGATCAAAGCTCCAAGAAACCTAAAAAATAGATTAGTATCATGTATGAAAAAGAAGCACTTTGGAGTATAAGCTTTGACGGTTCCTGTGGAAAAATTGGTTCGGGGGCCAACATCTGGATACACAATACTAATGAAGGTCATTCTTTCAGATTAGAATTCCAATGTACTAATAACATTGTGGAATATGAGGCCCTTCTCCTTGGTCTGCACGTACTTAAGGACTTAGGCGCCAAGAAAATATCAGCCCAGGGAGATTCAGAACTTGTAATTAGGCAAATCAAAGGTGAATATTTGAAAAAAAACCCAAGACTAAGAGAATACAGGAATGAAGCTTTAGACATCCTCAAAACTTTCGAAAAATATGAACTCACTTATATGCCTAGGGCTCAAAATAGCCTAGCAAATGAGCTTGCCTTTGCTGCAAGCAATGGCCAAATACCATGTCTAAGCGAGAAATACACTATTTAGGTCAAACATCACCCTACAGTACCAGATAATATTGACCATTGGAAAATATTCAAAGATGACGATCAAATTGATGATTTCTTACAATCTAAGAATGAATTTGAAGTAACCAAAACAGACTTAGAAAATGAAGAAAATAAACCTGGCAAAAATCAAGATCAAGAGCCAAATTTACCTTCTTGGACAGATGTAAACTTGGTCAATCATTCATATGAAACTGAGATAGGAGAGGACATAGACCAAAGGGAACTTGAATTCCTACACTGTGAAAATGACACCATACCCAGAGGGCTTGCACCTTTAGAAGAATTGTTTGATTTTAACGATGTGGCCAAAAAGCCAAAAATGGAATCTACCGAGGTCGACATAGAAGAATATAACATAGGAAGCCCAAAAGAACCAAGAAAGATCAAACTATCCAAAACCCTCCCTCCTCACATAAAGCAGAAGTACATCAATTTGTTTAAAGAATTTAAAGATGTGTTCGCATGGGGATACCAAGATTTAAAATCATATGATACAAGCATCATTCAACATAAGATTCCCCTTAAAGAAAACCAGAAGCCTTTCAAACAGAAGTTAAGAAGAATAAACCTAGTCTTACTACCGTTGGTTGAAAAGGAAATAAAAAAGATGTATGATGATGGGATAATAGTGTCCCTCAGGTACTTTGAATGGGCTTTGAATTTAGTATCAGTTAGGAAAAAGACTGGTGAAATCAGACTCTATATCGATTTTCGAAACCTAAATAGAGCCTATTTAAAGGACAACTATCCATTGCCCAAAATGGACCATATACTTCAAAAGGTAGTAGGTGCTAAAAGGATCTCATTACTTGATGGTTTTTCTGGTTATAACCAAGTACTGGTTTACCTCACTGATCAACACAAAACAACTTTCACCACACCTTGGGGCACTTTCATGTACGTTAAAATGCCCTTTGGATTGATGAATGCTGGTGCCACATTCCAAAGAGCCATGGAAATAGCCTTCTCAGAAGACATAGGTTATTTCATAGTCATATATCTTGATGATATTACGGTATATTCCAAATCAGATGAAGAACACCTGGTGCACTTAAGAAAGGTTTTTAACAAATGTAGAAAATATGGTTTATCCCTAAACCCCAAGAAAACACTTTTCGGTCTAGAAGAAGGAAAACTCCTAGGTCACATCATTTCGGAAGAGGAAATAAAAATAGAGCCCCCGAGAATCGAAGGCATATTACAAATAAGTCACCGCAGAAACATAAAGGAGTTACAATCCTTTATCGGAAAAATAAATTTCTTAAGAAGATTCATCCCAAATCTTGCCAAACTTCTGAGAAATATCACAAACATGTTGAAAAAAGAGGTCAGGGTTAAATGGACTACAGAAGCCAAAAAATATTTTGAATTAGTTAAAAAAGCCCTAACTGAAACACCAGTACTGATAAGTCTTGATTTCACCAAAGATTTTTACATTTTTTCATTTGCCTCGGAACACACGATAGCTGCTGTGTTGTTACAAAAGAACGCAGCAGGGCAAGAACAACCCATTGCCTTTTTTAGCAAATCCCTAAGAGATGCTCCCTTGAAATATAACATCATGGAAAAACAGGCATTCGCATTAGTAAAACCACTGAAAGATTTCCAAGTTTACATCTTACATTCTCATATCATTGCTTTTGTTCCTAATGCCATCGTCAAAGACATATTAAACCAAGATCCCGATGGTAAAAGGGGAAAATGGATCGCTATCATCTTAGAATATGACTTAGAAATCCGACCCACCAAACTGGTTAAAGGACAAGGACTTGCAAGACTAATGGCTGAAACTAACCTCCAAGCATTAGATATAAATTTTGTTGACACCTTAGAAGAACAGCAAGAATGCACAACCCCTCATGTTGAACAAGTGTTTTTAAGGTCACCTTGGTATGTAGATATTCTTTATGTATTATTTTATCTAAACGCTGCTCCAACTTTATCAAAAACAAAAGCAAGATTCCTTAAACAAAAATCTCTAAAGTTTTGCATTATAAATGGAGTTTTGTATTGGAAAAATCCCACTGATATGATGCTTAAATGTTTGCTTGAGTATGATGCAGAGAAAATTATGCACGAAATGCACGAAGGAGAATGTGGAGGTCATCTCTACTGGAAAACCACAGCGAAAAAAATCCTTAGAGCCGGTTATTATTGGCCTACCTTATTTCCTGACACTCACAAATTAGTTATGACATGCCATAAGTGCCAAATATTTGATGGCAATAAAAAGCTTTTACCTTTGCCCTTACATCCCATCATAGTTGAAGGACCCTTCCAGCAATGGGGTCTAGATTTTATTGGGGAAATTCACCCTTCTTCGTCGTCTCAACATAAATGGATCCTTATAGCCACTGATTACTTTACCAAATGGATAGAAGCCATACCCTCCAGGAACACCACCGATTCGATTAAATATTCAGAAAGTAAAAACCAACATTCCTACTCTAGGTCGAGTTTGTCTAGGAAATTTATCTGAGATAATCTTTCTTGCCTTTTCCAAATATCACATTTCATTAGGAAATTCCACTGACTTATTTCCCTGAGTAATGGTTTAGCCAGGTCCTCTATGAAAAGCCTAGTCAACATCATCAAGAAACTTAGAACAAAATCAAAAAGCATGGAATGGAAAACTAGTACATGCTGCTTGTAAGTGCAAATATAGACTAACCACCAAAAAATCAATTGGTATGTCTCCCTACCAACTAGTGTATGGCATGGATGCCATTTTCCCAATATATTTAGGGGTTCCGGGTTTGGAGCCCTATTGTAAAGAAGAAGTTCAAATAGAATAAAATGACATGCAAAGGAGGGTAAATCAAACTATCCATTTACAACGAACAAAAGAGAGTTCACCAAATAAATGTCTTTCATGTATAGGTTAGATTAGAGTAGATAGACATGCAAAATAAGCTCAGCCCCATGAGCATATTTCTTTCAGTTTGTCTTGAGAAAAACAGAAAACACAAAAATAACAAGAAAAGTAGAAAAAGAGGGCAGTTTGGAAAATAGCAAGAAAGCCCCATGTTCAAAAAAAAATAGTCATTCTGAAAGCGCGCAAGTCTAAATGCCGCTACTAGTGCTCAAATATATCTTGTTCCATTATCTAGCCTAATCATAAATGAACATGTTTTAAATTGATTTGCTGATAAGTTAGTGAGAGGAGAGATAGTCAATATTGAGTAAGCTTGACTTGTCAAAGAAAATAGATTAGGAAAAGATACTAGTTCCACATGCTCAAAACTGAACCAAAGAGGAAAACAGGGATGAAAAACAAACTGTGTATCTTAGCCCTGATTTTTCTAAATTTCATCTTTATGCAAAATAATATTTGTGTGCAGCTTGTCTTTCATGCCACAAACACATGACGAATCAGACCGTCTAATCCTGATTTGGTCATTTTTCAATTTCATGTTCTAGTGTAGTGAATAAAATCCTGTCAAACAGCTTAATCTTGATAGTCGATCTAGCATAGGTAGAGAAACAAAGGAGTTCATTAGTTCAATCTGAACTCCCGGAAGATATAAGTGTTGAATTAGATAGTTTCTTTTTCAAAATAGCATGTCAAAAGGTTGCCAGTCCAAATGCACCTAAAGAAGAATTTTTTTTAGGAAATAGAGTTGGGTAGGTAGAGATGTCTTTGAGGCCAATCATTCTGTCAATTTTCAGAAATAGCATCAAGAAAGAGAGAAATTTGCGCTAATGGATAGGGCACTGGTCTTCAAAGGACAGAGATCTAAAATTCTGGACAACTCCTGAAAAGGAGTTGCCCTCCCCAAATGGAGCCACTGTTAGTCATCATTATTTTTCACCTATCAATGATGACTAGTTTTTAAAGCCAAGTTTTCTAGAAACTGATCTCCAATTTGTCAATCTGTCATCTAGAAAACACCCCTAAACATTTTTGTCCTCCTACCTTTTTCAGTCAGCCTATGATGAGAAAAAACCTAGTTGTCAAGTCCTATCTAGTTTCAGTCATATAATCTTGTCCATGAGCTACCATAAGCTAATATCATCTGCTGTCGTTTACCCTCATCCCCATGTCATTCATTAACCAACTGTTGATAATAATGTCAGCCACCCTACTATTGTGAAGGTAAATCCCCTCTACGGACAGAGGCGATCCCTACTAGCCCAGATCGGGTCTAGCAACAATCGTATCACGGTAAGGCGCAAGTTCCTAATTGCAATAGACCAACTTGTGATGAAGGCCTACCTCAAGTCCAACGCTGTTGTTTGTAGAGAAGATGACGCTCCTGTTCCCTTGCTCCAGCAGATCACAATCCTCTCGCTCACCACGATTGAACACCTGCACACACAAGAAACACGACAAACACAATCGTAAAACCCGATATATGCAATTATGTATCAGTCAGAGAAGACACAACTCATGATCATAATGAACAATATGAGTGGAACCATAACCAAAGTCGCTTATCATTAATTCATACAAAGGAAAATACAACCTGGCTCTGACGCTGAATCTTCCTTCGGCGGGTCGTCAGCGGAATACGTCTCGTTAAAGCTCGTCGGGAATGGGGACAAGCCTCTCTCTTCGATCGTCAATCTCCTTGCTACTGATTTGGCTCTATGAGGACTATTGCAGCATTCTTTAGGCTATGAAGGTTCTTGGAGACTAGCTTGCAAAGGAAAATGGCAAGCTTATATAGATGGTGGAAGGGGAGTTGGGATCCCTACAATCATGGGATTGGCCCTATCCTCAAGGAAGCTTCCATGAGAGGTGGAAAACTACTTCCTCTACATGGAGATCCGGAGCCAAACGTCCCAACTCAATTTAGAGACCAGTTCAGGAGTTGGTTAAAGTCAATCTTCCACCATTTATTTTTAAAAAACACCCTTTATTAAGCCTGGCGCGAGTGTGACTCTGAGACAGAGTGCCAATTGGCACGCCCTCTTTGGAGGATTTCCCCCATTAGCGTGGGTATAACACTGGCTAGTCGCGCCAAGGATGAAAAGGCTATTTTAGGGTTTTTCACAAGGAGATGTCTTCAGGGGAATGAAATTCCATGTCTAGGGGAGTGCCATGAAAGTGTTTTTAGGTTATGTCATTGCTCACAGGTCACGGAATGAGCCCTCCAATGTGCGAGACGGGGGATTGCAAGGACGGTGACAAATTTTTGTGTAACACCTACCTCTGGTCATATGTCATCTCAAGGTCTAGTCATACCAAAGAGAATACTCAATATCTGTCAAAGATCTCCCCTAATTTAGGAAGTGGCGCTTTAGCAAATCCTCCCTTGGCAAAAGCATCCTGAGCCAAAATCTCTTGTTCAATACCATCCAACCCTGAATTGGTGCTTAGTCTGCAAAAAACAAGCTTGATACACCCATAGGTCGCGCCACTAAAAGGTCTTGATGTCTCAGCAGTACATGTTTCAAAATCCAAGCTGATATAATGTTGATCTACAGTATTTCAGTGTATCTTTCAGAAGCAGAGATGAACAAATATTTCAGAAGACATTATCAAACTAAACATGAGAAGACAGTTGCTTCTCATGTTGTTTTGAGCCTGGGATAAGAGTATTGGTCAAAGAGCAAATTAAATAAACCTCTGCAAACACAGTCAAGAAAGGTTAGTAAGTAATGACTAACAATCAAATACTCTACAGATACTAGTCATGTTGCTCCTAGTTCCAAAAGATTCACAAGGGTATTCTAACAAAAGGATTCATATCTCAGAACATGTCTCTCATAGCATATTGTCAAATTTTCACTTTATTACTCATTGTGATATACCAAGCAGAGATATGCATTACAAGGAAAGATGACACAGTTTGAAAAATGGATGAAATGGCATGACTGTGCAAACCTCCTCCAAACATGAGCAGATGGTTGGGTGACTATGAAAACCTCCTCCAAACATGAGAAGATGGTTGGGTGACTGTTGCAAACCTCCTCCAAGCAAGAGCAGATGGTTTGGGAATATTATGTTAACCTCCTTCATTTGAAAAAGCATATGGTTAAGAAAGGAGGATAAAGGCCTCCTTCATTTGAAAAAGCAGAGGGTCGGGAACATAGGTATGGCCTCATTCAAAGATCACAAGGATAAAAATGCTTCAAATGGCCTAAAAACTTGTTTACACCATTTTCTCCAATGAATGAAACCACTGATACGGAAGTAGTGTTTCAAGGGATGCTTACATGGGTTCACTGTTTGAAAGACAGAATTGAAAATCAGTAGAAAGAAATTGAAGGCTTATGAGTTAAAGTCTGGTGTTAAAACATAGGTCAAGCAATGATACTATGATGTTCAAGAATCTTTGTTTTTCATATCTATAAAGATCTTCTTCAAAGGAAATCTGAGGTTAAGATGTACAAAACTTGTAACAAGCTCATCAAATGACAGAAAGGGTATGACAAAATGTTTCAAATTAAAGATAACCTTCAAAGAATTAAAACACACCACAGTCATAGACAAGACCTTTTACTTTACCCAGTAACAAACTCTGATGTTGTATCTGATTGCATTAAAGGTATTTAGAAAGCTTTCTCCTTGATAAACAAGTGTAAATCAAGCCTCAGTGAGTATAGATAAAGCTTCATCCACAGTCAAAGGAAAATGTTAAAGGGCGCCTAACAGTTTTTGATCAACTTCAACAATGGGCATAATCATCATCAAACACCAAGAGATTTGAATTGTCAAAGTAAGTTCTAGAATTGTAAATCATCTCCTTCCAAGAGATAGGCAAAAGATGCATCAACAGTCCTTAATATGGCTCTTGAGCAGTGTTTCTTTAAAGGACAGAATAGACAAACAGTGACAGATTTATTACCTAAATGAAAAGGCTGTGAAAGGGGTTTTGTTTCTTAAGGAGGCCTCCTTACTTCAACAAAAGCCATGAAAATGAGGGTCATCAAAAATAAGTTGGCCACAGCATTGTTATTTTGAGATTTGTTCAAATAGAAGGCTTCATCGTATTTTAAAAGTGATAAAATATCAAAGACAGTGATTTGTATTTTTATATAACAAAAACCTTTTTCAAAAGGGGATTCAAACCCTTACGAAGTAAATACCAAGGCATTTTAGCTCATTTGAAAGTTAAAAGAGGGAGGAGACCGTTTGAAAGTCCCCATTTGCAAATTCAAAAAGCCAAGGTGAGCGTCCATTAGCTGCCCACTAAAGAAGCAAAGAGATTTCGATCATTTTCAAGTTTTTCAGCGCTTGAAGCCTATGCGGCGCGCCTATGAGCATGCATACACAGGTTTTAAACTACAGTGTGGCGCGCCTGTATCTCCGTTCACCGGTGCCCGAAGCCGACCCGACTATCATCCATATGCGCGGCACCCTTTGTTTCAAACGGCCTGCTCCTCCATTTGCTTTCCAAAAAGCTCTAGAAGTTGCTCCAACGATCAACCAAGGCCCATAAACATTCTTCAAGGTATTTTCCATTACCTCTTGGTAAAATTCGAAGTTTGAAGGGGGTGTTTTGTTGTGTTTTTCCCTAAGAAGAAATAGTGATTTTGAAACCACTTCATCATCTAAAAACATTGAGATAGACAGTGGTAAAGAGACAGAGTTTTTGTCAAAACTAAAGAAAGCTTTCTTGTGTTTGGGAGTCTCAAATCAATTTGGAAGGTGTCTTAACAGTGTTTTTAAGGGCATTTTGTCATCGAAAAAGCACAAGAGGGAAGCGGTGATTAGAAGTTAGGGCCTTTGGTCAAAATCAATGAATTATGTTGCTGTGAATGTCAAGAATTAGTACAGTGATAGGTGAAGGTGTTTTTATCAGTTTTAAGAGAGCCCTAGCTGCCTTTAAAAAAAAGTGATAGCCCACAGTTGCTATAAAGGAGCAGAGTTTGTTAAAAACTCAAAGGATAAAACAGTGAATGAAAAGGGAGGTTTGTTAGACCAATATTGAAAGCTCTTCTTGTGTTATTAAAAAGCTAAAACTATACACAGTTGCTGGACAGATAAATAGATGGTTGAAGAGGTCTCAAAACAATTTTTCATCTAGACAATGGTAAAGGGGTGAAGGCTTGGTCATTTCAATACGTCCTCGCTGTGTTGTAAGATAGTAAACTTTGTGCAGCTCCCAGAGTTCAAAAAGCAGAGTCTGTGTTGAAAGGTTTTCAAGTCAGTTGAAAGGTGTCTTGTTTGCTTTGTGAACAACAGTGAATAGAAAAAGAAAAGTGTTTGGAGGGAAAGGTGTTTTTGTCAAAACAAAGGAGATCCTTTTTCAACAAGGAAAACACGAACACATCTTTTTCAAAATCTTTGCCCAAACACAATAATAAATTAATTTTGGTTGTCATTTGACAAGTACTTGTTTGATTGGCATCAAAGAGGCACAGTGACTTATAAGGAGGACAAGGTGTGGTGTTGGGAAACCATTTGAGACAGCTTGTCTTAGTCAACCAGCAAAGAGTATCCAAAACAAAATGCCTCCCAGGCAAGACAGCAGAAGTGGCCCTCACAGGAGGTTTGAACCTGTTTCAACTAAGGAAGTAAATGCCCATCCTTCAGTTCTGTTTAACTTTCATGAAGTTGGATGTCTAGATTTTTGTCAAAGAGTTCAAGAGGTGAAAATCTATCTCCCCTTAACACATCTATGTGCTTTGAGATTGCAAGGGAAACAATTTCAGCTGGCAGGCTTAGATTTCAAGTTTTCTCCTAGATCCATTTCCAGAGCTACCAAAATCTCGTATGTCAGAGAAAAATGGTTTAAACAAAGCTACCTAGACTCAGAACAGTACAAACCCTTTTTGAAGCCGGAGCATCGGGATGCATGCGCATCCATCTTTTCTTTTTTCATATCTATTGACTAGCTATGCTCCCCTCATGAAGATAATCATGAAATATTTCACATGCAAGGGAAGGTTTTCCCGAGTCTATGCTTACCATGTCCGGTTACTCATGCACTTCACGAGGACCCAATTGTTAAACCTCCCATTTTTCCTCCATAGAAGTATTGAAAAGATGGCCTCCACTGTTCAAAAGAGACCTCCCTCTTAGCAACCAGCTTGCCTTTTCCATCATTCCCTCATCAAGATTGTCATTCTTCATCAACTTGAGAAGAATGGAATCTCTTGGGACACTTTCATTGCACATCCCGATTTTCCCACTGTTTCTTCATCCCATGCATCTCCTTCACCTTCCACTCAGCGTCTTTCTCCTTCTTCTAGTAAGCCCATTCCTAAGAAGCTAAATTTTCCCATGATTGGTGAAGAAGAGCAGCATAATGAGGAAGAAGAACACAGTGAAGAAAAAGAAGAAGCAGGCATAATGTCATGGTTCCAGAACATAGTGAGGAAAAGCAAAAAGTGAAGAAAAGCACGGTGATGAAGAACGGCATAATGAGGAAGAGGAGCATCTCAAGAAAGAGAGTGCCTCAAACTATAACTCCAAATGTTACTAGAGCCCTCCGAAACAAGGGGAAGTTGCCCAAGCAATCCATTGTCGAATTACCCAAGAGGAGAAAGACCAAAAAGGCCACCCAAAGCAGGGGAAAGGAGAAGGAAGAAAGCAGCCATGAAAAAGAGAGGGACTTTGACATAATTCAGATAAACAGTGGTGATAGCGACAATGAGGCCAAAATCCTAGAGTCTCTCTTGATTAATAGAGAAAATCAAATTCATGATCTAAGAGCGGATCTAGAGAGGTCTAACAACCTCATTCACTTTCTGCAAACACAAAACAAGCAGATGAGTGTCCACATGGCGGTGTATGAGACACGGGCTATCAAATATCAAAAAGAGGCCTCCAAAGCGAAAATTAAGTTGGAAGAACTCATGGGTGAGTTCAAGGATAGTGAAGATGAGGATCAACCAAGAATAAAGAGGCGAAGGACCATGGGACTCAGAAGAGCCTTGGAGAAACAAAAAGAGGAAGAGGCTGCCATTTTCCAATCTTTTCCTCTTACGACCTTATTCACCCAAGAGATAGAAAACAATAGAGAAGCATGGCTTGAAAGGGTGAATGACCACTGGGAGAAGAAGTTGGAAAAGGCCAATAGAGATTTGGACCTTCAAAGAATAATGACCGGGCACTATAAGAAGCTTAATCAGTTTGTCCGACGAAAATTGAAGGCCACACAAGAAAGGCTCAAGAAGGCTCAAAAGAGGCGCCCGGCATCAAAAATGAAGAAAGACATATCAAAGCTTCAAATTTTGGCCTCAGTTTCTCAGCATGTTTCTGAAAACCCTTGGGGGTCATGCTCACCAAAATTGGGCAAAATTCAACAAGTTTTGGTATTTTGACATTTTGGGCTTTTTGCTAAAAATCATGGGCATCGCCATTTCTGTTTGAAACATCCTCAAAGGATGAAATTGGTATCATTGGATGCCATAATTTCAGGGGCATCTACTTAGTGATTTTCAGATCAATTGAAGATGATTTGATCCCCCAAAATGGAAAAAAACAGTCAATTTTTCAACACTCTACGCCGCATATCAACAAAGTCTATTTTCTGGGTTTTTTCACACAGGTCAATTTTTGACAGACTTCCCTTGATCAGTTTGGAGAAAACAAAGCATTTTCATAAACTAGACATCCAGAGCTTTCCAACGAGCCGTCACGGGCCTCGTTTCGACATCGGGAAGGCCTCCAAAAGTTGACTGCAAGACAGGGGACTTTCTGCTGATATATTTCTTAAGTATTTTTGTGAAAAATGCACTTTTCTGAAGTGGCTTTTCCTAATGTGCATTTAGCTTTTTCTGGCCATGGTTAGTTAGGGAAAATCAATATAATTTCCTTTTTTAGCATTTTTAAGATATTTTTATAGATATTTTGTGCCTTGAGCTTTGCAAAGCCTCAAGGACAAAATCAGATATTTTTGATGGGCCAATGAGCTTGCTAGTTGCACTAGGAGATTTTCCCTCATCTTGGCTCATATATTCCAAGACACTTCATTGTAAATAGGGCTGAAGTTGATGAATAAAGCAATATATGGTTATAAAAGCTTGGAAGAAACACTTGTCTCATGCATTGGATAGTTTCTTGAATGTTTTTGGATGATGAAAGAGGACTGTTGTTGGATTCCTTGACTTGGTAAAATGGTATAGTGTCCCTCTCTATTATGCTTCTTAGTTTTCATACATATTTCATTCTCTTGCTTGCTATAAGACAATAGAGAATAGATTTGAGACATGCCCTTGGAGGCACCTCAGATTTCCTGTTTCATTATAGCTTCTATGTTTTCTTTCTTCTTAGTCATATCAAATAAATATTGATTTCTCTTTGATCACTGAAGAAATTGTTCTCTTGTTTCATTTATGGTTTTATGCATTCTAAATATGATTCACAATATGCCCTGCTTACTCATGGCTAGTCATAGCTCCACCTCTAAAACCTTTCTTTGATTGTTTGATTGTCCTAGTTGAACCGGGGAGGTCTTGTACTGATCTTGCCCTTTGCCTAAAGCTCTGAAATATTACTTCGAAGTGCTTGATAGCTTGAAATACTATGTCTATGCATTTCCTCACAGTGGTTTGAGTTATTTGTTTGTCTTATTTGTCTTTCCCAAAGTCTGATAGCAATTTCCTAAAGTTAGGGAGTCATATATCTCTATGTATTTATTGAATGTTTATTTCTATGCATTTATCAATTTGAAGTTACATTTATCATGATTAATGGTTAGCCCTACCATATGAATGTTAGCTATTGAAATATGTATGTTTGAAAGCCTTTGTCCTTCACAAACTTAGTGTCCATCCCACTTAATTTTACCTTAAGTACCTTAAAAGATCATTTACCTTGATCACGAAATTGGCCCTTTAAAATTCCTTGTCACCATATGAAAGCTTTCTTGACCTTTTCGACCCCATAGCCCTGTTAATCTGACAATATTTTTATCTATCTTAGTCTTTGATCAGTTCATCCCTCACAAACCTAAAAAAAAAAAACCAAAAACCTACTTCATAACTGGCCTAAAATCAGGAACACAAGAAGCAAACACATAGATATCCCTTACACAAATAGAGAGAGCCCTCTCTGAGTCTAGGAAGGCTAGGTCCTTGGGCTCCAAAGATTGGTTTGATGTTACCTTGTCACTTGGCTTGCCAATCAACCAAATCACATGACCACTAACTACCAATACGAAGGCTTCAACCTTCTTACATCCTAGCACCTACTGAAATGGAGCTCCAACCCCCCAATCTGATCACTAACTGATACTGGCAGGAAGCTTCAAATTCCTCATTGAGGGCTCCAACCCTCAATATTTATGTGGGCCACGTTTCATAAATTTTCATACTGGATCCACTTGATACAAATAAACAAAACTTGAAGGCCAATTTTCATTAGATTTTCATACTAGACCCACAACCATCATTAAAGCCCAATACCAATTATAAAAACTATATATAAAAAAAAATTAATCATTGTAACAGATCACTAAATCAATTAATCAACCAATCACTAAACCAACTGAGGCCCAAATTAATCATATGATAGAACATATAAGATACTCCTCTTAAATAGATATGAATTTATACGTGCTTTCCATGAAGTAAAGCCATGTACAAATCTCAACATACCAAACCCTGAGACTAAACTAGTGTCATTTTGAAATAAAAAATGAATTGCATGAATACATACTGAATCATTCTGAGAGAACCATCACATATTTCTGAACCATACACAAATAGCATCATCACCTTTCATTATATCAATTCACAGTTAATTCAACTTCAGTTGTAACTATTTAAACCTAGATCTTCAATTAAGACTTCATTAATAGACAACAACAAATAGATTAAACTTATCAAAAATCATATTTTGGTAAAACACTAGAACACATATGCAATTTCCATGAATCACTTCCACATGTATATGCTTTTTTCAGTAATTAAACCTGCGTATAGATCTGTTCAAAGTGCATAACCGATATTATTTTATTCAAAAAGTTATATGTGTGTATACATGCCTTTCTTCAGCGAAACCCACGTAGAGATTTGCAAATATTGATTTATAGCTTTGATGCACATCAAAAATTCAAACATACCCATACCATGGTATTCAAACGTCAAAACATCATTATCTCGAATCAAATCAACCCAAAGCATATTATTCAATACATATTCATTTCAGGTATATTGAACCTAATCCATCATTGTATTCCCAGGTGCATACTTATTTCAAATCAATAACCTAAATCATACTTCAGAGTGAGGTATTCATCAATCACATATTACTTGCACACCATTATCACTTTTATCTTCATCTCCTTATATAGCTTAGACCTTATCCAATACCACAGGTCAAAACCACAATAATGTCGATGGTATTCCTTGACGGGATCAAATATCTGTTACTCCACTCAATATTGTGGGCTAATATCATGGTAAATACCTTGGTATTTAGAAACAATAGTGCAGAAACTATACGTGCTTCTGCTTCTTCATACCTGCGTGTGTACGCGGATTTTCTTTACATAACCCAGGTATATTTCTTCAATTTTTCACTTCCATCGTTCTTGCTTCTCTGCACTGCATGCCTTTGACCAAAATATTAGTCACATGTAGACACATATTGTTGAAATCTTCATTAAGGAGGTTTCCATCAAGGACAACACATTTTTCACAATTCCAACAATCTCCCCCTTTGGACTTGATGGAAACCATGCTGCTCAAAATACCAAGCTCTATTCTCCCCCTTGACATCAAGGGCAAAGGGATGACCAATTTTGAATGAAGATGAATCCCAGTGCTCCCCCTGAGCATATGTTAAATCTTCTGAAATATGTTCAATGAAATACAAGGCTCTATGACAAGACATTTCCTATCATCAAGAACTCAAACTTACATCAATCGCCCAACACAGTGAGGTTACATATTTGACTCGATCATAACATCAACTACCCAAAAGTGGATGATATACATAATTTACTTGACCCTTAATATTCCAAACATGACTAAATATTACAATGATTGCATCATAGGTCTCTTCATGACCTTTAGATCAAGTGAAAGATATGAAATTTATAACCAAGACCAAAGATAGTCATTATAAACCATCATATACTAAATAGGACCTGCATCATAAGCTTATGAAAACAACACCATGAACATCATAATATCGTCAACCTGTGACCAAGTATGCATCATGAATGACATAACATTATATTAGCTACATAGGTGTCTTCAGTGGCATCACTAATGATAAGCATCAATCGGTATCAAGGATTTCTTAAGAAAACAAAATGCCAAAAATGCATTAGTAGGGGCATAGTGAATGCTCCCCCTGAACCTGTGCAAATTTTTCACTTGTTAGATCTGATCACATCAAATCATACAATAGAATGCCATCAAGGTAAATTCATCAATCAATTATCCATCAAAGCATTAACAACTCATACAAGCCAAAACACTTCTTAAATATCATCAACATACTGTAACCATCATCATAAGAACAATAAAGCTAAGAAATAATTGTCTGAAACATATCAAATCCCCCCTTTTTGATATTTTCCCACATATTCTTCATCACAAAAAAATATATGCAACTGTGCAGATCAAATCTCGCATATATACGTGACTTCCTTTCATATGATCTGTGTACATAAATTGAGATGTTGAATTTTCTTAATCACAGCTCCCCTTGAACTTAAATAACAGATCATATTAATTAATGGAGTGATGAAGCACAAACAACTCCTAATTTATGTCCGATATATTCAAATGAATCACGTGGAAGAGTCTTTGTAAAAATATTAGTAGTTTGTTCTTTTGAAAGAATATACTCCAATTTGACCTTTTGTTCAAGAACCTAAGACCTTTTGTTCAAGAACCTAGTCTCTTAGAAAATGATACTTAATAGGAATGTTCTTGGTTTTAAAGTGTACAATAGGATTTTTTGAAATACTAATGGAACTTTTATTATCACATAGAATGGAAATGGGTAGAGAACACTTGATTTGAATATCCTACAATGTTTGCACCATTCGAAGAAGTTGTATGCAGCAAGAAGAAACATCAACATATTCTAATTCTGTAATAAATAAGGCAATGGAACTTTGTTTCTTGTTGAACATGATACCAAGTAGGGCCCCATTCAGAATGCTCCTCCACTGGTGCTTTTCCTATCATCAATATTTCATGCTCAATCTACATTTGTGTAGGTATAAAGGGTAATATCTGCCTTGTCGGGATACCATAAACCAAAGTCTTGGGTGCCTTGTAGATATTTGAATATTATTTTGACTGCCTGAACATGAGTTTTTTTTGGATTGGCTTATAATCTTCCAACAATCCCAAAAACATGCATGATATCTGGTCTTGTGCCAGTTAGATAAAGTAAGCTTCTGCTCATGGATATGTATTCTGGTTGATTTAATATGGGAGAATCATCATGCGAACTGAGATTACATCCTGTCATCATTGGTGTACATACTTTCTTGCATTCTTCCATCCCATATTTCTTCATAATCTACTTGAAGTACTTTCTCTATGAGATAAAAATTCCATACTTTGCTTGTTGTACTTGTAAACCAAGAAAATATGTTAATTCACCAAGTAAGGACATTTCAAATTCTTTCTGCATGATTGAAGCAAACCTTTGATTCACTGACTCTTCATTAATACCAAAGACGATATCATCTATGTAAACAACAACAATCAAAAGTTTACCATCATCCATTTTTATGTATAGGTTGCTTTGTTGATCCCTTAGTAAGCCTTGTTGTTGAAGATATCGGTTAAGGCGATGATACCACGCACAAGGGGCTTGTTTTAGTCCATATAATTACCTGTTGAGTTTGCAAAAAAAAATTTTGTCATTTCCTAGAATGAATCCCTCAGGTTTTTTTAATATAAACTTATTCTTCTAGATCCCCTTTAAAGAATGCAGATTTAACATCCATTTGAAATACTTTGAAATGATGGAAGCTTGAAAATGTAGGAAACATTCTTATGGCTTCAATTCTGGCTACATGTGAAAAAATTTCATCAAATTCTATTCCTTATTGTTGAGCATAGCCTTT
This sequence comes from Pinus albicaulis, assembly GCA_034641835.2. NCBI lineage: Eukaryota > Viridiplantae > Streptophyta > Pinopsida > Pinales > Pinaceae > Pinus > Pinus albicaulis. The sequence continues at coordinate 1,626,785,988 of CM076582.1, read as the reverse complement.
GCAAACAAGTCTTGATTTATTTCTAATTACTTCTCCATTTTTGTTTAATTTTTTTTTTTAAACCCATTTAATCCAAATAAAATTCTTATCATGAGGTCTTGGAACTAATTCCTATGTATGATTCTTTTCTATTTGGTCAAGTTCTTCATTCATGGCTTTAACCCAACATTCATATTTGCTTGCTTTGCCTACATTTTGTGGTTAAATTGTGGATAATATGGCTAGATAACTAGGAGTTCTAATAAGGGCTCTTCTTTTCTATACTCCAACTTCCTTTTCACCTAAAATTTGAGATTCTTGATGATTCTTCTGGACATACCTGGAAGGGGTCTTTTATTCTCTTTTGTTAATTCCTTCTTTTGATGCTTCATTGGTTTCTTATTCTGTGTCCCTTTCGTTTGTCGTGGGAATACATTCATCGTCTACTGTTTTTTCCTTTTTGGAATTTGTGCATGCTTCATCAATTACAACATCAATACATTCAACAATATTTCAAATTATTTTATTGTAACATTTGTATCATTTACTTCTAGAGGAGTAACCAAATAGAATTCCTTCATATTCTCTAGCTTCAAACCTACCAATATTTTCATCATTGTTCTTTATGTAACATTTACTTCCAAAAACTCTAAAATGTTTGACAGTTGGAGATTTATCATACCATATTTCATGAAGATTTTTATCATTGTTTACACCAAAAATAGATTTATCTGATGAGAGTGTATTACGTGTTTCAAATGGTCATTCAAGGATGATTAATCTAAGATGAAACATTATTTGAGGCATTGTCATAAACATAAGTGCATGTTTGATTGAAATGGAATAGCGAAGATTTCCTATGAGAACAATTCAGAAATTAAATAGTTGAAAGATTATTGGTAGAAGATGTGAGTGAAGTAGGGATGGCATAAAGTGCCACTTAGATCAGGACAAAACTGATTTTAAAAATATTGTACCTAGATGGTGTATCATGGTGCATCATTTGGTATCAGAGTGTAAGTTCCTTTAAGGGTGAAGTAGTGAAGGAGTAAATCAGAATTTGAAAATTCTGAACAGTGAATGACAGGTCAAGAAAAATACTTATGAAAATGTGAAACAAAGGATTGTTGACAGTTGTTTACTTCGACCAAGATAAAGCTGGGATATTGGTAAGAGGAATACTAATCTTGTAATTTCTGCATTTTGATAGAATATTCATATTTTGAGAAAAATGGCAACAAGTGATTTATGAAAAATGAATCTGTATAATTCAAATTGTGAAAAGTTTCAATTTGAAATTGAAGAAGAACAATTACTTTCTTAGAGGAAGGTGAGTAAGAGTGAAGAAGCCCGCTCATATAAGTTTGGGATTTATTTAGAAATCTAGTTAGTGAAAACTAGAAAAATACAAAAAGGACAGGTTAGGAGAAAACTTGTTGAGGTATTTATAGTAAGGTGAAATAAACTTACTATTGCAAAGGCTTAATTGCAACTCAACAGTCGAGTTTTCAAATACTCATAGAGAAGATGGCGACAGGGAGTATGGAATGTCATTGTAGAGGTTCAGAGGAATGCCACGATAGAAGGAAATATGCCAAGGTAAAGGGCATGAAGGTGATGAGTCAAGAGGAGCTTAACAGACAACTTGTTGACACGAGAGCAAGACTTGAGGCATTGATGAAGTTGTTATAGAGAATTAAAGAAGACCAAAAGTATGGTTATATAATTAGGAAGAAGGTGAAATGGCACAGGCTACAAGAGAAAAGAGAGCATCAGGTGAATACTTAGTTAATAGAGAAGCTAAGAAAGGTTGAGAAAAAAATGGATTTTCAATTGAGGTCAAAGAAGCTCAAAGGATTTGACCTACATCAAACGAAAGGTGTTGGAGAATGTGATAAATAAATTGAAGGAAAATATAGCAGAGAATTTGTGAACTATGATGATAGTTCTGATAAAGAGTGGATGACTGGAATATCAACTGAGGTTGAAAAGCTTCATGGTTTTAATACTAATGAACTTTTTATGTTTGAAGGTTACTTAAGAAAAAGGGAAATAAAATTACTGAATACTTTCAGAGCAGACAAAAATATGGTTTTTGGAAACATAAAAGAAGAACAAAGTGGAATTTTTGAAGAAAAAAGAGATAGAACAATAGTGGTTCTTAAGGGTAATAAATGTGAAAGCTACCCACAAGAATCTGTTGAGATGAAAACATAAAAGGAACAATCACTAAATATTGTTGAAATTAAAGATGATATGGAGAAGGAAAAATTACCAAATATTGTTCAAAAGAAAGAAGAAGTCTACACTGAAGATGTAATTAAAAAACATGATGAAGAAATAGTATTTATTGTGCCCAATGAGATTGGAATTTTTAAGCATAATGATTTAGACATGTGTGTATATTTAATAGAGGGATAAGGACCATCTGATGATTGTTCAACAACAGGTGAAGGTACATAAAACTGTGTAAAGTTCCCAAATTCTACTCCAGCTGAAATTGTTGGGTTATATAGAAAGATAGACCTTCAAAGAAGAAAGTTGGAAAAGCAGAGGACATATACTCAAGATGAATTGCTGAAGAAGGAAGACAATGAAATTGTCATGAATTAAAATCATTAAGAAGAAGATATCAGTTCCAATGAACAGGGTCAAAAGATTGTCTTGGAAGACAATGTAGCAGAAACTGAAAAGGTGAAAAATATTATAGAAGATAGAGTGAAAAATTCTATAGAAGACAACAATAAAATTTTTATAAGGGAAATTTATGAGGTTGCTAATTTGGGAGAAGCTAAGTATAATAGTGAAGAAGAGGTTAAGGATGTAAGGGTGGAAATAAGAGTTTAGAAATTAAGAGGTGAAGGTAACTAGCAGTTTAAAACAGTAATAAATCAACAGTTGGGAAGAGATGTTGATAAAGGTAAAGAAAACCTCAAACAATGTAAGATTGCATAGGTGTATGACAGTGTAAATTCTGTCATAGGAAGGCAAGGAAGAAGACATTGAAATGTCTTAAACATCTTTGAGAGATGTGAAGAAGAAGAAGATAGTAAGACTTTTGTAACTCTTACACAAGAAAGATTACAACATCAACAGCGAACTAATTTGGATAAAGAAATTGAGAGCTTGATGAAACTTATGATGAAAAAGTGTAAAGAAAGGAGTTTCATAAGGATAAATCAAATAGTTAGTTGTATAAAGGATTGGATTGTGACAAATTTTAAAGGAAAACTGATTAGAGTTTTGAAAACAAAGGTATGGATACATGGAGCAGCAAGAAAAGAAAATGAAGTATATGGACAACAATTAAATGGAGTAAGAGGATCATTACAGATCAAAGTGTGGGATCCAGGAAAAGAAAATATTGAATGCTTATGAACAGGAGGTCATATTTCTTTTCACCTGGGGAGTCTGATGCATAAGCATCTGCTCTAAGTCAAAAGTCCAAGTAGAAATTAGATCTTAGGGTCTTGACATTAGCCCAAGGAGGGGTTAGTTGTAAATATTGTAAAAATAATATCTTGTGAAATGTTTAATTCTTAGCAATCATAGTTAGGGAATATTCTTAGTTGACTTATGTGAACCTATCCCTAGAAAAATTGGATGATTCGAAAGGATAGTTGCTATTTATGTTCAAAATTTAGATAAGTCATAATGTTAGAGATAAGAAGGGTTTTTATTAAAATAGAGGTTGTTGCAATAGTCTAGGAACTGATTACAAGTTTGTAGGAGTTAGTTGTGAGAGCTAGACAAGATCTGTAATATATATTCAATTGTAAGCTTCTAGACAAGTTTAGAGATCAATGAGAGAGGTCCAGAATGGATAGAATGAAGTGGCCAACTACTTGATGAATCGAGCCATATATTGAGCATAGATCACAAATAATGTTTCTAAATATATGTATATGCATATATTCTGTAAATAAAAGTAAATTTTTTTATGTATTTATCCATGTTATGAATTGTAGTTTATCTCTACGTGATGTATGATTGGAATGGGTGAATCTTTGAAATTACTATGTGATTGTGGTGAATTCCAATCTGTGGGTGTACTGTAGAATTTTGACAAGTCTCGGTGTGCCAAGCATAGAAGACACCACCTCTTCATGTTTCGATGAGAAAGTTAGAGATTTTGTAGCAGAATAAATGGTATTGAGAGGGATCAAATTTCATAGACAGTAGCCTAGTGTTTTAAGGCTACTGAAGATGGAGAAATAGACCTGTTAGAGATTCTCTTGAGCAGCCGAGTAACAATATTAAAGATAGACCTTACTTCAGATTTTTGTTTGGTCAGATAAGCCTTTGGAAATCCTTGGCTTAGTTACTTCAATTTCATTTGAGGATCCAACATGTTATTCCTTAAGGGATCATACTCTTACTACTGACAAGATAATATTGCTATGTATGTTACCAATAAAATCAGATTCAGGTTGTTTATCTTATGAGAGTGTATTGGGTGTTTCAAATGGTCATTGAAGGATGATTAATCTCAAATGCAACTATATTTGAGGCATTTTCATAAACAGAAGTGAATGTTCGATTGAAATGGAATAGAAAAGAGTTCCTATGAGATTGGAAATTAAATAGTTGAAATATTGTTGGTAGAAGATGTGAGTGAAGTAGGGATGGCATAAAGTGCCACTTAGATCAGGAAAAAACTGATTTTAAAAAGCTTGTACCTAGATGGTGCATCATGGTGCATAAAAAGGCTTACTTGCGGAACCTTCCTTGGCATTGAACTATACCCTGGTTTGCTTACCGAATTGACATGATTTTCATATGTTACTTTTTGGTAGAGAGATGTTGGGAAAATCATGTACTACTCCTAATTTTTTTGACATGTGTATTTGAGTGAAGCTAAAATGTCCAAATATTCTATGAAATATCCAGCTTTCTTCTACTTTTCTTAAGTAACATTTTTCTAGCCCACCTTCGAGAACATAAACATTACCTGGAGTTCTTGTTACTTTTATTACAATTTTACCTGCATCAAGGTTCTCAACTACGTAGTTCTTTGACCTGAAAACAACTTCATTCCCTTGATCACACATATGACTAACACTTAACAGGTTATGCTTCAAACCATAAACAAACAATACATTTCCATCTTTAACCTTTTATTTCAACAAAACAGTCCCTTTTCCATTGATAGCAACAGGTGAGTTATTTCCAAAAGTTAAATTCTTTTCTTTCTCTATTTCATTAAAATATGTAAGCTTATATTTATCACATGTTATGTTCTTTGAGCATCCATTGTCAATGTACCGCATATTTTCTTGATCACCTCCATATAAAGCTAGACCACAATTTTCAGATTTTATGGTCTTCGTTTTCCATACCTTTGATGTTGTTGTTATTTTCTCCTTTTTAAGTGTTGATTGCATTTTTCTCTCGCATTCAAATTCCTTATGCCCAAATTTATTTCAAAAATAAAACTATGTTTCATATTGAAGAAGTGAGAAAGTATTATAAGCGTATTTATTTATTCCATTCCCATTCTTTTGTTTCTTGATTCTCTAGTCATGATAGTTTTGTACGCAACACATTGAGCAACCTTATGACCAAATTTGTGACAAGTGAAGCATTGACCATTAAATTAGAAATTTCTGGGAGTATATTACTTTCTGGTATTTATTACCCTTTCATTGAAGCTTCTAGTTCTATTTACACTTTTATTGAAGTAGTCATGATTTACCTGGGAGGTATTTGATCCTTTATTCTTTTGATGAGGGTTGGAGTTTTGTTGACTTCTTTTTACTGCATTGAGATAGCTTCCTATTTATGTAGATGACCTCTCAACCTTTGATGTTTCTTCATGTCTTCATAAGAGGAGAGTGTTTTACCTTGATGATTTCATCTAATATTTCAGAACCTTTAGCAAATCTAATATTTAGAGTTTTTATCTTCTCAAGTTTCTTTCTTAGAATTACTATTTCACATTCTAGCTATTCATTATGTTTCTCCTTTTCTATGAGTTATTTCTTCAAATTATCTATTCATATTGTATATTCTTCTAAACACACTTTCAGATGAGTTATTTCTTCAATATAATTTTCTTCTAAGGCATCCATGAAATTATCATCATACTCACTAATGCTTTTATCTTCAAATTCCATAAGTAATTGAATTTCTTGATCAGACTCTCCCTCTTTACCATTTGAAAAACCATCACTATCTTCATGTGTATAATAACTTTTCTTGTTTCCAAACTTTCTCCTAATTATTTTTATAGTTTCTCTCCCCTTTTAGTGTTTTTCTCTATAAGGACACTTAACAACATAATTCCCAACTCTACCACAGTCAAAACATTTGAAGGGAATCTTACCTCTGAATATTCTAGTACCTACTTGTAGTTTCTTTACGAAATTTGTCTCATCTTCTTCTAAAAGATAACGTGATTCATTGGGTTCTTACTTTTCCTTTCCTTTTGTAGTAGCTCTAAATGAATCTTCTATGACATCCGAGGGACCCCCTTTTCTCATTTCAAAGGTTGTTAAAATCTCATGAAGTTGTAAAATAGTAAGGTTTTGCAAATCCTACATTTATTCAATGGAAGATAATTTCGAATCGAATTTTGGAGTTAGAGATCTCATTAGTTTCTCTACTAAAGATGGTTATTTTATTTCTTCTCCAATATTTCTTTTAGAATTCACACTCACATCTACCCGAAGAAATAAAATTTCAATACTTTCATCATTATGCATTTTGAGAGTTTCATATTGAATTCTAAGATTTTGAAGTTTGGCACTTTTTTCCTTGACATCACCTTCATAGCTTGGGATGCTTTTGTCCCATGTAGTCTTTGTTGAATTTAGTTGCATGACTTTGAAAAATTATGATTATGTCAAGCTTCCTAACAAGGAATTAACAACCTTTGCATTGGTTTCATATTTATTCTTTTATGCCTCATCTGTGGGAATGGAGGATGGATATTGATAGTTTGCTTCAACAATTCCCCATACATCTGCTCCAAGAGACTGTAGATAAGCTCTTTTTCTTACCATGAACCTTCCTTCAAGTGATCAAGCTTCCTTCAAAGGAACTACTTTTATAACAATTGTTGGAAAATACTAAGAAGGGGGGAGGGGTGAATCAGTATTTTAAACTCACAATAAACTTTTTCTTTATTCTGAATTTTGTACACTACTTCACTGAAGTAAACTTATGTGTGTATGCGACTTTTATGTACACAACTAGCATATATACAGTAAACTTATTTTTCAGTTAATTATTCATCTATTAATCAGTATATCAGTGTTACACCATTTAATAAGCAGTAAACATATGCAGTAAGAACAGAATAAAGCATCACACATATTCAGCATACATGAACACCGATATTTTTAGTGGAAACCCAATGTGGGAGAAAACCATCATTGTTGTTATACTTTTATTTTTATTTAATTAAAGAAAAATATCCTTTACAACCTTGTGTTGGTGCAGACTCATATGATCACCCACCTACAAAAGGCTGCAACCTTCTCTTGTTCTTCAGCACCTACTAAAAGGGAGATCCAACCCCTTGATATGATCACCAACTACTACTGGAAGGAAGCTTCAACTTCCTCACTAAGGGCTCCAACCCTCAATACTTAAGGGGACCACATTTCATAAATTTTCATACTAGATCTACCTAATAGAAATCAACATAAATTGTAGGCCACGTTTCATCAAATTTTCAGACTAGACCCACTACCATTATTAAAGCCCAATACCAATTATCAAAATTGAAAAAACCTAATCACTATAACATATCACTGAATCAACCAATCACTGAACCAATTGAGACCCAAATCAATCATATGACAAAATATATACGCTACTCTTCTTAAAAAAATCCATGTGTATATGCGCTTTCCATGAAGTAAACCCACGTATAGATATCAACATACCAAACACTGAGATTGAACAATTTTCATTCTGAAATAAACATTGAATTGCATATAGACATATTGAATTATTCTGACAGAACCATCACATATTTCTGAACCAAACACAACTATCAATCATCACTTTTCATCATATGAGTTCACAATTAATTCAACTTCAATTGTAACTGTTTAAATCCAAATCTTCATTTAACACATCATTGACAAACAATATAAAATACATCAAACAGATTAAACTTATCATAAATCATATTCTGGGAAAACCTTATAATATATACGCACATTCCATGAATCACTTCCACATGTATATGCAATTTTTAGTAATGAAACTTTCGTACATATCTGCTCAAACTACAGAATTGATACACTACTATTTATAAATTTATCTTCATGTATACATGCCTTTATTCATCCAAACCCATGTATAGATCTGAAAATATTGATTTATACATTCGCTACACATCAAAATTTCAGACATACCCATACCACAACATTCAAACGTCAAAATATCATTATCCCAGATCAAATCAACCCAAAGTAGACTATTTAATACATAGTCATTTCGGGTCTATTGAACTTGATCCATCATTGTATTCCCAGGTGCATACTTATTTTAGATCAATAACCCAAATCATACTTCGGAGTGAAGTATTCATCAATCACACATTACTTGCACACCCTTATCACTTTGATCTTCATATCCTTATATAGCATAGGCCTTAGCCAATACCACAGGTCAAAACCCACTAATGTCGATGGTATTCCTTGATGGGATCAAATATGCGTTACTCTACTCAATATTGTGGGATAATACCATGCTAAATACCCTTGGTATTTAGAAACCATAGAGTGGAAATTGTACACGCTTCTGCTTCTTCATACCCGCATGTGTACGCGGCTTTGTTTTACATAACCCACGTATATTTCTTCAATTGTTCACTTCCACCATTTTTTTTTCTCTGGATAGCATGCCTTTGACCAAACTCTTTGTCACATGTAGACACATATTTTTAACAGCTTCATTAAGTATGTTGCCATAAAGGACAACACATTCACAATTCCAACACATATCTAACCGAGTTTCATTCTTAAAATGAAGTTATTCTTTAAACAAGGCAATTTTTTTCTTTAATTCCTCATTTTACTTTATCATATTTTCACTTTGAATGAGAGGGTCAATTTTTGTCTTACCTGATGAAGTAACAACCTTTTGTTCTTCTATCTCTCTTCTATTACTCTTCCTTCTATATCGTAGTCTTTCTCTGGTTCTTATTCAGGCTCTGTTGTAACAGTTGTTATTCCAGATGTGGAGGGGCCTTCCTCTGCAGACTTCCCCTTCTTTTCTTTTTCTTGTTGCTCCTCAAACCCATCAGGTCCATCTGTATTAGCACATTCCCCCTTAGTTGTAGTAGTAGGTTTTTTAGTATAATTTGGTATAAAAATTGCTCACACCCTATTCCCAGGGGTTCTTCCACCAATTGGATTTTTCAGTTTCCTTTTGATTACCTTCATTAATACTCTTGTCATGATCCCTTTAGGTGGCTTCACTTCCTTGGCTCAGTTTTTAGACATAGTTTTTGTTCCAATATTTTCTTCCTCCAACACTTCCTCTGCAATCATGCACCCACCTCATCTTTCCTCTAATGAGTCACTAGACACCACCATAGGTTCTTCTATATGTATACCCTTTCCTTGTGAGTATGAACTAGGGGTCATTCTAATGGAACTCTACCTCTTAGGGTTCATTCAACCAGTCATAGAAGGTGTATCATCCCTACTTCACTTAAATCTTGTGGTTGTCTTTAACTTGGAATATGTAGTAGTTTTAGAAATAAGTGGTGTTTCAACATTGGGTGTTGCTTCAGTTTTTGGTGTCATTTAAATGTTAGGGGTTTCTTCCACATTGGGTGTTTCTTCGACACTCTCTTCATGATCCTCATTCACACCAGCACAAGGTCTCACTATCAAAGCATTCCAAAAGCTCCCTTGTCTCTATACTGAATGCATGATGATTAATTTAATGAGCATGTGGTTAGTGATGCAAGTTTCTAAATGTTTTTCCCATTTCAAAACATATGCCATGTGTTGTAATGACTTCAACAAGTATTATGGTAAATGAATCAACCGTCATGTCCTCAAGTGTTCCAACAATTGAAAGTGATAATTGAAAATAATCCCAAAATGACCCTCATAGGTAATGAATTTTTGGATGAAGAGGGATACATATTCCCAAGGGTGAGGAAGATATTTTTTATCAAAACCCCTGTGCTTAGGCATCAATTCTTCTCCCTCTTGTAAGATTATGTCCTTAGCTTTAGGATTTTCCACTTTCTGTGAGAACCACCATTCTCCTATCCTAGGCTGCCCTATCACTTTTGTGATAACTTCTTCTATAATAGAAATTTTCAATCCCCTTACCACGGAGTGTTGTTCAACTAAGGCTTGGAAAAATTATAAAGCGAACAATTCACTAAAACCTTGTAATTTTTCAAAATAACTCAGCCATCCATCCCTTTGAAAAATTTCCAATGCTTATGAATGTTGTAACAACACATTAAGAGATTCAAGTTCATGTCTTATTGTTGCTCCACCCATAGCTGCTCATAAGAACACTAATAAAAAATTCTAGGAACCTATTATAAGGTTGCTTCAATGCACACAGGTGCTTGCTCAGGAGAGAATGTTAAGGTGTTGGAATTATAGGCAATTACTCCTCCTTATTACCAATTCCGAACTTTTAAATCAAATGGTGTTTCTGAAATATTGCACTAATCTTCGGATGTCACAATATGAAATAAATAAAAAATGGTAATAATGATGGAGTATTGTTGCTAATGGTGACACTTACGTTGGTTTAATTTTAAAATGTAATGGTGTCAAAATGGTCTAATCATGTAGTATTATGGTAGGGTGAGGTATGTATTAATTGTAAGAATAATTGGATATCCTAGATCTAGTCTTATTAGGAAAGGAAGCACATTCTTAAGTAATTGTTTGTGTAACAACAACAACTCTCGAAACCTTAATTAATCCAAATCAATAAAGGAATTGAAATGTAATCCTATAAAAGAAAGCTTAAACAGAGCATCTAAACATGAAAAACCCAACCATTAACCATTAAATTACCTAACCCATAAGCACCAAATACCTTACATATTGACCCTTAATACCTTAAACCCTTACCCCTAATCCCTTAACCCTTAATCCTTGTACCCTAAATCCAATAATCCTCAAATCCCCTATCTACTTGACCCCCAACATATCAATTAATTAACTATTTAGGCATATATATCGCTAACTACGGGGATAAAAAGGGAGATAACCAATGGGGTAATGTAGGACTTGCAAAAAAAAGGAGTTAAACCTGGTGCTAATTTCTAGGAAAATTGATGACATCATTTTCGGTGTTATTTACGATGCTACTTCTGGTGCTAGTTTCTGTCGCTATTTCTGGCACTATTTTTGGTTTTATTTATGTTGTTATTTATGACGCTATTATTTCTTGAATTATCACCTAAATTTTTTGGTCAACAAAAGAAACACCAAAAATTGCGTCTTTCCGATAAATAATGCCAACATTTTCAAAAAATTGGAGAAATGTACACTAAAACAGTCCTTGGAAGCAAAAAATGGAGAAAAAAAAAGTGAGATAATCATAGGGATTTGTTGTAGTGACGATTTCTTGGTTCTGGAGCATGAGCTTTCATATTGCAAAATGCACTAAGGTTCTTGTTGGAATTCTCCCTCTCGTTACACCTAGAATATTGACCAATCAATCACATGATCATCATCATGGACATAATTCTTAAGAAATTAAACATGGAAAACATAATAGACTTTCATTTCTAGCAGCAGTGCAAGTCTATAGGCCACTTATTCAATCCTCTCAAGGATATCAAAAGGTCTGCAATACCGAGGTGCCATGTCACAAGATCCAATCCTCAAGAATCTTCTCTTGGGCATGATGTGTAAGTACACATGCTCCCCAACTTAAAAATCCTTGAATGCGATGTGCTAATCCAAATAAATCGTATGCATGTCATGTGTTTACTTCAAATTACTTTTGATGACTTGCATCTCCTATTCGATCTCAGCCAACATATCTAGTCTAATCAAAACCCTAATCATTATATCACTCCAACCGATAGGAGTACTACAACTATTGTCATAGAGAGCCTCAAATGGACTCATCCTCAAGGATTCCTGATACCCAATTTTATATGCAAATTCTACTAGTGGAAGATACTCCTCCCACTTCCTTTGTCGATGCATGACATACATATTCAACATATCCTCAACAATAATGTTAACCCTCTTTGTCTGTCCATCTATCTGTGGATGATAAATTTTATTGAAAGCCAACTATGTACCCAAACCTGCAAACAACGTCTTTTGAAACTTGGAATTGATATCTGATATGATCTTCTTAGGAACACCTTGCAATCTCATAATCTCCCTGATGAATACTCGATACTCGAGCTGTTAGGTCTCTGTAATAAGCAAGATTGGAAAATTCCGATCACAGAGTTAACATCATTTCAACCAACTTTGGGATTCTAGGATCTAGCCCTCCTGAATCCGGAGAGGGATCTCTCCAATATGTACAAAGATGGATATTGTCTTTGAAAGCTTAGGGTAATGATATTAGGCTAGTTATGAGGTCCAAGGGTTTTGTTTGGTCTTTTCGGATGATTGAACATAATTGCTGTCTGAGGCAGAAAGATCTATATGCAAATAGGTTCAAAGGTGAGAAGTTGCAAGCAAAAGAGTAAGCTTCGATCAAGAAGAAATATGATGGCAAGTTTTCAATCCATTGGGCTATGGAGTCATAAGAGGATTTAATTGAAACATTCAAGTTCAAGAGTGATCTATGGGGCAAGTCATCTATGCCTAAGGATCTCTTTAAAGTTTGATTTATGGAATGGAATGATACAATGAGAAAGGGAAATGACAGATACAGAACAAAGAGCAGCCCAGGATCTGGTAAGTACTTTCAAACTAGCCAGCCTTTGACCAAGCACTTAAGAGAAACATAGAAGAAAACTAGGATCTGGTAAGTACTTTGAAACTATCCAGCCTTTGATACACTTCCAATAGAATACATATAAAAACAAAGGGAAACTTGAAGGAAAATTTTGGAGTAGAAACTAGCGGGCTGGGCTCACCATAATCCTCTCCTAGCTCTTATTTACTTAGTTACTTCCAAGACGATCATAGAGATAACACAGAATGGCCTAAGATCTGATAAGTACTTCGAAACTAGTCAGCTTTTAACACATCCTAAGGGAAACAATCAAATAGTTGAGCAAACAGGAAAGGGACTCAGGGCTAACCTTGATTTCCTCAATTCATCCTCACACAACATATATTGAAAGTAACATTTAAAAATAACATTCAGGAGTGACAAAAGGATGAGGGAATGCTAGCATCCATGTACTTAGACTGAATTAAATCATTTTCAAATAACACAGTTGAAAGAAAAAATTTAGATAAAGATTTCTCAGCCAAAGAAGGTTACTGATATACAGTAGGTCCTAACCCTGTTTAAACTGTTCTTTACAGTGGAAAATGAAACAAATTGAAAACAGAAACAAAATACAAGTTACAATGAGAATAACATCACCATCAGCATAGACCAGGATCCCATAAATCAGCTTGTATTGATGCTTCAAACCGGTTACAATCTTCAGATCCAATGTTTTAATCCATCTCTCTTCACAACCTAACCTATCTGCTACAAGCAGAGCTCCAAGAGCCGATGAAACCACTATTTACAGTCAAGAGTTTTCAGCTCAGTTACATAGAATGCTTCGGCAATTACATTGACAACCAACTAATCCAACCCCTCACTCATCTTCTACTGAAGTATTTATAGAAGGATGAGGAGGTGAGATCTGATAAAAAGATCTCAAGTACAATTAATGCAGAATGAAGACTTCTCGGCCCTTTGAGAGGCTCGAGGGAGAAATTTACAAGTGGATCACTACATTAACTGTGTTTACACTTATGAAGTAAGCTCGGAGGGATCTTTGTTTGACATTTGAGGCTCTGCGTACTGTTAGGGTTACTCTGCACACATTCTGTCATTAATTTTGAGGTAGAAATAACTTCTTTGGCTGCTTCAAGGCAAAATATCTGATTTAGTTCAATAAATTCAGCCTCTGATTGAGCATTTTGAAGCAATAGGTGGCACTGCGGTGGTTGAGGAATCAATTTGCCTCAAAGTATGGCGGTGGAGGCAATATGTCTGATGAACACTTTAGGTTTTCTTTTAAAATGTGTTTTAGATTGGGGATTAGGCTTTTGATAACTGTCTTAGTCGTAATCCCTGTAAAAACTGTCTTCGATCTTCATCTGTTGTGCTTTGTCTTCAAAAACTGATACTCTTTAACTGCTCTCTTGAATAAAACAATGTCTTGTCGATGTGCAGGGCAGCGTAGGGCTCTTTAGGTTATCAATGCTCATGAAACATCGATAAATCATTTGATACAGAGCCCGTGAATGGTTCTTTTAGATAGCTCGAAGGCACAGGAAATGTCTTGCCCAACCCTCATCTCTCCTTCATTCTATAATGGAAAACCATAAAAACACATGCAAAACACAAAAACAGTTAAGAAATCATGCGGAAATAGGTTTAAAATGCTTCAGATGGCGAGGGAGGAGCGTAGCCGTCGGATAAAAATATCTAACGGTGGAGATCGACGCAGAACAGGCAAAGGAGAGCGGGGAGAAGAAATAAGGCAGGGTGGTTTTGGACCGTTCGATCTAGACACGTGGACGGTCCAGATCTAATCGGAGGAGTGCAATCAGGGGTAAAATAAAAATGCATGCGATTGAAACATTGCGATGCGATTGGCACCCGGGGTCCTTAACACTTGGTCTCGGGGAAGTCATATGAGACAGGGGCGGGGGAAACTTTTAACATACAAGACCCAATCGCATCGGAACCTTGATGCGGGTCTTTTTGATCTACCCATTTGATTTCTTCGATTGCGATTGCGTGATCGGTCTTTCAATCAACCCATTAAAATATTAAACACGTGACTTCAAGTTTTTAAGTTGAAAGTTTGGATAAGCGGGTTTTGGGTTTTATAAAGAAAAATGGGTTTGGGAATGAAATATTCATAAGGTCTAAGCGTCGAGGGCGGGCTCCGGGTTACATGAAAATAATATGATCGGGGGTTTTTAGGCAGCAAGGCTAATCGCAATCGGAGTTCTTCGGAGTATGGTGAAGACTTGTACATTTGATTCTTTCTGATGCGATTAGCGCCTTAACCCAAGGAAAATGGCTCCAGCTCCAAAGCGTATGGTGGGGAAGTGGTTTAGGACTTAGCCCAAAGGGGCTTAAATCCATAGTCATAATACTTGTATTTTTATGAATTTTTCATAATTTTCAATGGAATTTGATGGTTTCGGGATAGTAAAAAAAAATGGGTTTTTAACTATGGGAAAGTGATTTTCATAAATGGAAGAAGAGGATTTATGAAAACAAGGAAGTTTGTGGAGAAAAAAGGGAGCAGATGAAGGTTTAAGAAGGGGGAAAATGAAGGTCTTTCAACAGTCTTCTACTTGGAATCAGCAGAATTAAGAGGAACAGTAATGAGGATTTTGGACAGAGGCATGAGGCCTACAAGGAGTCTTCAAGAGCCAACAATTTTTAGTGATAAAATTTGTTCCTTGGAGGCTCAAAAAGATTTAGCCACCTTTTGGTATAACAAAATATTACAGGTGGCTAACAGTGGCTCCACTTGGGGATGGTGCCTTCTTGAAGGCATCAAGAATTCCAGACTTGCATCTTCTGGGAGGCTGATTAGTTGCCTCATCCATTGGGATGCTCTTCTCTGATTGAATGATCTTCTTTTGCACTGGAAATGCTAACAGCCATGAAAAACAATGGATCTTTCATCAACAAGCTTTCTACCTACCCAATCCTACAGATCTAACATTTTTTCTTCATCAGAGTGCACTTGGATTGGCAAACTCTATTCACAACATTTTATTCTTTTGAAAGCAGGAAACCTAATCTATTTCTACTCCTTATTTCTCCCTGAACTCAGATTAAATAGTTGAGCTCAGATATTTCTCTACCTAATCTACTGTCTGTTGGGATTAAACTATCCACCAGACTTTCATTCTCTAAATTCTACAACAAAAATTTAAGAACAGTCAAGTCAAGATTAAGCTGTTTGACTTGCTGTGATCTATGGCATAAAAACAAGCTGCACATAGATTATCATTTGCAGAAATTTAACATCAAAAATTGAAGGCTTAAGATCTGAAAGCTTCTTATTATGGCCTTCTCTCTTCTTTTCATAGCTCTGATTTTTTCTTTTTTCTGTGAGCTATCTCTTCCTTGATATCTGATTCAGATTTTGGGCAATTTAGAACCAGTTTTTCTCTTTTATGACTCATAAAATAAAACAGTTTTGAGTAATCTCTCTTTGGAAACTTTGGTTCAGATTTTAAGTTTGTTTGAACCTTAATTTCTATCCTAATCTATCTACTGATGAGCCAAGATTAAACAGTTTGGAAAATCAAATTCGCTACCCTATCAGCAAAAAATTGAAAGCTAATTAGTCAAGATTAAACAGTTTGACAAATTAGAAGTGTGTTTTGAGGAGTGGCATTTGAGCTTGCACACTTTCAGATTTATTTCTCTTTTTGGCATGGGGTTGTGCCTTTCTTGTTTTCATTTCTGCCCTCTTTTCATTTTTTCTCTGTTTTTTTATTTTTTGATTTTTCACAACTTTGAATGCAATGGTGGATGAAATATTCACAATGGAAAAAGAAAAATAAAAAGGATGCAGAACACAAAATGGTTTTAAGAAAGGTAATGCTTAAGCATCCTGCCATTGAGAGGACCCCCAAACAAATCTGTTCCATTCAGCTCTTGTAAGAAGAATGCATTGTTTCCAGCAACTAAATGAATAGAGTAAGGGCCAAGCCATAGATTGTCAAATTTACCATGCTTTCCCTTGTCTTCCCTCTTTGAGTCCCACTTTAAAACTTTGTCTCCAACCTTGAAACTGCTAGCCTTTGTTCTTATATCAAATATATTCTTGATATTGTCTTGTTTCTGCAATGCTTTATTATACACTTCCTCTCTGGTTTGCTGAAGATGAATGGTCTGATTTATCCTTCTGATTATGTCATTTTCTTCAGTCTGCAACTCTTGAATTAACTTTATAACTGGTACACCGAGGCTGTTAGGAAAAATTGCATCTGTACCATACACAAGCTGGAAGGGTGACATACCAATGGATTTCTTCAATGTTAATCTGTCAGCCCAAAGTGCGTGGATGAGCTTTGTGTGCCAAGACTTCTTATTGTCCTCTAACAGTTTCTTTATTATATTCACTAAGATTTTGTTGGAAGATTCTGCAAGTCCATTACCTTGAGGGTAATAGGCTGTGGAGTGTCCCAATGTTATCTGGTACTTGTGACAGAATTCCACCATTTTCTTTGATCCAAATACTGCTGCATTATCTGTGATGATCTTGGTAGGACAGCCAAATCTGGAAATAATATTGGTTTCTATGAATTTTATGATAACTGAATCATTGGCCTGCCTACTAGGAACGGCTTCTATCCACTTAGTGAAATAGTCTATGGCGGTAAGAATCCACCTGTGCTGGGCAGAGGAAGGTGGATGGATTTCTCCTATGAAGTCAAGTCCCCATTGTTGAAAAGGAGCTTCAACAGTAATTGGACGCAGAGGAAGGGGTAATAATTTTCTCTTGCCCTCAAACAATTGGCATTTATGGCAAGTAGTGGTCATCTTATGAACATCAGGAAAAAGAGTGGGCCAATAGAAACCAGCCCTCAAAATTTTGTTGGCTGTTGACTTCCAGTACAAATGGCCTCCACACTCCTTCATGGAATTCCTGCTTAATTTTTTCTGCATCAAACTCAAGCAAACATTTAAGCAATATACCACTCGCATTTTTCCAATAAAGACATTTATCAATAATGCAATAATTTACAACTTTTAACTTTAGGAATCTTGCCTTTGTTTTGGATAAACAAGGAGGTGTATTAAGATTAAGCAAAACATAAACAATATCAATATACCAAGGAGAATTCACAAAATGATCTTCAACAACGGGAGTTGAGAGTTCTTCTTGGTTATCCAAATCATCTATCATATTAATATCAAGAAGATCACAATTTGATTCTGCCATTAACTTAGCTAGACCTTGGCCTTTGATGAGCTTAGTGGGTTTAATATCTAAATCATATTCAAGAATAACAACAATCCACTTACCTCTTTTACCATCTGGGTCCTGTGTTAGAATGTCCTTAACAACTGAATTTGGGACAAAGGAAATGATGTGTGAGTGGAGGATGTATACTCTGAAGTCCTTTAAAGCCTTAACTAAAGCAAAAGCTTGCTTTTCCATGATGTTATACTTCAAAGGGGCATCCCTTAATGCCTTGCTAAAGAATGCAATGGGCTGCTCTTGTCCTTGTGAATTTTTCTGTAAAAGGACAACAGCTATGGTATGTTCTGATGCAAATGAGAAGATATAAAAATCTTTTGAAAAATCAGGACTTATGAGAACCGGTGTTTTGGTTAACGCTTGTTTCACCAGCTCAAAGGATGTCTTTGCTTCCAAGGTCCATTTTATCCCTTGCTCCTTCTTCAAAATGTTTGTGATATTTCTAAGGAGCTCTGCCAAGTTAGGGATGAACCTTCTCAAAAAGTTAATCTTTCCAATGAAAGACTGTAACTCCTTGATATTTCGAGGATGAGAGATTTGAAATATAGCCTCAATCCTCTTTGGATCTATATTTATACCCTCCTCTGAAATAATGTGTCCAAGAAGCTTACCTTCTTGGAGACCAAATAGTGTCTTCTTAGGGTTTAAAGATATCCCAAACTTTCTGCACTTCTCGAAAACTTTTCTCAAATGTTCTAAGTGTTCTTCATCTATTTTTGAAAACACAGTTACATCATCAAGATAGATAATGATGAAGAAGCCCAATTATTCCGAGAATGCTATGTCCATGGCTCTCTGAAAGGTTGCTCCAGCATTCATTAGACCAAAAGGCATTTTCACATACATGAAAGTGCCCCATGGTGTAGTAAACGTTGTCTTTAATTGATCATTAGGGTGGACTAAGACTTGGTTATACCCTGAATAGCCATCTAGCAAAGAAATTCTTTTAGACCCCACCACCCTTTGCAAAATATGATCCATCTTGGGTGAAGGGTAGTTGTCTTTCAATGAAGATTTGTTTAAATTTCTGAAGTCTATACAAAGCCTGATTTCTCCAGTCTTCTTCCTAACTGACACCAGATTAGATACCCACTCAGAATATCTAATAGGGACAATAATACCAGCATCGTGCATCTTCATGATTTCCTTCTTAACCAATGGGAACTGGACAGGGTTTATTCTGCGCAGTTTCTGTTTGAATGGTTTTTGGTTATCTTTAAGAGGAATTTTTTGCTGTATTATTTCAGTGTCATAGGATTTAAGATCTTCATAACTCCACGCAAAAACATCAGAAAACTCTTTGAATAGCTCTATGTATTTGAGTTTAATGTGAGCTAGCAAAGTTTTGGAAAGTTTGATCATTTTCGGTTTTTCCTCACTGCCTATATTGCACTCCTCTACTTCAGTCTCTACAAGTTCCAGTTTTGGTTTATTGGCCACATCGTTAAAATCAAACAATTCTTCTAGAGGGGCCAAACCCTTGGGCAAACTATCATCCTTAGAATGCAGAGTTTCCAATTCCTCTGTTTCAGATTTTGCACTCCATTCTGTTTGGTTTGTAAGTTTGCTAGTTTGAAGGTTAATGTCTATAAGCTCAGGAGACGGTTCTTCTTCACCAAGAAAATTTTCTTCATTGTAATCTGTATCATAATCTGAATCTGAACTATGGAGTTCAAATTCATTTCTGAATTGCATGAAGTCTTCTATTTGTTTATCTCCATCAAACACCTGCCAATATTTCTTATTATCCGGGACAGCTGGTCTGAATTTTATCTGAGACGTGTCATCATATAGTATTGGGCAGGTTCTAGCAGCAAAGGCTAAATTGTGGGTTGCAATATTTCTTTTCCTCGGGACAAAATTCAGGTTGGACTCATCAAATTTTTTCAAAAGATCCATGACATCATTTCGGTAGGCCCTAAGTCTGGGGTGATTTGCATTATACTCCCCATTAACTTGCCTAATGATTAATTCGGAATCGCCATATACATTGATTCTCTTGGCACCTAACTTTTTCAGTAAATGTAAGCCTAAGAGCAGGGATTCGTACTCCGCTATGTTGTTGGAACACTGAAAGTTTAATTTACATGAAATACATTTTGTATGATTGTTTTCAGTGTTAGTGATCCAGACACCTGCACCAGCATTCGTTCTGGTGCATGACCCATCAAAATACATAGTCCAGAGAGGAACATTTTCAGGTTTATTATTTTGGTGTATCTCCTTTATATAATTTGATTCCTCAAGTTTTTCATCGGGTTGAGGATCGTCTTCTTGACTGTCAAGTTTTAAGTTTAATGGATTGATGACTTGCAGTTCAAGACTTGTGTTTAGTTTGCTAGGATTTTTAGACACAATAGACTGTTTCGGCAGTTCAGCGTTGTGTTCCTCTTCCTCCGTTTCAGCCATTGATTCTGTTGAAATGATTTTTTCTGTAAGTGTTTCATCATTAAACATGATAAAAGAATCAAGGCTCGTGCTTATAGCGTACAAAGGAGAGTTTTGAGGCTGGTCTTGACTTGTCACTGTGCACTGCATGTGGGTTTCCCTGTAAAGTCTTCTAGTCTGATTAAAAACAAGGATAGTCGCATAGGTCATGTCCATTTGCATAGTTCCTTGTAACTTAGCCCCCCAAGATCTTGATAAAAGCATTCCATACTTTGGGGGTACATCAGCCACGACAACATCCATGACCAAACATTTGGCTGGAATCTGGGCTAAGTTAACACAGAGATCTTTTATCAATCCTAGACATTTAACTCTGCTTGAGTCAAAGGAGTACAAGTCTTTGTAAGGTCTGGTAATTTCAAGACCCAGGCTTTCCATTACATCTTTTGGCATTAAATTATGGGAAGCGCCTGAGTCATGCATATCATTGTGCAAAATTTTATCATGAATGTTTAAGCTTACGTAAAAGGGAGGGACAGGACCTTCTTGAAACTTTCCTTCAATCTTTGGACCAAAAATAAGCTTTGGTTGGTCATCATTAAGATTGAGTGAATCTTCATTATATTCTAAGTTCAAAGCTTTCAAAATTTTGGACCTATATACATGTTGGGCAGCTAACTCAGTCAAAGGAACAGAAATTTTGATCTTTGAAATTTCTTGTTCCAGGCTAAAAAGGTTTTGACTCTTTAAAGCATTGATTTCAGCCTTGTTTACTGCCACTTTATCAGCAATAACAACTTGCTGATTTTTTTTATCTACAGTTGGAAAAGTTGTTTTACAAGGAGTACTAGCCAGGGTGTTAGTACTGCTAATGTTTGCACTCCGCTTTTCAATATTCTGAGTGTCTTTCTCTTTACCACTACCAGAATTAATAGTCGTTGTTTTGTCTTTTTGTTTGATTGTCTTCAACTGGGTTGCAGTGCTATTTTGAGAAGGTTTGTCAGAGGTTTTATTGTTGGGGATTTGTTGATTAGATTTGCTTCTGCGTTCATATTCCTTTGAAGGTTCTATGACAGCGTTTTCCATGTTCTGATAATAATTTTCATTATCATCTCTTTTGTCATCGTAAGGTGTGTAAAGGCCTTGTTTTTCATCATAATGAATTTCGAAGCTATCATCATCTACCCCAAATAAGTTTATATCATCCTCCTCTGCTATTTGTCTTGTTTGCTCAACCGCACTTAAAAAGTTTTGATGAAAGGGAGGAGTGATGTGTTGATCATCTTCCCGGGGTCTATTTGGAGGCTGATTTCTTCTAATATTATGATTCTGGCTTTGGTTTATGTTTTGAGGAGTGTTTTGATTTAGACTTGCTTGTGCTCTCTCCAGGATGCTCATTTTCTTCATCATTTCTTCCATCATTCTTTCCATCTTCGAGCTTGAAGTAGAAGGGGTGGATTCCTCTCTAAAGGATACTCTCTTTTCAGCTTTCATCCTTGCTCTCTTCTCCATTAAGTTTACTTCCACAGAAAGGGCACCTCTTTGCATATCTTCGAGGGTTGCAAAGACTCTTTCTCTGAGTGAATATGTCATGTCAGGATCAAACCCTTCAGGAAATTTGTTTAAAGCTGAGCCCTGAGGAGGTTTGAGTTCAGGGGAGAGTGCATTATACACACTATTAAATCTGGTACAATAAGCTTGTACACTTTCCCCAGGGTTCCTATGGAGATTGTTATAGTCGGCAAGGACTTGGAGAGGATTCTTCCTTACTTCCCATTTGTTTAAGAATGTTTGATGGAAGCCTTAGAGATCATTAATACTATGGGGGGCTAAACCTTTGAACCATTTTCTTGCTTCTCCCCCCAAACTTTGAGCAAATAGTCTAAGTTTGACAGAATCATCATCAATTTCATTTCTGTCAAAGTAGTCATTCATCTTGTCCACATGTTGAGATGTTGTTATAGTATTGCTAGCATCATATAAAGGAATTTTGGACTGATAGTCCTATGGAAGATTGACTAATGGTACAGGAAGGACTAAGGGAGCATACCATGCTGCCATGATACGTGGTGGATTTACAAGAGGAGGTGTGGGTTGAAGTGGAGTGGTTTGAACAGTGGATGACGGGTGAACAGAAGTGGATGGAACAGCAATAGATTTCTGAGCTGATCTTGGATGAGAGGCACCTAAATTGTGAAGGAAATGTAAATCAGGAGGTGTTGTTTCTCTGCCACCAGGATGTTCACTTGTTTCAAGAGATGAAAGTGAAGACTCAGAGTCTAACTGGATTATATCATCAAATGACCTAGTCCTAAATGGATTCACTAAGTCAGGGACTGAATTAGCTCTCAAGGGTGATCTGAAAACAGTTAATAATTTAACCTTAGGAGACTTCCAAAGGATGCTTTCTGGATTATCAACTATCTCAGGTGGGTTGGGGTCTGGATGGGCTCTAATGTGAATCTTTTTAGAAGCCACTATGCTATGTTGTTTACACCCAAATAAAAAAGAAAAGTTCAACTAGATATGACAATCTTGGAGAGGTTAACTAATCTGTTTTCACAATTTTAATCCTATAGTCCTCTAACTGAATTTGAATGATACTATAATGATAAGGGTTCTTCCCAGTGGAGTCTTAAGGTCTGTTTAAGGATTTTGGAGTCACCAAGTGGAAATTTTTAGCTCCTTTCAGAGGTAAAAGGTCTTATGGTCCACCACCATGTTTATTTAATTCCAATCTGAAATATTTTTAGGTTTTTCTAAGTCATTTTTCAGTTTTGTGGTTGTTTAGAATATCCTAACTTTGTTTCAAAACTTAGCTAAGGTTGTGAGACAAAGGCAATCTACTCTTATGGCTAAGCCGGCTGATTTTTCAAGGTTAGACGAAGTCTTAAGAGAAACCTAGGGTTTACCTAGTTTGTCACTGATTCAAACAAGTTTCATCATAATTACCTATCTTAGGCAGTGCTTGAAAAGGCTGCTTTTTACTCTCAAAGTGTTCTTGAATAAAGGGTTTTCTGAGGTATTAAAACACTCGTCCCCAGTGGAGTCGCCAGAAATGTTAGGTCTCTGTAATAAGCAAGATTGGAAAAGTCCGATCACAGAGTTAACATCATTTCAACCAACTTTGGGATTCTAGGATCTAGCCCTCCTGAATCCGGAGAGGGATCTCTCCAATATGTACAAAGATGGATATTGTCTTTGAAAGCTTAGGGTAATGATATTAGGCTAGTTATGAGGTCCAAGGGTTTTGTTTGGTCTTTTCGGATGATTGAACATAATTGCTGTCTGAGGCAGAAATATCTATATGAAAATAGGTTCAAAGGTGAGAAGTTGCAAGAAAAAGAGTAAGCTTTGATCAAGAAGAAAGATGATGGCAAGTTTTCAATCCATTGGGCTATGGAGTCATAAGAGGATTTAATTGAAACATTCAGGTTCAAGAGTGATCTATGGGGCAAGTCATCTATGCCTAAGGATGTCTTTAAAGTTTGATTTATGGAATGGAATGATACAATGAGAAAGGGAAATGACAGATGCAGAACAAAGAGCAGCCCAGGATCTGGTAAGTACTTTCAAACTAGCCAGCCTTTGACCAAGCACTTAAGAGAAACATAGAAGCAAACTAGGATCTGGTAAGTACTTTGAAACTATCTAGCATTTGATACACTTCCAATAGAATACATATAAAAACAAAGGGAAACTTGAAGGCAACTTTTGGAGTAGAAACTAGCGGGCTGGGCTCACCATAATCCTCTCCTAGCTCTTCTTTACTTAGTTACTTCCAAGACGATCACATAGATAACACAGAATGGCCTAAGATCTGATAAGTACTTCGAAACTAGTCAGCTTTTAACACATCCTAAGGGAAACAATCAAATAATTGAGCAAACAGGAAAGGGACTCAGGGCTAACCTTGATTTCCTCAATTCATCCTCACTCAACATATATTGAAAGTAACATTTAAAAATAACATTCAGCAGTGACAAAAGGATGAGGGAACGCCAGCATCCGTGTACTTAGACTGAATTAAATCATTTTCAAATAACACAGTTGAAAGAAAACATTTAGATAAATATTTCTCAGCCAGAGAAGGTTACTGATATACAGTAGGTCCTAACCCTGTTTAAACTGTTCTTTACAGTGGAAAATGAAACAAATTGAAAACAGAAAAAAAATACAAGTTACAGTGAGAATAACATCACCATCAGCATAGACCAAGATCCCATAAATCAGCTTGTATTGATGCTTCAAACCGGTTACAATCTTCAGATCCAATGTTTTAATCCATCTCTCTTCACAACCTAACCTATCTGCTACAAGCAGAGCTCCAAGAGCCGATGAAACCACTATTTACAGTCAAGAGTTTTCAGCTCAGTTACATAGAATGCTTCAGCAATTACATTGACAACCAACTAATCCAACACCTCACTCATCTTCTACTGAAGTATTTATAGAAGGATGAGGAGGTGAGATCTGATAAAAAGATCTCAAGTACAATTAATGCATAATGAAGACTTCTCGGCCCTTTGAGAGGCTCGAGGGAGAAATTTACAGGTGGATCACTACATTAACTGTGTTTACACTTATGAAGTAAGCTCGGAGGGAGCTTTGTTTTACATTTGAGGCTCTACGTACTGTTAGGGTTACTCTGCACACATTCTGTCATTAATTTTGAGGCAGAAATAACTTCTTTGGCCGCTTTGAGGCAAAATATCTGATTTAGTTCAATAAATTCAGCCTCTGATTGAGCATTTTGAAGCAATAGGTCGCACTGCGGTGGTTGAGGATCAATTTGCCTCAAAGTATGGCAGTGGAGGAAATATGTCTGATGAACACTTTAGGTTTTCTTTTAAACTGTGTTTTAGATTGGGGATTAGGCTTTTGATAACTGTCTTAGCCGTAATCCCCGTAAAAACTGTCTTCGATCTTCATTTGTTGTGATTTGCCTTCAAAAATTGATACTCTTTAACTGCTCTCTTGAATAAAACAGTGTCTTGTCGATGTGCAGGGCAGCGCAGGGCTCTTTAGGTTATCAATGCTCATGAAACATCGATAAATCATTTGATACAGAGCCCGTGAATGGTTCTTTTAGATAGCTCGAAGGAACAGGAAACATCTTTCCCAACCCTCAGCTCTCCTTCATTCTATAATGGAAAACCATAAAAACACCTGCAAAACACAAAAACAGTTAAGAAATCCTGCGGAAATAGGTTTAAACTGCTTCAGATGGCGGGGGAGGAGCGTAGCCGTTGGATAAAAATATCTAACGGTGGAGATCGGCGCAGAACAGGAAAAGGAGAGCGGGGAGAAGAAATAAGGCGGGGTGGTTTTGGACCGTCCGATCTGGACACGTGGACGGTCCAGATCTAATTGGAGGAGCGCAATCGGGGGTAAAACAAAAATGCATGCGATTGAAACATTGCGATGCGATTGGCACCCGGGGTCCTTAACACTTGGTCTCGGGGGAAGTCATATGAGACAGGGGCGGGGGAAACTTTTAACATACGAGACCCAATCGCATCGGAACCTTGATGCGGGTCTTTTTGATCTACCCATTTGATTTCTTCGATTGCGATTGCACGATCGGTCTTTCAATCAACCCATTAAAATATTAAACACGTGACTTCAAGTTTTTAAGTTGAAAGTTTGGATAAGCGGGTTTTGGGTTTTATAAAGAAAAATGGGTTTGGGAATGAAATATTCATAAGGTCTAAGCACTGAGGGCGGGCTCCGGGTTACATGAAAATAATATGATCGGGGGTTTTTAGGCAGCAAGGCTAATCGCAATCGGAGTTCTTCGGAGTATGGCGAAGACTTGTACATTTGATTCTTTCCGATGTGATTAGCGCCTTAACCCAAGGCAAATGGCTCCAGCTCCAAAGCGTATGGTGTGGAAGTGGTTTAGGACTTATCCCAAAGGGGCTTAAATCCATAGTCATAATACTTGTATTTTTATGAATTTTTCATAATTTTCAATGGAATTTGATGGTTTCGGGATAGTAAAAAAAATGGGTTTTTAACTATGGGAAAGTGATTTTCATAAATGGAATAAGAGGATTTATGAAAACAAGGAAGTTTGTGGAGAAAAAGGGGAGCAGATGAAGGTTTAAGAAGGGGGAAAATGAAGGTCTTTCAGCAGTCTTCTACTTGGAATCAGCAGAATTAAGAGGAACAGTAATGAGGATTTTGGACAGAGGCATGAGGTCTACAAGGAGTCTTCAAGAGCCAACAATTTTTAGTGATAAAATTTGTTCCTTGGAGGCTCAAAAAGAATTTAGCCACCCTTTTGGTATAAAAAAATATTACAGGTGGCTAACACAATGAATAAAATTAGGGGTGCTACCTGAATCAATCAACACTATTACCTTTTTCTTCTTGATCTGTCCTGCTATCTTGAGAGTTTGAGGAGTGGTAATTCCTGCCAGTGCATTACATGATATGGTCGGATTCATTTCTTCCTCTTCTATGGCTGGTTCTTGGTGTATATCCTCTTCTTGTTCATTTTCTTCTTCTTCTTCACAATCTATGTAAAATAATTTCTTTTCAGCACACTTATGACCTTTAGTGTATTTGCTATCACAACTGTAGCAAAGCCCTTTTGCTCTTTTTTCTTCCAATTGTTGTAGTGTCAACCTTGTAGGCTGTGGAAATCTAGGCGTAGCAACACTTCCTTCTTTATAGAATTGAGTGGTAGGCTTCCTTATCGCCATAACTTTACATTCAACTTTTCTTGCCAACCTGAATGCCTTCTCCAATGAATCAGGCTCCAAAACACGAACTTCATGTTGGATGTTATCCTTTAGAGTGCCTATGAAGAGATCAATCCTGTGTTCCTCTGGAATATCAGTTACCCTTATATTCAATTTTTGGAAGTCCTCAATGTGTTTCCCCACTAAACCCTTTTGCTTGAGATTTATCAATTGGCTAAAGAAGGTGTTGCTCTTTGTATCCTCATAGTGTGCTATCATTTCCTCCGTAAAAATTGACCAAGTGACAATTTTTTTACGGGAGCAAAGCCATCGATACCATACAAATGTATTTTGTTCTAAATGTAAAGTTGCAATTCGTACCTTTTGTGTGTTTTGCACATTATGGAGATCAAAATATTGCTCCATCTGTAGTATCCATGTTACAGGATCCTTTCCATCAAACTTCCTTATATCCATTTTTTGAATATGGTGGTTCTTCCCGCCAACATTAGAGTTTATGAAATCACGATTAACATTTATTTTGTTCTCATCATGAGGTTCTTCTACCATCTTTTCGCCATTAGGAAACATTTCTTGTATCAACTTGGTCAAATCTTCGATGTCTGCTTTTAGATCATTCTTCATGTTTTTAATGTTGTTTTCCATGTTGTCTTTCATGTCATCCATCTTAGCTTCCATGCCAGTTTCCATGCCATCTATCTTAGATTCCATGCCATCTATCTTAGATTCCACGCCTTTCTTTAAACCATCCATCTTAGTTTCCATGCCTTTCTTCAAAACTTCCATGTCATTTTTTGTTGCTCTTTGCGAGAGCGAAATTTGTTGCACTTGCTCTTGTAATTTTGATATTTCATGTTGCCATTCTTTGTCTTCATGAGTCATAGTAGAGCTTTCCAAAGGCTTAATGGGTGTTGAATTCCTTTTAGGGACCATTTTATAATCCAATACTGATATGTATTCTACAATATTCCCTTGCAATCAATTCAACTTGATTCTTCAAACAAGACTTATGCAATTCGGAAAAAAAATTACACACCTTTTACTTGCTTTAAGGAGCTCAATATTGAAAATGAATTATCTCTGTAATTGAAAATCTTCGATATCTGAAATTCCTCCCTATAGTAGCCCTCTGAATCTTCTTTCAAATTCCACAGGTCTGACTTGATTTGGATTCTCCAAGACAAAGTTGTGTCCAATCTCCCACAATGACCTAATTCTGGTTTGGTTCAGTAGAGCGAACTTGTACGACTTGCCACGTGTCACTGTTTCGTCCTTTGTCTCTAAAATTGATATCCAAGAAACTAAAGTCTGTGTACTTGCAACCAATTTTCACGGCACTCCAATCCGATTCCCAGAGAGAGAGTTATTGAACTTTTCCCACAATCACCTCTTTGAGATGAAATTCAGGAGCCTGAAAAAGCACTACCTTCCACAGATCATATCTCCAAAAATATTGCGAACCAAGCTCTGGAATTTTTTGACGAATTTCCTCAGGATTTCAACTTCGTACCATATTAATTTCAGACTTTGAACCTTCGTAGAAAAAAATTTATAGCGAAAATTCCACGATGACCTGTTTAGGAGCTTGAAAAAAGACCTAACTTCCACAGATCATATCTCCGAAAATATTGTGAACCAAACTCTAAAATTTTTAAAAAATATTCCTTAGGATTTCAGCTTCACACCCTAAAAATTTCAGCTTCTGAAACTTCGTAGAAAAAAATTTATAGCGCAAATGCCACGATGACCTGTTTGGAGCAGCGAAAACCCTAGATTCCCAAGCTCTAATACCAAATGTTATGTAACCAGCTCCAAAAAGAGAAGAAAATAAATATCAACGCCTTAGAAATGAGCCTCTTCGAGGGGGCAACCTCCAATACATTACATAAATGAACAATTCTTGGATGATACAATTTACAAAACCTCCTTTCTATATATAGGAGTCCATGGGACCATAATGTAATCCTAGTGGGCCACAATGTAATCCTAGCCGACCTAACAATAATACTTTAAGGGCACAATAATAACAAAATGGGGGTTACAAGGGTACAATAATAACAATAAGGGGTCTACACTAACAATAATAAGGGACTATACTAGTGATATAGGAACCTAACATTAACTTTACCCTTAACCTAACCTTAACTTGATCCTTAACCTAATCTTAACCTTAACCTTAACCCTAACTAAAACCTTCCCCTAACCTTAACCCTAACCTTAACCTTAACTTTACCCTTAACCTAATCTTAACCTTAACTATAACCTAACCATAACCTTAACCTTAACCATAACATTATCTTTACCCTTAAACTTAACCTTAACCTTAACTATAACCTAATCCTAACATTGACCAAACCCTTAACCTTAACTTGACCTTAACTATAACCTAACCTTAACATTGACTTTACCCTTAACCTAACCTTAACCATGACCTTAACCTAACCTTAACCTTAACTTTACCCTTAACCTAATCTTAACATTAACCTTAACCTAACCTTAACCTTCACCTAACTATAACCTTAACCTTTCCTTAACCTAACTTAACCTTAACCTTACCTTATCCTTACCCTTAACCTTCAGCTTAAGCTTAACTTTAACCTTAACCTTCCCCTAACCTTAACCCTAACATTAACCTTAACTTTACCCTTAACCTAACCTTAACCTTAACCTTACCCTTAACCTTCACCCTTAACCTCAACCTAACCCTAACCTTGGCCAAACCCTTAAAGGTTAGGGTAAAGTTAAGGTTAAGTTTAAGGTCAAGGTCAAGGTTAAGGTTATGTTAGGTTAAGGTAAGGTTAAGGTTATAGTTAAGGTTAAGGTTAAGGTAAATTTAAGGGTAAATTCAAGGTTAAGGTTAAGGGTTTGGTTAAGGTTAAGGTTAGGTTATAGTTAAGGTTAAGGTTTTGGTGAAGGTTAGGGCTAAGTTATAGTGAATGTTAAGGTTAAGGTTAAGTTTAAGGTTACGGGTTAACATAACCTTAACCTTAACCTTAACCTTAACCTTTACCCTAACCTTATCCTTATCTTAACCTTAACCTAACTCCAGCCTTAACCTTAACCTTAACATTAACCTTAACCTAACCTTAACCTTAACCTTATTTTTATATTAACCTTAACCTAACCCTAACCTTAACCCTAAACTTAACCTTAAACTTAACCATAACCTTAACATGAACTTTTACCCTAACCTCACCCTTAACCTTAACCTTCACCATAATCTAACCTTAACCTTGACCTTAACCTTAACCCTAAATTTAACGTGACTAAACCCTTAAGGTTAGGGTAAAGTTAAAGTTAAGGTTAAGGTGAAGGTGAAGGTTAAGGTTAAGTTAGGTTAAGGTAAGGTTAGGTTAAGGTTAAGATAAGGTTAAGGTTAGGGTAAGGGTAAAGTCAAGGTTAAGGTTAGGTTAAGGTTAAGGTTAAGTTAAGGGTAAAGTCAAGGTTAAGGTTATGTTAAAGTTAAAGTTAAGGTTAGGATTAGGTTTTAGTTAAGGTTAAGGTTAAGGGGGTAAGGTTAAGGTTAAGGTTAAGGTTCAGGTTAATGGTAAGGTTAAGGTTACAGGTTTAGTGAGTATAAGGTTAAGGTTAAGGGTAAGCTTAAGGTTAAGGATAAGGTCAAGGTCAAGGTTAAGTTTAAGTTAGGTTAAGGGTAAGGTTATAGTTAGGTTAAAGTTAAGGTAAAGGTTGAGTTAAGGTTAAGGTTAAGGTTAAGGTTAAGGTTAACGGTTTGGTCAATGTTAGGGTGACGGTTAAGGTTATGGTTAAGGTTAAAGTTAAGTTAAGGTAAGGTTAAGGTTACAGGTTTAGTCAGGTTAAGGTTAAGGTTAAGGTTAGGGTAAGGTTAAGGTTAAGGTTAATCTTAAGGTTAAAGATAAGTTAAGGTTAAGGTTAAGGTCAAGGTTAAGGTCTAGGTAAAGGTTAAGGTTAAGGTTAAGGTAAAGGTAAAGGTAAAGGTAAAGGTAAAGGTTAAGGTTAAGGTTAGGGTTAAGGTTAAGGTTAGGTAAAGGTTAAGGTTGGGGTTAGGTTATAGTTAAGGTCAAGGTTAAGTTTAGGTTAAGGTGAAGGTTAAGGATAAGGTTAAGGTTAAGTTCAAGGTCAACCTTAAGGTTAAGTTAGGTCAAGGTTACAGGTTTAGTCAGGTTAAGGTTAAGGGTTCAGTCAAGGTTAGGGTTAGGTTATAGTTAAGGTTAAGGTTAAGTTTAAGGTTACAGGTCTTAACCTTAAACTTCACTATAACCTAACCTTAACCTTGACCTTAACTATAACCTAACCCTAACATTGACCAAACCCTTATCATTAACCTTAACCTTAAACTAACCTTTGTTGTGTAACCAACTCCAAAAATAGAAGAAAAGAGATATCAACGCCTTAGAAATAAGCCACTTCGAGGGGGAAACCTCCAATACATTACATAAATGAACAATTCTTGGATGATACAATTTACAAAAACTCCTTTCTATATATAGGAGTCCATGGGGCCATAATGTAATCCTAGTGGGCCACAATGTAATCCTAGCCGACCTAACAATAATAATTTAAGGGCACAAGAATAACAAAATGGGGGTTACAAGGGTACAATAATAACAATAAGGGGTTTACACTAACAACAATAAGGGACTATACTAGTAATATAGGGACCTAACATGCCCCTCTCCTTCAAAAAAAGTGTTGTCCTCAACGCTTGAGTAGCTCTGGGTGCTTTTGTATAAAATTCTCATTCTCCCATGTAGAATCTTCAGTGGGTAAGTTCTTCCACTTGATGAGATACTCTGAAATCGATCGATTCCGTAGTTGTCGAGTTCTTGTTTCCGTGACCGCTTCCGGTTCCAATATGATTTTTCCTTCCTCATCAAGTTCTGGCAATATTGTTTGAACTGGAAGATTTTCACCTATAACCTTCTTTAAGAACGAAACATGGAAAACTGGATGTACTCACGAAGAAGCAGGAAGCTCCAATTTGTATGCCATAGTACCAATCTTTTGCAACACCTTGTAAGGACCATAGTACTTTGGCGATAATTTATTATCCTTCTTAGCTTGCTTGAGGGACATTTGTTTGTATGGTTGTAGCTATAAAAATACCCAATCTCCTACATCAAAACTTCTCTCGCTGTGATGTTGATCTGCCTGTTGTTTCATTCGATTTTGTGCCAAATTCAGGTTATCCTTTAAGAGTTGGAGAACTTCTTGCTGATGCTCGATGTGATCTTCCACTGCTTGAACCTTCGAATTTCCCCTTAAAGATGATGTGATGGATGGTGGATGATATCCATAAAGTGCCATAA
This sequence comes from Pinus albicaulis, assembly GCA_034641835.2. Lineage (NCBI taxonomy): Eukaryota > Viridiplantae > Streptophyta > Pinopsida > Pinales > Pinaceae > Pinus > Pinus albicaulis. Next base: position 1,626,753,514 of record CM076582.1, on the reverse strand, counting down.
ATGGAGTCATTTTTGCTGTAGTATGGAAGGAAGTGTTATACCGCCATTCAGCGAGAGGTAACCACTTGACCCATTGTGTTTGTTTATCAGATACAGAACAATGAAGATATCCTTCCAAACATTTATTTACTATCTCACTTTGACCATCAGATTGATGATGATAAGATGAGCTATGAGCTAATTGAGTACCCAAACAAGAAAATAACTCCGTCCAAAAAATTTCAATAAAAATAGGATCTCTATCGCTCAAAATAACCCTTGGGCTTCCATGTAGCTTTTGAATTTTGTCCATAAATGTAGTAATAACTGTACTTGCTTTAAATGGATGAGATAATGCACAAAATTTTGCATACTCTTTCCTTCGGACTTAGGTAAACCTGTGATAAAATCCATTGAAATCTCCTCCCAACGTTGACTTGGAATGGATAAAATTTGTAGAAGTCCCAGGGTCTTATTTGTCTCAACTTTATTCTGCCGGCAAACCAAACATTCCGCCACAAACTTTTGAATATCAGATTTAAGGCCATCCCAAAAAAATTCTTTCTTCACCCTGTGGTAAGTTTTTAAAAATCTGGAGTGTCCTCCTAAAGGAGAAGTGTGCAATTCCAGAAGAATTTTTTGTTTTAGTCGGGAATTCTTACAAAGATATAAGAGATCTTTGTACCATAAGGAATAATTTTTCCAACTAAATGTATCATATGTACTAGGATCTTGCTGCAAATTTTGAATGAGTGTCCATACATCATTTTCCTTCTTCCATTCATCTCTTGCTTCGGTTATCCAATCTGGTTGGATAATAGAAATGACACAAAGCAATGCTTCGACCTCTTCATTCTTTCTTGAGAGTGCATCTGCAACAACATTAAGCTTTCCTTTTTTGTAGATTATTTCAAAGTCATAACCCAAAATCTTTGTGACCCATTTTTCTGCTCTTCTAAAGATAGTCTTTGTTCCAAAAAGTGTTTAATACTATCATTATCAGTTTTTACCTTGAAGTGTCTTCCCATTAGGTAAGTTCTCCATTTCTTTAGTGCATGCAGTATTGCTAACATTTCCTTCTCATAAATAGGTTTCTGTAAAAAGTTTCTTTTGATTGGATGACTTTCAAAAGCAATGTGTCTTCCTTCCTACATTAAAATAGCACCAATTCCATTTCCTGAGGCATCACATTCCACAATAAAGTTTTTTGTGAAGTCTGGCATAGCTAAGACCGGTGCTAGGCACATTGCCTCTTTAAGATGTTCAAAGGCCTTAGTTGCTTCAGGAGTCCATGAAAATGCATCTTTCTTCAATAATGTTGTTAGAGGTGCTGCTATTATCCCATAATTCTTAACAAAATTGCGATAATACCGTGTTAACCCGAGAAATTCTCGCAACTACTTTATGGTTGTGGGGAATTTCCATTCGTTAATGGCTTTAATTTTGTTAGGGTCTACTTTAACACCCTCGTGAGATACAATATGACCCAGATATTCCACCTCTTGTACTCCAAAGAAACATTTGGATGTTTTTGCATATAATTGTTTCTCCTGCAATAGTTTGAGCACCTTGTCAACATGTTCAACATGTTCCTTCCAAGACCTGCTATAGATTAGTATATCATCAAAAAATACCAAAACAAATTTTCTAAGGAAGTGTTTGAAAATGGAATTCATCAACCCTTGAAATGTAGAAGGTGCATTGGTAAGGCCAAAAGGCATGATCAAGAATTCATAATGACCCTCATGAGTTCGAAATGCTGTTTTTGGAATATCTTCATTCTTCATTCTAATTTGATGATATCCTGAACGAAGATCCAACTTGGTAAAATAAATTTCTCCATGTAATTCATCCAATAATTCATCAATCACAGGAATGGGAAATTTATCTTTAATGGTGAGCTTATTGAGCTCCCTATAATCTCGACACATTCACCATGATCCATCCTTCTTGTGTACCAATACTACAGGAGCAGAGAAAGAACTTTGACTAGGTTGAATTATACCCGCCTCTAACATTTCTGCAATCATACATTCAATTTTGCTCTTTTGGACGTAAAGATATCTATAAGGCCTGATGTTTGGAGGAAGACTTCCTGGAATCAAATGAATAGCATGATCATGATCACGAATAGGTGGGAGTCCTTTGGGAGTTTCAAACACCTTGGAATGATTGTCCAAGACTTGTTGGAGATCTGCAGAAATAGATGATTTTGATGTCGGAACTTCTAGTGAGCATAATTGTGCAATTACGCCTCGTTGTTATTTCTTTAGAAGCTTTGTCATGACATTAGAGCTTATTATCCTTCCTGGCTTCCCTTCAATACCCTGTAATTCGACTTCCTTTCCTTCTAAAAAAAAATTCAAGAAAAGTTCTTGAAAATTAAAAGCTACCGTCCCCAAAGATTGTAACCATTGTACTCCTAGTACAACATCAGCACCTCCCATACGAATGGAAAGCATTGGACTAGTCAATACATATTCCCCCATGGTTAGCTTGATATTATGGCATTTTCCAGAGCAATTTATAGTTCCTCCATTTGCAACCATCACTTGACATTCGGGTGTTGGGTATAGGAAACAATTTAATTCCTTGGCTACCTTACAATGAATAAAATTATGGGTGCTACCTGAATCAATCAACACTATTACCTTTTTCTTCTTGATTTGTCCTTCTATCTTGAGAGTTTGAGGAGTGGTAATTCCTGCCAGTGCATTACACGATATGGTCGGATTGATTTCTTCCTCTTCTAGGGTTGGTTCCTGGTGTATATCCTCTTCTTGTTCATTTTCTTCTTCCTCTTCACAATCTATGTAAAATAATTTCTTCTCAGCACACTTATGAACTTTAGTGTATTTTCTATCACAACTGTAGCAAAGCCCTTTTGATCTTTTTTCTTCCAATTGTTGTGGTGTCAACCTTGTAGGTTGTGGAAATCTAGGAGTAGCAACACTTCCCTCTTTATAGAAGTGAGTGGTAGGCTTCCTTGTCGCCATAATTTTACATTCAATTTTTCTTGCCAACCCGAATGCCTTCTCTAATGAATAAGGTTCCAAAACGTGAAATTTATGTTGGATGTTATCCTTTAAAGTACCTGTGAAGAGATCAATCCTATTTTCCTCTGGAATATCATCTACCCTTATATTCAATTTTTGGAAGTCCTCAATGTGCTCCCCCACTAAACCCTTTTGTTTGAGATTTATCAATTGGCTAAAGAAGGTGTTGCTCTTTGTATCCTCATAATGTGCTATCATTTCCTCCATAAAAATTGACCAAGTGACAATTTTTTTACGAGAGAAAGCCATCGATACTGTTGTGGACAATTTTGTCACCCCTAGAGACAGTCTAGAGTTGCCATAGACCAGTGCCTAGGACATCTTAATATAGCAAGGAGCTCATCATATAGCTTGGGTTTTCAATCCAAAAGCTCTCTTACTATCTCTTGTTGAACAAGGAAATTAGTTTAAATGGGACCAATCTCTCTCAGAAGTTGATACAAAGATAAGAATAGTGTAGGAACATCATGCAAAACTCCAATACAAAAGCATCAGACAGTTAAGAGACAACTTACTGTAAAGAGGGCCAGTTCAAATAATATGCCACAGAAATCAAATATCAGAAAGTGGATGTAGTGCAGAAACATGGAGAAGATACTAGTTAACATGAGACTGATACCCAGATACACAACAGAATCACATATGGGCTTATCCAACTAAGAATCCATACATGACAATGGCGTTTTAAAAGCACCCTCCTCAAGTAACTAATATAGAAGAAAATATGGATAAGATGAACATGGAACAGTATATCATGACTAGGCCTATTTAAAGCGCTTGACTAACCCCAGTATGGGCATCAACTAGGATGAATCCTTACTCAAGATTAGTGAGCCACTCGCATTCTAGAGCATGATACAAGAATATAAATAGCATGAAATGAGATATTGTATTAACACATATGAGAAAATTACATACTGTGAGATACCAAAGACCAGAATCCTCATTACAGTTATAACTCCTCCTCACTGAGACCCTACAGGCTCTGAGCCTTCATACAGAAGTTTTACAAAATGTATACAAAAGCCTTTTCACTGCATAGTTTGCTGATAGAAATCTGGAACCCCTACAATGTCTTTCTAGTTTTTATAGACGAAAGAGAAAACCTTAGAGAATGAGGTAGGTGATATACATTTAATGATCTTATTTAATCAAATTTGAAAGAAAAACATACCTATGTTGTTTGGCAATGTTGAACTGATGCACGTACTCTGATACTACTTCATGAAATAAATGCTGAAGATAAAAATCTCTTCATGAACATGACATAAAGAATAAAATTTACAGATGTTCTGTACTTGACTGAAAGAAGAAATCTGCTACAATAAAAACCCTGAGGTTGCCTGTATTTGTGTATTGTACTCTCGGCTCTCTAACTTCGAGTTTCGACCTCAGATCTTTAATGCAGGGCTCTGCGCCTCTTAATCTTTTGCTGATATTTCATGCTGCCCCATTAATACTCTCGCCTACTCAAATATGTCTCTTGATTTTCTCTGGAGGGTTCTATGGATTCATATCCTTGCTTTCTTTAATGATAGTCATTTCATACAACTACCATCGGCTTCCCTCATGAATTTCTTCCTCGAAAATAGTCGAGGGAAATGCTCCTGATCTCTGTTAACAAGGCAACAAATCATAATGATTCTTCTACCGTGGCAAACCTGCAAAAACAGAAACTAGTTAAAGAAAACCAGACCGGGATGGAGATGAGGGCGATGGCGATGAAGAAAACATGGTCATACGGCAAGAGCATGCAGGGTGGTAGAGAAAATACAGTGGAGACTTTGACGGGGCGTAAGTTTTCCACGTAGAACAGTTTAAACCTGATGAATGAATAAAACAACGAATATGAATGAAAACATATGTATATATATATACGGCAGGGGAAAACACCATAGACACACGGGAGTATGACACGTGGACATACGTAAAATCAAGGAGAACAGAAGACGAGGAAGAAAGTACAACAAATGTCGACGAAAGGGTGACGTGGAGGTGTATAGTCAACGGGCGGAGGGAAACGCGTCTTGGGCCGTTAAATCATGAAACCAGATCAACGGCTCAGAGGCGCTGTGAGAAATACAACGGTGGGCCACGGGACACAACAGACATGGAATAATGTGCGAGCAGCTTCGGAGGATATCCGCCGTTGGATTGAGGCCGATAGATCCAATGGCGCGGGTGAATTCCCCTGCCCGGCCATTAACCAACCTTTAACGCGCGAAAAAGTGGTTTTGAATGCCGTACTCAGGGACACGCGTCATGCGATTTGTGGAATCGCTGGCATTTGGTTGAAAAACCGCCGGCTCGGTGGAGGTGGTGCGGAATTAACCGCTGGTTTTCTGCGGTGGGATACGAACGCGGGGGTCACCATTATTGCGTTGATTGCGGGCCGTAGATCTGCAATTGGATCGGACGGCTATGATTTGGCCCGGAAACATGAGGCGACAAGCTCTTTCTCGGTCAGGCGCGCGGTTCTTCCACTCAGGTCATATGGGAATTCAAGAAAAAGGTGCTGCGGCTGTGCGGGCTAGGCCCGATATGTTTTATAAACGTGGATTTCAACCTTTGCACAGTGTATTTTCGGGCGGAAAGAGTAACAGTAGACCGAACATGGAGGGTTTTGGCTGCGAAAGATGTTTTAAACAGACCCAAAGGAAACTGGTGGCCAAAATTTAAATAGGGGGGCTGATATGCACAACAGATACCATACAAATGTATTTTGTTCTAAATGTAAAGTTGCAATGCGTACCTTTTGTGTGTTTTTCACTTTATGGAGATCAAAATATTGCTCCATCTGTAGTATCCATGTTACAGGATCCTTTCCATCAAACTTCCTCATCTCCATTTTTGGAATATGGTGGTTCTTCCCACCAACATTAGAGTTTATGAAATCACAATTATCATTTGTTTTGTTCTCATCATGAGTTTCTTCTACTATCTTTTCACCATTATCAAACATTTCTTGTATCAACTTTTTCAAACCTTCCATGTCTACTTTTAGATCCTTCTTCATGTTTTCCATGTTGTCTTTCATGTCATCCATCTTAGCTTCCATGCCAGCTTCCATGTCATCCATCTTAGCTTCCATGCCAGCTTCCATGCCATCCATCTTAGCTTCCACGCCTTTCTTCAAAACTTCCATTTCATTTTTTGTTGCTCATTGCGAGACCGAAATTTGGTGCACTTTCTCTTGTAATTTTGATAGATCATGTTGCAATTCTTCATCTTCATGAGTCATAGTAGAGCTTTCTGAAGGCTTAATGGGTGTTGAATTATTTTTACGAGGCATATTTTAGAATCCAATACTGATATCTATTCTACAATATGCCCTTGGAATCAATTCAAATTGATTCTTCAAACAAGACTGATGCAATTCAGAAAAAAATATACACACCTTTTTCTTGCTTTTGAGGATTCCTCTGAGTTCTCTTTCGAATGCCACATGTCTGACCTGATTTAGATTCTCCGAGACAAATTTGTGTCCAATCTGCCACAATGACCTAATTATGGACTAGTTCAGTAGAGCAAACTTGTATGACTTGCCACATGTCACTGTTTCGTCCTTCAGCTCTGAAATTGATAGAAAAGAAACTAATGTCCTTGTAATTGCGACCACTTTTTACGACACTCCAATCCGATGCTCAGAGAGAGAGTTATGGATATTTTCCCACGATCACCTCTTTGAGATGAAATTTGGGAGCCTGAAAAAGCACTACCTTCCACAGATCATATCTCCAACAATATTGTGAACCAAGGTTTGAAATTTTTTGGTGGGTTTCCTCGAGATTTTGGCTTCACACCCTAAAAATTTTAGATACTGAACCTTCATAGAAACAAATTTATAGCGCAAATGCCACAATGACTTGTTTAGGAGCCTGAAAAAAGACCTAACTTCCACAGATCATATCTCCGAAAATATTGTGAACCAAGCTCTGCAATTTTTAGAAAATCGTCCTTAAGATTTCAGCTTCGCACCCTAAAAGTTTTAGCTTCTGAAACTTCGTAGAAAAAACGTTATAGTGAAAATTCCACGATGACCTGTTTGGAGCAGCGAAACCCTAGAATCCAAAGCTTTGATACCAAATGTCGTGTAACTAGCTCCAAAAATAGAAGAAAAGAGATATCAACGCCTTAGAAATAAGCCACTTCGAGGGGGAAACCTCCAATACATTACATAAATGAATAATTCTTGGATGATACAATTTACAAAACCTCCTTTCTATATATAGGAGTCCATGTCGCAATAATGTAATCCTAGTGGGCCACAATGTAATCCTAGCCGACCTAACAATAATAATTTAAGGGCACAATAATAACAAAATGGGGGTTACAAGGGTACAATAATAACAATAAGGGGGTTACACTAATAACAATAAGGGACTATACTAGTAATATAGGGATCTAACAACCTTAACCTTAACTAAACCCTTAACCTTAACTTTAACCTTAACCTAACCTTAACCTTAACTTAACCTTAACCTTACCAAACCCTTAACCTTAACCTTAATCTTAACTTAACCTTAACCTTAACCTAACCTTAACCTTACCCTTAGCCTAATCTTAACGTTAATCTTGACCTTAACCTTAACCTTAACCTTAACCTTACCCTTAAAATTAAACTTAACCTTGACCTTAACTATAACCTAACCCTTCACCTTAACCTTAAACTTAACCATAACCTTAACCTTAACCTTCCCATAACCATAACCTTAACCTTAACCTTGACCTTACCCTTAACCTTAACCTTAAGCTTACCCTCTTAACGTTAACTTTAACCTTAACCTGACTAAACACGTAACCTTAACTTTAACCTTAACCTCACTAAACCCATAACCTTAACCTTAACCTAACCTTAACCTTAAATTTACCCTTAACCTAACCTTAACCATAACCATAACCTTAACCTTAACCTTAACCTTAACCTTACCCTTACCTAACCTTAACCTTAACCTTAACTTTAACCTTTACCTAACCTTATCCTTAAGCTAACCCTAACCTTACCTTAACCTTAACCATAACCATAACCTTAACTTTAACCTAACTTTAACCTTAACCTTAAATTAACCTAACCTTAGCCTTAACTATAAAATTACCCTTAACTTAACCCTAACCTTAACCTTAACCTTAACCTTGACCTTGACCTTGACCTTAACCTTAAACTTAACCTTACCCTTAACCTTCACCTTAAGCTTAACCTTAAGCTTAAGCTTAACATGACTAAACCTGTAACCCTTAACCATAACCAAACCTAACCTTAACCTAACCATAACCTTAACCATAACCTAACCCTAACCTTGACCAAACCCTTCACCTTGACATTAACCTTAACCGTAACCTTAACCTTAACCTAACCTTAACCTTGACCTTAACTATAATCTAACCCTAACCTTGACCAAACACTTAACATTAACCCATAAAATTAACCTTATATTTAAGGTTACAGTTAAGGTTAAGGTTAAGGTTAAGGTTATGGTTAAGGTTAAGGTCAAGGTTAGGTTAAGGTTAAGGTTACGGTTAAGGTCAAGGTCAAGGTCAAGGTTATATTTAAGGTTATGGTTAAGGTTAAGGTCAAGGTTAGGTTATGGTTAAGGTTACGGTCAAGGTTAGGTTAAGGTTATGGTTAAGGTTAGGCTAAGGTTAAGGTTACGGTTAAGCTTATGGTCAAGGTTAGGTGAAGGTTAAGGTTACGTTAAGGGTAAATTTAAGATTAAGGTTAAGGTTAAAGTTAGGTTAAGGGTAAAGTAAAGGTTAAGGTTAGATTAAGGTTCCTGTTACGAGTTTAGTAAGGTTAAGGTTAGGTTAAGGTTAAGCTTAAGGTTAAGATAAGGTTTGGTTAACCTTAACCATATCTTAACGTTACCCTAACCTTAACTCTAACCTTACCCTTAACCTTAACTATAACCTAACCCATAACCTTAACCTTCCCAAACCCTTAACCTTAAAATTAACCTTAACCTGACCTTAACCTTATCCTTAACCTTAACTTTACCCTTAACGTATCCTTAACCTTAACCTTAACTATAACCTAACTCCAACCTTAACCTTACCCATAACCTTATCTTTACCCTTAATCTTAACCTTAACCTAACCTTAACCATAACCTAATATTAACCTTAAACCTTAACGTGACCTTAACTATATATAACGTAACCCTAACCTTGACCAAATCCTTAACCTTAAACTTAACCTGAACCTTTACCCTAACGTTACACTAACCTTAAAGTTAACCTTAATCTAAGGTTAACCTTAAGTTTAAGGTTAAGGTTAAGGTTAAGATAAGGTTAAGTTTAATTTTAGGTTAAGGTTAAGGTTTAAGGTTATGGGTCTTAACCTTAGCCTTCACTATAACCTACCCTTAACATTAAGCTTTACCTAACCTTAACCTTAACCTTAACCATAACCTTAACCTTGAACTTCACTATAACCTAAACCTTAACCTTAACCTTCCCATAACCATAACCTTAACCTTAACCTTAACGTAACCTTAACCTTGGCTTTCTCTTAACCTAACCTTAACCTTCCCATAACCATAACCTTAACATTGAATTTACCCTTAACCTAACCTTAACCTTATCCTTAACCTGACTAAACCCGTAACCTTACCCTTAACCTAACCTTAACCTTGACCTTAACCATAACCTAACCCTAACCTTGACCAAACCTTAACCTTAACCTTAACCTTCCCATAACCTTCACTATAATCTAACCTTAACCTTAAGCTTAACCTTAACTTTAACCTTAACCTTAACCTTAAGTCTACCCTTAACCTAACCTTGACCTTGACCTAAGGTTAGGTTTAGGTTATAGTTAAGGTAAAGGTTAAGTTTAAGGTTAAGGTTAAGGTCAAGGTAAAGGTTAATGTTAAATGTTTGGTCAAGGTTACAGTTAAGGTTAAGATTAGGTTAGGTTAAGTTAAGGGTAAGGTTAGGGTAAAGGTTTAGGTTAAGGTTAAGGTTAAGGGTTTGGTCAAGGTTAGGGTTAGGTTATTGTTAAGGTCAAGGTAAGGTTAAGGTTAAGGTTAACGTTGCAGGTTTAGTTAGGTTAAGGTTAAGGTTAAGGGTCAGGTTAGGTTAAGGGTAAATTTAAGGTTAAGGTTAAGGTTACTGGTTTAGTATGGTTAGGGTAAGGTTAAGGATAGGTTAAGGGTAAAGTTAAAGTTAAGGTTATGGTTAAGGTTAGGCTCAAGTTCAGGTTCAATTTTAGGTTAGGGGAAGGTTCAGGTTAAGGTTAAAGTTAGGTAAAGGTTAAGGTTAAGGTTATGGGAAGGTTAAGGTTAATGGTAAAGTTAAGTTCAATGTTAAGGTTAAGGGTTTGGTCAATGCTAGGGTTAGGTTATAGTTAAGGTCAAGGTTAAGGTTATGGTTCAGGTAAGGTTAAGATAAGGTAGAGGGTAAGGTTAAGGTTAATTTTAGGTTAAGGTTATGGTTAAGGTAAGGTTAAGGGTAAATTTAAAGTTAAGGTTAGGTTAAGATTAATGTAAGGTTAAGGGTAAGGTTAAGGTCAAGGTCAAGGTTAAGGTTAAGGGTAGGGTTAAGGTAAAGGTAAGGTTAACTTTAACCTAACCTTAACCTTAACCTTGACCTTAAATATAACCTTAACCTGACTAAACCTGTAACCTTAACCTTAACCATAACCTTGACCAAACCCTTAAGGTTAGGTTAAGGGTAAAGTCAAGGTTAAGGTTATGGTTATGGGAAGGTTAAGGTTAAGGTTAAGGTTAGGGTTAAGGTTAGGGGAAGGTTAAGGTTAAATTCAAGGTTAAGGGGAAGGTTAGGTTAAGGTTAAGGTTAGGTTAAGGGTAAAGTTAATGTTAAGGTCAGGTTAAAGTTAACCTTAACCATTTACTTTATCTTACCCTTAACCTTAACCTTAACCTTAACTTTACCCTTAACTTAACCTTACCTTAACCTTAACCTAACCTTAACCTTAACTTTAACCTTAAACTTAACCTTAACCTTTAACCTTAACTTAACCTTAACCTTAACATTAACTTAACCCTAAACTTGACATAACCCTTAACCTTAACCTTAACATAACCTTAACGTTAACTTTACCCTTAACGTTGACTTTAACCTTAACCTTCTCTTAACCTTCTCCTAACCTTAACCTTAACGTTAACCTTCCCCTAACCTTCACCTTAACCTTAACCTTGACCTTGACTTTAAATTTAACCTAACTTTAAACTTAACCTTATCCTTACCCTTAACCTTCACCTTAACCTTAACCTTAAAATTTACCTTAAGGTTAAGGTTATGGTAAGGTTAAGGTTAAGGTTACGGGTTTAGTCAGGTTAAGGTTAAGGCTATATTTAAGGTCAAGTTTAATGTTAAGGTTAAGTTAAGGTTAACCTTACCCTTACCTTCACGTTACCCTTAACCTTAGCCTTAACCTTAACCTTGACCTTACCCTTAGTTTAAGGTTAGGTTAAGCTAAGGGTAATGTTAAGATTAAGGGTAAGGTTAGGTTAAGCTGAAGGTTAAGGTCAAGGTTAAAGTTAAGATTAGGTTAAGGGTAAGGTTATGGTTAAGTTAAGGGTTGAGGGTAACGTTAAGGGTAAAGTTAAGGTTAAGGTTAAGGATAAGCTCAATGTTAAGGTTACGTTAAGGGTAAAGTCAAGGTTAAGGTTAAGATTAGGTTAAGGGTAAAGTCAAGGTTAAGGTGAAGGTGAAGGGTAACCTTAACCTTAACCTTAACCTTGACATTAACTAAACCCATAACCTTAACCTTAACCTTGACCTTAAATTTACCCTTAACCTTAACCTTAACCTTAAACTTAACCTTGACATTAACTATAACATAACCCTGACCTTAACCTTAACTTTAACTTTACCCTTAACCTTCACCTTAACCTTAACTTTTCCCTTAACCTTAACCTTAACCTTAACTTAACCTAACCTTAACCTGAACTTTCCGGTTGAACTTAACCTTAACCTTAACCTTAACCTTCCCCTTGACTTTAACCTTAACCTTGACTTTACCCTAACCTAAACTTAACGTTACTCATAACCTAACCCTAACCTTGAGGTTAGGTTGACCTTGACCAAACCCTTAACCTTAACCTTAATGTAACTGTTGAGCCCCAAAATTGTCTTCTCTATTTGCAAACCTCCACTTCATTTTATCATTTATTTGTCACTTCATAAGCCTAAAAATCAATGAATAATGATTAAGATTGCTTAAAGGTTACATACAAATGATTAACATGTTGTATTTTTGTGATTTCTACTGTCTTAATAATTTTGAACAATTTAGCCATAGAATACATGCATTTTGTAGCCAGTCAAGCGTTTCGTAGCTGTGTTTGTGTTTATGTATGATGCAGGTGTCAATTGGAGAAAAGGCACACATGGGAAGTTCTCAAATATTCCCAACATGATTCCTTCCTATCCACAAGGACTGAATCGACAACTGGAGGTGTCTAATCCAATGGTCAAAGCGAGAGTCAAAGAGACTATTTTCTACAGGAATTAGGACTCCTGATTTGCTTTGCAGCAAATCACAAGTCTCAAAAGAGTCTCAATTCAATTTTGATTAGAAGATTACACCTGTACCTATTTTTTTTCAAACATTAGTTATGAATTTTCATATAAATTAAACTCTGTAGAACCGACAGAGGACGGTTAATAACTCATTTAGAATCACAGTGATACTCTATTTTTCAAGCACTGTTTTGATAAAAGAAGATTAGCCTTGATGCTATTCTGATTACAATTATAAGGAGCTAAAGGATTACAACGAATTGATAGCAGAGGGCCCCTGCTATTCGAGGCAGTTTCGTGCATTTTCTAGCTAAGTTCATTCTAGTTTCTGTTTAGCATTTCTCTGTATTTTTTTTATTTCTTTCATAATTTTCAATTATTGTATCCAACTGAGTAAATTATGTTAATGAATGGATAGTGACTCATAGGTGCAATATTTTTTTAGGTTTCATTTCTTGTCTTTCATGGTTAAACAATTACTGTGCTCGACCAAGTAAATACCATTTAAATCTTAAATTGAAATGGTTAGTGACTTATAGATACAGTAATTGTCTAGGAGATCCTCATACACTACACTTAATCTTTTTCAAAAGTTCTTCCAATAAATCTCAATTATATGAATTGGATTCAGTTGTAAGGTTTGAGTTATTAATTGTTTTAGTATTTCATTTCATGTTATAGGAGATCCTCATTACACTACACTTAATATTTTTCACAAGCTCCTCCAATAAATCTCAATTATATGAATTGGATTCAATTGTAAGGTTTTGAGTTATTAATTGTTTCAGTATTTCAGTTCATGTTATAGGAGATCCTCATTACACTACACTTAATATTTTTCACAAGCTCTTCCAATAAATCTCAATTAAATGAATTGGATTTAGTTTTAATGTTTGAGTTATTAGTTGCTTTCATTTCTTGAATTCTCAATTGAGTTGCAATATCCATGGATTAGGATTTTTCGTTTTCACCATTTCTTAATTAGAAAATAAACTTGAAAAACTTGTGAATAAAACTCTGCTTTAATTCATTTGATAAACATTTTCTTTCCTTCCTTTTTAAATAGATTAATTTCATCATTTTCATAGAATGATAAGAACCAAAATATAAAAACTCCCAAAAACATCAACAAAACCTTAAAACAACAAAGTAGGAAAAAGGGATACTTAGGCTCATATTGTGCATTACACTTCATCAGTTTACTAGCCCTAGTCGATAATTTATGTTAACAATTTAGGACACTAAATTGACTAAAAATTTTGGCGCTGTTGCCAGGGAAGTGTAACTAGGTAGCCTTATTTCTTGCATCCCAAAAACAATGACATGCGTAGAGAAAGAGAATCTAGGGGTAGATTTATAAGAGATGGATGCTTAATTCCCATAACACCACTCACTCCACTGAGACCAAGAAGTAGTACACCTCCAACTCAAACCCATATTCCATACTATACTGGTCATAGGCTTCCAGAAGTTTCATGATCAGATTTCCAATTAGGAAGATCTCCCACTTCATCTACTGAAGAAATTTTAGAAGAAGAAGAGGATCCAAGGACTCCTGCAGGAGGAATAACATCTCTCATGGTAGTTCAAACAGGAAATTCACTTTTTATCCTCCAGCAAGAAAAATCAAAGAAAAAGATGATAATCAATGGATTGATGATGAAGAAGATATACAACCTCTCTTCACTATTTCAAAAATTAGTGAAGATAATCAGATTCTAAATTTCCTAGAAAATCATGAATCTTCTTCAGAATACAAACATGAACAATTTCAAGAAGAATCAAATATTAAATTTTTGTCATCAAGACAAATGTCTTTTTACTCCATGGAAGAATTTGGCAGTTCTACAATTGAAATATTTCTAGGAAAAACCTTAAGCATAAATAAAAACCTGGAAAAATCTCAACAAGAGAAGCTAGTCAAAATATTACAGAGACATTCCTCTGCATATGCATGGGAATACACTAATATGAAAGGGATTAACCCTAAGACTTGCACTCATCATATCTACATAGAGGAAAATTGTAAACTAATTAGACAGCCTCAGAGAAGGATGAATCCAAACCTTAGGGAGATCGTTAAAGAAGAGTTGCAAAAATTGTTAAATGTCAACTTTATTTATCCCATTTCAGATAGTCAGTGGGTTTCTCCTTTGGTGATTGTACCCAAGAAAAATGGTAAATGGAGGGTATGCATTGACTACCGAGAATTAAACAAAGCTATTCTTAAATATCATTTTCCTTTACCTTTTATAGATAAAGTATTAGATACATTAGCAGGCAAAAAGTACTTTTCATTTTTGGATGGTTTCAGTGGTTATAATCAAATTTAGGTTGCACTTGAAGATCAAGACAAAACCACATTTACCTATCCTTGGGGAACTTATGCCTACAGAATATTACCTTTTGTATTGTGCAATGGACCTGCAACATTCCAAAGGGCAGTATTGGGAATCTTTTCAGATCTAATACATGATTGTGTAGAAGTATACATGGATGATTTCACAGTCTATGGTAATACATTTGAAGAAGCCTCAAAAAACTTGGAAAAAGTTCTAAAAAGGTTTAAATAAGCAAACCTTTCATTGAGTCATGAAAGATGTTCCATGATGTTTACTGAAGGGATTGTCCTAGGACATCATATCTCAGGAGATGGGATTAGAGTTGATGAGTCAAAATTTGAAGTCATCTCTAGACTATTAGTTCCAAGTTGTCAAAAATATGTTAGGAGTTTTCTAGGATTTATAGGATACTATAGAAGATTTATAGAAAACTTCACCAAGATATCATCTCCACTTTTCAAACTACTCACTAAGGACTGTGAATTCAAATTTAATTCTGACTGCCAGTTAGCATTTGAAACCTTGAAAACAAAAATATCGAAAGCACCTATTTTAAGGGGACCTATCTGGAAATTACCTTTTCATATCTCAACAAATGCCTCAGATACAGCCCTAGGAGCTGTGTTGGGATAAAAAGACTTGATCCCTTATGCCATCTACTATACAAGTAAAAATTTGACTCCTTCAGAGTTGAATTATATTGTAACTGAAAAATAATTCTTAGTTGTTGTTCATGCTATAAATAAATTCATAAATTATATAACAGGCTTTGAAGCCTTTGTTCACACAGATCACTCTGCAATTAGGTATTTAATGAATAAATCAATCACTAATGGCAGAGTCATAAGATGGTTATTTATTTTACAAGAATTTAATATCACCATTCTAGATAGGTCTGGAAAACAAAATACAATGGTTGATTTCCTATCTAGACTCCAAAACATTAAAGACAATACTCCAGTTGAAGATAAATTCCCTGATGAATATCTCTTCGCAATAACTACTCAAACTCCCTGGTTTGTAGGCATTGCCAATTATTTGGTTTCAAGAAAATTTCCTTCAAGTATGAATGCAAGAGACAAAAGAAAAATAATTTATGAAAGAACAAAATTTTCATGGATTTCTAATGAATTATTCAGGACAGGTTCAGATCTTATTATTAGAAAGTGTGTTTGGGAAGATGAGATGCTTAAGATTCTTAAGGCATGTCATGATGAACCTTGTGGTGGACATTTTGCTGACAAGAGGACAACTTATAAAATCCTTCATCTAGGATATTATTGGCCATCCATCTTTAAGGATGCTAAGGAATATGTCAAAAGGTGTGACAGTTTCCAAAGGGTAGGGAAACCTTCTCCTTTAAGTGAAATGCCATTGCAAACTTAGGTACACATTGAACCTTTTGAGAAATGGGCTATGGATTTTGTAGGACCTATTAATCCTTCATCAAAACAAAAGAAGCATATCTTAGTTTGCACTGATTATGTCACTAAATGGGTAGAAGCCAAGACATTACCTTCTAATAATGAAGTATTTGTAGTTAATTTTCTTTTTGAGGATATTTTTACTCGTTTTGATGTCCCAATAGAAATTTTCAAAGATCAAGGAGCTCAATTCACATCAGATTTGGTGGAGCAAATGTTATAAAAATACAAAATCAGGCACATGAAATCTACTCCCTACCATCCACAAGAAAATGGCCAAGTGGAATCTACTAATAAGGTGATTGAAGGGATTATTACAAAGATTGTTCATTTTCATAGAAGAGATTGGTAAGAAAGGCTTCCTAAAGCCATATGGGCCTATAGAACTACATGGAGAAACACAACAGGGCACATTCCTTATGAAATTTTTTATGGAAAACAAGTCCTATTTCCCATAGAATTCCAGATCCAAACTTTCAAGATGGCAGTCCAACTAGGACTTGATTTGACTGAAGCACAGAAGCACAGGCTGGAGAAAATTAATGAATTGGATGAGATCAGACAAGATGCAGTCCAAAGAGCAAGCATAGTCCAACAAAAAAGGGCTAGATGGCATGATAAATATATCAAAGAAAAGAAATTTAAAGAAGGTGACTGGGCACTCTTGTTTGACTCAAAATTCAAGGATTTTCAAGGTAAATTTCAAACCCATTGGCTTGGGCCATATGAAATTGAGAAAATCTTTGAAAATGGAGAAATAAAGATCAGAACAATAGATGAAGTAAATGTATCATTTCTTGTAAATGGACATAGGCTGAAATTGTATCATAAATGACTTTCAAGAGAAGAATTTGTCAGAAAATTCGAAGAGAACATTGATATGAAGTTAGTGAAGAAGAATCCTTCTTCTTCACTAACTTAGTTTGTATTTTTCTCCAAAAACTTAAAATAATAATGATAATAATAATAAATAAATAAATAAAGGTATAAATATGAAAACCAATCAGTGATTGGCATGTTTATGCAGAAAGTACAGGGTTAAAAATCAAAAATTTTCTGAGACCCTATACTTTCAATTTTTCTTTTTCTGCAACTAAATATTTATAAAATCACAAGTTGCAAGTTAATTTTTCACTCCATACTTCACTTCATTCATATTTCATTCCATTCCATACTTAAATTTTATTTCATTTCATGCTTCCATTACATTCCATTCCACATTCATGTTCCATCTCATTCCATGCATATCCATATTTCATAATCTTCTGACAGGCACATTCTGCAGTTGTCTGTTCTATAGCCAATTCTATTCTGCAACCAATTAGACTCTATAGCCTACTTAAATAAAAAAAATAATGATAATCAAAGGAGACTATGGAGCTTAGAATATCAACATTCCACAAATGAAGGACAAACACAACAAGCAACAAAATAAAAAAGGCCTGAGGTAAATTGTGCAAAGTTATTTTGATAGAAAAAATATAAAAACATGAAAATGATACAATATTCTTAATCATATGTCTCCTAAGTAAATCTATCATTCGAATTGATATTATTTCATAATAAAACACCTCAACCATATCCCTTACCCTATGCTCCATAACAGTTCATCATTAATTAAATGACTAACGGTCATAATCTTAGATGTGACCTATTAGGCCACGTTTTTAAAATATCGTTTCATTTAGTTATGATTTTGAAGATTGTCATAAATATATTCACAATTATTTCATTCTATATCAAACCCTCAACATTCTTCATTATTTTCCCATCACTTTGTTCGTTCACCACCTTATTCACTCACTACCATTATATTCTGCAATCAGTTCATCTGCAGAAAAAGAGAAGTCATTTTAAGGGCGAAACATCCTTCAGCAACTACTCTTTCTTCAGAGATATGATCAGAAGTAGAGCATCGGACCCTATAGCTCAGAGAAGGAATTAATCTGTAAAAAAAAGAAATGGGGTTAATTGTGAGAGAAAAACCAATTGGAGTCAAATACTTAGAAGGATACCCACAAGTTAAAGGGCTATTACAGCAAGTTGGGTGGTTGATTTTTGTAGAAAAATTCAATGGGTTCCATAAAGAAATTACAAAATCATTTGCTAAATAATTTGATGGATTAGAAGTAGAAATTGGAGACATTAAGTTTACCATAACGGAATTTCCAAGACAAGGAGAATGTTGGTTCAATAATAAGGAGTTTCATAATGAGTCTTGGAAAAAAATGATGAAGAACCCAGGTATGGACATTACAGTGTTTAGAAAAGGAATTTCGAGCACAACTTTAAAAAGTAAATGGAGAAACATGTTATTAATTTTGCAAAAAATTATAACATGTGAGGTAGATTTGGTACAATGTATATTTATCATATCAGGCTGTTGATGAATTTCTTAAATGATAGAGAAATAAATCTACCTTTATTCTTGCTTAATAGCTTGAAAAGAATGGCTTCCAATGTTCAGAAAAGGGTACAATTTCTAGAAACTACTTTATACCACCATGTTTTAGTTAAATTTCTGATTGAATTCCATTTGAAGAAAATAGGAGATAACTAGGAAGAGTTTATTTTAAGAAATCATTTTCAAGAACTAGAGGAAACATCATATAAAGAAGAGACTGTTAGAAGAAGAAAGAGAAGAAAAGCTGATAAGGCTGTTGAAAATAAACATGATACATTATCAAAAGAAGAGAGTGGAGAATTGATTTCTGAAAAGTTTGCAAAAATTAGGAAATAGGTTAGGGTCAAGAGAAAAGATAAGTTAACAAGTAAATATACTGATGAAGAAAATGAAAATCCACTAAAATTAAGGAGAAGCTCTAGACTCAAAGGAACAATGAAAAAGACATTGGTTAAAAGCATAGAAATTATAAATATTGAAGATGAATAAACTCTGGTTCAAACACCAGTTGATAGAA
The DNA here is from genome assembly GCA_034641835.2 of Pinus albicaulis. Classification (NCBI taxonomy): domain Eukaryota; kingdom Viridiplantae; phylum Streptophyta; class Pinopsida; order Pinales; family Pinaceae; genus Pinus; species Pinus albicaulis. Next base: position 1,626,734,310 of record CM076582.1, on the reverse strand, counting down.
CTCCTTTACATCAGTTTGAAGAAGACCCTGATAGAAGAACTCCTGATATAGACCCAGCTCAACAAAAAATCTATGATTATGTGGAATCTTTCCAAAGAAAGGCATCATAAAATGAAGGAATATCCCTCAGTCCACAAGAACCTCCAATAGAAACCTTAAGAAAAGATAAATATGAATTGGAGATACTGAACGGACATATAAAAAATGAGAATGAAATCCTTAGAGAAAAAATTAAATTGAAGAATGCTATGAATGATACTCTCACTCTACAACTGGGTACACTGAATAAAGAAAAGAGGAAGCTAAAGAAGCGAATTAAGAAACTGAACAGGGCACTCATAAATCTTAAGTTCAAATTATTAATGAGAAAACCTAGAGTGACACTGACCACCAAAAGAAGCAGAAATATAAGGCTGGATGTTCTAGCAGAGGTTTCAGAGCACATGGAATAAATTTTTGATGGAATTTCATGAGGACATGAAAGAGTTTTGTAGTGGGGGTATGTTGAGCCCTAAAATTGTCTTCTATGTTGCAAACCTTCACTTCATTTCATCATTTCTTTATGACTTCATAAGCCTAAAAATCAATGAAGAATGATTAAGATTGCTTAAAGGTTACATACAAATTATTAACATGTTGTATGTTCATGATTTTTTCCGTCTTAATAATTTTGAACAGTTTAGCTACAAAATACAGGCATTCTGTAGCCAGTCAAGCATTCTGCAACTATTTTTGTGTTTAAGTATGATGTAGGTGTCAATTGGAGAAAAGGCGTAAATGGGGAGTTCTCAAATCTTCCCTACATGATTCCTTCCTATCCACGAGGATTGAATCAACAACTGGAGGTGTCTAATCCAATGGTCAAAGCGAGAGTCAAAGAGACTATTTTCTACAGGAATTAGGACTCCTGATTTGCTTTGCAGCAAATCATGAGTCTCAAAAGATTCTCAATTTCAATTTTGATTAGAAGATTACATCTGTACCTATTTTTGTTCAAACATTAGTTATGAATTTTCATATAAATTAAGATCTGTAGAATCGAGAGAGGACGGTTAATAACTCATTCAGAATCACAGTGATACTCTGTTTTTCAAGCACTGTTTTAATAAAAAGAGATTAGCCTTGACGCTATTCTGATTACAATTTTAAGGAGCTAAAGGATTACACAGAATTGATAGCAGAGGGCCCCTGCTATTCGAGGAGGTTTCATGCATTTTCTAGCTAAGTTCATTCTAGTTTCTGTTTAGCATTTCTCTATATTTGTTTTCACTTCTTTCATAATTTACAATTATTGTATCCAACTGAGTAAAGTTTTTTAATGAATGGATAATGAATAATAGGTGCAGTAGTTGCTTAGGTTTCATTTCTTGTCTTTCATGGTTAAACAATCACTGTGCTTGACCAAGTAAAGACCATTTAAATCTTAAATTGAAATGTTTAGTGACTTATAGATACAGTAATTGTCTAGGAGATCCTCATACACTACACTTAATCTTTTTCAAAATCTCTTCCAATAAATCTCAATTATATGAATTGGATTCAGTTGTAAGGTTTGAGTTATTAATTGTTTTAGTATTTCATTTCATGTTATAGGAGATCCTCATTACACTACACTTAATATTTTTCACAAGCTCTTCCAGTAAATCTCGATTATATGAATTGGATTCAGTTGTAAGGTTTTGAGTTGTTAATTGTTTCAGTATTCATTTCATGTTATAGGAGATCCTCATTAAACTACCCTTGATATTTTTCACAAGCTCTTCCAATAAATCTCAATTAAATGAATTGGATTCAGTTGTAATTTTTGTGTTATTAGTTTATTTCATTTCTTGAATTCTCAATTTAGTTGCAATATCCATGGATTAGGATTTTTAGTTTTCACCATTTCTTAATTAGAAAATAAACTTGAAAAACTTGTGAATAGAACTCTTCTTTAATTCATTTGATAAACATTTTCTTTCCTTCTTTTTTAAATAGATTAATTTCATATTTTTCATAGAATGCTAAGAATAAAAATATAAAAAATCCCAAAAACATCAAAAAAACCTTAAAAAAACGAAGTAGGAAAAAGGGATACTTAGGCAGATATAGTGCATTACACTTCATCAGTTTACTAGCCCTGGTCGATAATTTATGTAACAATTTATGACACTAAATTGACTAAACACTAACCTTAACCTAACCTTAACCTTAACCCTAACCTTAACATAGACCTTAACCTAACCTTAACCTTAACCTTAACCTAACCATAACCTTAACATTAACCTGAACTTTAACCTTACCCATAACTTAACCTAACACTATCCTTGACCTTAAGCTTAACCTTACCCTTACCCTAACCTTGACTTAACGTTTACTTTTAATTTACCCTAACCTTAACCTTACCCTTAACCTTAACCTTAACCTTATCTTAACCTTAACCTAACCCTAACCTTAACCTTGACATTACCTTAACCTAACCCTAACCTTGACCTTGACTTTACCTTAACCCCTTAACCTTAACCTTCACCTTAACCTTAACTTTACCCTTAACTTAACCTTAACCTAACCTTAAATATAACCTAACCCTAACCTTGACCAAACCCTGAACCTTAACCTTAGCTTAACCTTAACCTTGACTTTACCCTTAACCCTAACCTTAACCATAACCTTTAACTTAACGTAACCTTCACCTTAACCTTTACCTTAACATAACCTTAACCTGAGTAAACTAGTAACTTGAACCTTAACCTAAAATTAACCTTGAATTTACCTTTAACCCTAAACTTAACTCTAACCTTTACCTTATCGTAACCTTAACCTTACCCTTATCTTAACCTTACCTTTAACCCTAACCTTTACCTTAACCTTTACCTTAACCTTGACTTTATCCTTAACCTAACCTTAACCTCAGGTTATGTTAAGGTTGAGGTTAAGGTTAATGGGTTAAGGTTATGTTAAGGTAAATTCAAGGTTAGGGTTAGGTTATATTTAAGGTTAAGTTTAGGTTAAGGGTAAGATAAGGTTAAGGTTAAGGTTAAGGTTAGGTCAAGGTCAAGGTCAAGGTCAAGGTCAAGGTTAAGGTTAAGTTCAAGGTTAAGGGTAAATTTGTTACACAGCATTTTGTCACCGTCCCTACAATCCCTCGTCCCGTACATTGGAGGACTATTCCCATGGCCTATGAACAGTAAAATGTCCTGAAACCACCTTCATGGCATCCTATTGCATAAGGAAAAACATTCTCTTGAGAACATTTCCTCTGAAAAACCCTCAAAACAGATGTTTTAGCCTTGGCGCAACTAGCCAGTTCATCCCTCGTGCCAATGGGGGAAATCCACACTAGAGGGTGTGCCAATTGGCACTCTGTCCCTGTGTTTCACTTGTGCCAAGCTTATTAAGGGATTTAAAAAAAAAAAAAAAGTGGCAGAAGTTTGATTCTAAAAAACTCTTGAATGAATCCTCAAAAGGAGTTGGGTGGTTTGGCTTCGGATCTCAATGTATAGGAAGTGGTTTTCCACCTATCATGGAACCTTCCTAAGAGATAGAGCCTATCCCATGATTATAGGGATCCCAACTTCCTTTCCTCCATATATAAAAGCTTTCCCTCTCCATTAGCAAGGTAGCTGAACTTGTAGGAAGGAAACTATAGCCGAGTAACTATTGAGAGCCAAGCCAAGAGAATCTCGTAAGAGAGAGAGCTTCGTCTAGATTCCTGACAGGATTTTTTGAGACACACTCCGTTGCAAGCCTCGCCGAAGGAAGATCATAGCGTCAGAGCATTTGGTTGTAATCTCTCTTTTTTCATTCATAATATAAGCGACTCTGATTATGGTTCCATTCATGTGTTCATTTCTTTATGTAATGCAATGAATTATATCCTCTCTGACTGATATATAGTTACATGCTTTAGATTTTACGTTGTATGTCGTCGTTTCATTACATGTGTATATGTGTTTGGATGTGTTGAATGGAAGGATTGTGATCTGTCAAGTGAGGGACATGAAACATCATCTTTTCTTCAACGACAGCTGTGTGGGATTTGAGGTAGGTCACTTATTGCGATATTTGTCTTTTTGTAACTAGGAGCCAACATCATTGTGTGACTTGATTGTTGCTAGACCTGATCTGGGCGAGTGGGATCACCTCTATCCGCAGAGGGGATTTACCTCCTCAAAAAACGGGCAACTCCACTAGGGAGTCAATTGGAGTTAGTCTTTCCTCTTTTGGTTTTTTTTGGCTTTTGATTGATTTATTTGCTCTTCTGGTTCACCTCCTTTGGTGTTAAACCCCCGTTCAGCCCCCAAAAGACCTGATCCAGTCTCTGTTTGTCCTTTTTCATTTTTTCTAATAGTAAACTTGATTGGCACGGTTTAGCTCTTGACAGTCGCGCCAACTGGTGCTAGTTGCTAGTTAGGTCCCCACGCCAATGGTTTTTTGGGGCATATTATAGCCAAAAAGGCGCACCAACTCTGTTTGGTGTTAGGGTTTTCTTACTTTTGGGCTCTCTGAGCTTGATTTATGGTCTTAGTGTCATTTTTTTGATTGATTGAGTGCCATGAGGTCTTTGTTGACTTTTTTTGGCCCTTGTCCTCTGGTTGTTTTCCCTTTTACTATCAGTTTTTCATTATAGCCCTAGGTTTTCTAGGTGCTTTAGTGTGCTGAGCCTCCCGTGGGAGTTTTGGGTCCTTAATTTCCCGGTTGACTGCATTTTCACTTCTTTGAATTCATTTTGCTGGATTCCATTGTATCATTACGTTAGTTGAGTGATTGTTCTCTCTTTCATTCAAGTTTTTCTTTAGCTCATTCCAAACCTATATTACACCATTTGTGTGAGTCTTTTTCGAGATTATTCTTCTATTTGAGAGATTTCGTCATCAGTTTGGGTCTTGATTGTGTGCATTTGTATTGAGTGAACTTGTTTGTTCCATCTCTCTCACTGTCATTTCTCAAATTGGTTTCTTCATTAGTTTTTTCATTCATTTAGTGCATTTGCTCTAAAATATTGAAAAATACAAAAACAAATTTCTTTGCATTTTGATTAGCCTAGTGAAAATTGAAAGCTCTTTCACGTTACTAGTGTTATATAACTCTAAGAGAGAAGTTTCCTAGTTTCATTAGCTTGCATTGGAAACAGTGTTGGGGTCCTGTGTTTTGATAGATTGGCTAACCAAAAGACAAGGCAACATCAGAACCAATCTTTAGAGTTCCAGGATCTAGTCCTCCTGTTCTCAGAGAGGGATCTCTCAAATTTACTTGTTTTGCAAAGATTTATCTTGTTTGCTTTTAAGTATTGATTTTAGACTAGTTATTAAGTGCAAGTGTTTGTTTGGTTGAATTGGTAAAATAGAACATGAAAGGTCTAGGTAGTATAGATAGAAAGAAGAAGTGTCAGGTTCATTGGGAAATGGATTCAAGAGGAGGTTTATGACAAGCTCATCAATGGATATGGGATATAAGAGGGAAAATCTAACTTGGCCACAAGATCCTTTAGTTTTGTGAATGAGATGGACATTAATGGTTTGGAAAGAGAAATTAAATTCTCAACAAAGGGAACTTAAAAACATAACTTGAACATAAAGAGGTATTTGATAGATAGGGCTAACCATGAATTCTACAAACCACACTTCAGTCAAATGATGACTTCAAGACAAATTTTAAAATAAAATCTAAGATTCGGGAGCACATCCTATTTCCTCAAAGATTTTATTTCAAAGGACTTAGAAAACATAAAAGATTCATTGATAATTGCAGTCATTGAAGAGGGAACACCTAAGACATCTATGATCACAACTATAAAAACCTTTAAAAAATTGTTCAAGTAGGGACAAAGGGTATGATCAAAACAGACCTCCTTGGCTAACTATGAACAATGGTACTTCAAAGGGAGACTTCAAAAACAGTTTTCAAGTGACAACAGACAAGTAGGGAAAACCATAAATCATGCTGGAACCAACTACTTGAACTATTAGAGAAATAAACAAGCATGCGGACTAAAGAGAAAGATTAAAGACTCTAAAATACCTCAGCAAAAGAAAACATAAAACAATGAAGGATAAACAGGTCTAAGGTGCTTGCAGGAGTAATTTCTTAGCCTAAAATTTTCATCCTACTGTAGTAAGAATTTATGAAACATAATGAAAACAAGAAAAACAACAAACAGTTCAGAATACATCACCAACAGCCAAGTTCAGGGATCCAATGATAGAGCCTTCTCAAGAACAAGCATGTCAAAACATCATCAAGCTTCCAAGACTTCAATTTCTTCTTCAACTTCAAACAGACTATGTATTATTTCAGAGAGTTTCAGTATTACAACTAGTGACCAACCAATAAATTCTCATCTTCTTTAGAATTATTTATAGAATAAATGAGGAGGTGGAAGAGTTCTGGGACTTGAATATCATTAATGCTATGTTAAATGCAACTCCTAGCCTTAAAAACCATGCAAGGCCTAAGGCAGGAAAGCATCCAATTTAGAACTCTGTCTCATAACTCTGTTTTTTTCTTTTTAGGCTTAGTGGATGAAAATATTGACTTTAAGGCTCTTTTTATCTTTTAGAATAACTTTACTAATAGTTTAAAATATGTTCTTTTGTTTAAAATAACTGTTCAACTATCTTTAGGAAAATATCTTCTGACTGGGCAATAACTATGCCTTCATTTGATTTATTGGTGCTGTAGGTGGCACTTTAGTAGCTGAAGGGGATAAATAGCCTCTGATATGGAAGTGGAGGCCTCTTTCACTGATAGTTTTCTCTGTTTTACCTTAAAAAACTTCTAATTTTCTTTTGGTCTGCGTTTAGGCTTAATTAGCCTTGATTTTAGACCTTGTAGATCCTTTCTTCTTTGATTTTAAGCCACATAATCGTCATTTTGGGCCGAAAATGTCACCTGACTATGACTGTGGAAATACACAGAGCAACCACCATTAAATCCTGCAAAAAACACAACAAATTGTTAAGAAAACCTACGGATGATGGTTTAATTGCATTCAGAGGTTTGGTGGAGGAGGTTTGGCTGTGAAAAATGGGAAAATGCAGCGATAGAAGGAAAAATCCTGGTAGAACAGCTAACCAGGTGTAGATGGAGTTTGGGCGCGACGGCGAACAGGAGTCGTTGGATTAGAACAATCAAAGGTTGAGATCATTTGATGAAGTTGCTGGGGAGAATGGATGAAGTCAAATGAATTTGGGTCACGATATAATGAAAGCTGTTCTATCTCAGAGATTGATGGCTGAGATAAAAAACAAAAATATTTGGGAGTAAGTTAGGTGGAAAATAAAATGGGGGTGAGATTAAATCAGAACCGTCCGATCTTCGGAGATTGACAGCTAGGATCGAGTCGGGAGAAACATTGCGGGGGGCGGTGGTTTGGCGGAAAACTGGCAGCAGTTTTCGCAAAATAAAATGAGGGGTAAGTGATATTGCCCAAAACAATGCGTTTCGATACAACATCTGATGCGTGTCCCTCCCAATATCGCCCATTTTGCAAAACTTTTGGGCGTTAACGTTTAGGTGCAATTTTTTTGCAAAATGGAATATCAGCCGTCAGATCATCGAAGGTAGATCGGACGGTGTGGAATGGATGCAACGAGGAAATGTGCAGGGTTAAGAGGTAAGTGGCGTCCACAGTGACGTGGGATATTTTGTCGTGGAGCGGATGAGCGTCGGGTGAGTTTGGACGGTCGAGAAAAGATCTTGGCTGTTGGATCTTCAAGACGAACGACGGAGATTTAAAGATGAAGTGGGAAGTTTGAAGTGGGGAGAAGGGACGGGAAGGTGATCGGGCGGAAGGATAAGGCACGATGGCCGTTGATCTGTGTAGATCAATGGTCCATATTCGTTTTAAAATTTATATGTTGGGAATGAAAAAACAAAGGAAAGTTGGGTTCCGAAAGGTTTTTAAAACCCTTTAACACCCATTTGTGGGGCTTTAGGACACATGGAGGAAGTGGCTAAAGGAGATAATAAGCCCTCAAGGGATTAATGCCTTTGTATTTCGGAAGAGTGCTTTTAGGCCCAAAAATAGTGATTTTTAATGCCAAATAGGAGTTTCGGTAAATGAAAGAAGGGATTTTTAACCCAAATGAGAGGGAGGTAGAAGGTTTAGAAGAGGGTTAAGGTGATTTAGAGGTTAAATGAACGTAAATGGAGAGATTTTATGAAGGGAGAAGGATAAAAATGGGATTGTTTATGAATAAAAGGAGGAGTGAAATGATGAAAAATGGAGCCTTAAAAGTAGTTTTTTATTTGGTAAAAAATAGGTACTTTAGGACTAATAGTGAAACAACAGTGAAGATTAATCCAAAGGGTAATAATTATCATAAAAACTTCAAAAGATGATAGGTTTTTAAAGGGAACTATCTCTTGAGGGTTTAAAAGACAAGCTTAGCCACCATTAGGTATGACAGAATTTATAGGTGGCTAACAGTGGCTCCACTTGGGGAGGACATCTCATTCTTTAGGTGTCCAGAACCTCAGCTACTGATCTCTAGCTTTCAGCAGTCCAATGCCTTATCCATTGGACAACAAATTTCTTTTCCTTTAACTGACCTTTCTTTTATTTGACAATCTTTGTAGTAATCTGAAACAATGGAATTCTATCAAAACAACATCTCTACCTACCCATTCCTAATGATCCTAACATTTTTTCTTCTTTCAGAGTGCATTTGGAATAGCAAACTCTCTTCATCAACATTTTATTCTTTTTGGAAAAAACATAAACCTAGTCTAAGTTTACTCTTATTTCTCCATGAATTCAGATTAAGCAGTTGAACTCATAAGTTTCTCTACCTAACTACTATCTGTCAGGATTAGACTGTCTGACAAACCTTTATTCTCTAAATTCTAAAACAAGAAATTTAAAAGTAGCCAAGCCAAGATTAAGAAATTTGACTTGCTACAGATCTATGGCATAAAAACAAGCTGCACATAGATTTTATTTGCAGAAAAGTAAAACAAAATGTGAAGGCTTAAGATCTGAAAATTAAAACCTGCTTCACTATCTCTTTAGCTCTGATTTTGGGTTTGTTTGAGCTGTTTTTATTTCTTATCTGGTTCAAGTTTGGAGCTTTTAGGACCATTTATTTTCCTATCTTTTGGCTCAATATTTAATCTAATTAGAGCCATTCTTCTTTTGAGATTCATAGGTTTAGATTTTGAATTTGTTTGAACCTTTATTTCCTCTATCCTAATCTACCTTACTAATAAGCCAAGATTGTGCTGTTTGTTTGATCTAATTCACTAACCTATCATCAGTAAATTGAAAAACTAATTAGTCATAATTAGGCTATATGACTAACTAGAAGTGTGTTTTTAGGAGTGACATTTGAGCTTGCATAGTTTCAAACTTTGTCTCTATTTTTTGGTATGGGGCTATACCTTTCTTGTTTTCATTCTGCCCTCTTTTCTTTTTTCTATTGCTTTTATATTTTTATTTTTCTAACTTTGAATGCAATGTTCAAACAATGATATTTACAATGGAAAGTAGAAAGCTTTGAAACTAATGACTCTTGACAGAAGTAATGCTTGAGCATCATGTCATTGACAGGACCTCCATATAGATCTTCTCCACTCAACTCCAAGAAAAATTCATTATGACCCCTCTCAGCATGAATAATATAGGGTCCTTTCCACAGGTTCTCAAACTTGCCATGTTTTCCCTTCTCTTCTCTTCTTGAATCCCACTTGAGAACCACATTTCCAACTTGGAAATTGTTTGCCTTAGCCCTTTTATCAAATAGTTTCTTGATATTGTCTTGGACTAGTTGTGTTCTTTCATATACTTCTTCTCTGGACTGCTGTAAATGAATTGTTTGGTTGATTCTTCTCTGCATATCATTCTCTTCAGTTTGCACTTCTTTGAGGAGTTTCATGATTGGAACTCCCAACGAGGTTGGGAAGACTGCATCCATGCCATAAACCAGCTAATAGGGGGACATGTTTATTGGCTTCTTAGTAGTTAATCTATCAGCCCATAAGGCATGAACCAAATTACTGTGCCATGACTTCGAATTCTGCTCCAACAGTTTTTTGATGATATTGTTGAGGCTCTTGTTGGAGGATTCAATTAATCCATTTCCTTGGGGATAGTAGGTAGTAGGGTAGCCCAAGGTGATGTGGTATTTGTAACAGAAATAAACCATTATTTTAGACTTGAAGGTAGCATCATTATCTGTTGTGATTTTTCTAGGACAACCAAATCTGGATAGGATGTTGGTTTCAAGGAACTTGATAATGACAGAGTCAGTAACATTCCTAGATGGTATGGCTTCTATCCACTCGGTAAAATAGCCAGTGGCAGTGAGGATCCACTTATGCTGGGCTGATGAACATGGGTGAATTTCCCTAATGAAGTCCAAGTCCCATTGTTGAAAGGATGCCTCAACACTGATGAGATGTAAGGGTAAGGGAAGGAGCTTTATTTTGCCATCAAAAATTTGACATTTATGGCAAGACATGACTAACTTTTGAGTGTTTGGGAAAAGGGTGGGCCAATAGTAACCAGATCTGAAGATTTTGTTTGTTGTGGTCTTCCAGTAAAGGTGTCCTCCACATTCTCCTTCATGCAACTCATGCATGATTTCTCTTGCATCATCTTCAAGTAAACATTTAAGCAAAATTCCAACAACATTTTTCCAATATAATACCCCATATAATATGCAATAATTCAAAGTCTTTTGTTTCAAAAATATAGCTTTAGTTTTAGACAAATAAAGAGGGGCATTTAGATATAAAAGCAAATAAATGATGTCAGCATACCAAAGAGAATTCAAAAACGTTTCTTCAATGAAAGGAGCAGTGAATTCTTCCATTTCTTCCAACATATCTACCATATTCATATCTAGTGCTTGGAAGTTTGACTCAGCCATGAGTTTAGCTAATCCCTGCCCTTTGATTAGTTTGGCGGGCCTGATTTCTAAGTCATATTCAAGAATAGTATCAATCCATTTTCCCCTTTTACCATCAGGGTCTTGACTTAGAATATCCTTGACAACAGTATGTGGAATGAAAGAAATTATGTGAGAGTGTAAAATATAGACTCTAAAGTCTTTTAGTGCTTTCACTAATGCTAAGGCTTGCTTCTCCATGATGTTATATTTGAGAGGAGAATCTCTTAAGGCCCTACTAAAAAAGGATATTTGTTGTTCTTTCCCCAAATCATTCTTTTGAAGTAATACTGCAGCTATTGTATGTTTTGATGCAAAAGAAAATATATAAAAATCTTTGGTGAAATCTGGACTAATCAAGACTGGTATTCGAGTAAGAGCTTGTTTAACCAGTTCAAATGATCGTTTAGCTTGTGTAGTCCATTTCACACCTACCTCTTTCTTAAGCATGTTTGTTATGTTTCTTAATAGCTCAGCAAGGTTGGGGATAAACCTCCTCAAAAAATTAATCTTTCCAATGAAAGATTGTAATTCTTTGAGGCTTCTTGGATGGCTGATTTTCAATATGCCATCAATCCTTTTAGGGTCTACTTTGATTCCCTCTTCTGAAATTATGTGACCAAGAAGTTTACATTCTTGGAGACCAAAGAGTGTCTTCTTGGGGTCAAAAAGATAAGCCAAATTTCCTACATTTCTCAAAATATTTTCTTAAATTAATCAAGTGTTCTTCATCAGTTTTAGAAAAAACAGTTATGTAATCAAGGTAAATGATTATAAAATAGCCAATATCTTCTGAGAAGGCTATGTTCATGGCCCTTTGGAAGGTGGCCCCTGCATTCATCAAACCAAATGGAATTTTGACATACATAAAGGTGCCCCAAGGTGTAGTAAAAGCAGTTTTGTGTTGATCACTTGGGAGCACTAACACCTGATTGTACCCTGAGAACTCATCCAACAGTGATATTATTTTTGACCCAAATACCCTTTGAAGTATATGGTCCATCTTGGGAAAGGGGTAGTTGTCTTTCAGGGAGGCTCTATTTAGATTTCTAAAGTCAATGTAGAGCCTGATTTCTCTTGTATTCTTCCTAACAGAAACTAAGTTTGACACCCACTCTAAATATCTAATGGGTACTATAATCCCATCATCATACATTTTTTCAATTTATTTCTTGACTAAAGGTAATAAAATAGGGTTTATTGTGTTGAACCCTTAGTTAAACTGAGAGGGGGGGGGGTGAATCAGTTTAACACATTCATGGAATTTTAAAACTTTTTCATTAACTCTTGTTTACACCTTCATTTCATGTTCAACTTAACATGTGAGTAATCTTAGAATTCGATAAGAAAGAATTAATATAATGTAATAGTAGACTTAATATGAGAGCAGCAATTATTAAGCAAATGATATAAACCAGATCAACACGTAAACATCATGCACAGAGACACCAGATATAAGTGGAAACCCATAAAAGGAGAAAACCACATCTTATTATTGTTGTGAAGCAAAGGCAAGCTCCAACTCCCTCTCACCATTGATTTTCTGTAGGCACCAACCTACAGGAGGCTCCAACCTCAATTCTACAAGCTACAACTTGCAAGGAAGCTCCAACCTCATTCAGCTACAACTGAAATTTTATCAAGCTACAACTTGATGTGGAAGCACCAACTCCCATCTATTTTCTGTAGGCACCAACCTATATGAGGCTCCTACCTTAGTCAGCTACAACTGACATCTATCAAGCTACAACTTGATAGGGAAGCTCCAACTTCCTTACTCTTTTAAAAGAAAAACACTTGTTGATTTACCTTGGATATCAGCTCTGTTCTGTACCTTCTCTTCTGCTGTTCATCAGTCCTCATATCTGTCCTTATATCATTTCTGCATCTTCTCAGATTCACTATCAGCTCCTCCTTCTTCTTTTCTTGGCTCCTCCTTCTTCTCTACCTCACTGCCTCATTTCTGCATTCTCTAACTTTTGACAGCATCTCATTCTGCTCCTCCTTCTTCTTATCTTCTCTGCCTCAATTCCATACTCTGCATTCTCTATACTCACTCTCTCTAACCTCTTGTAGCTTTCTTATTTTCATCAACTCTCTTCAATTCTGCTGCACACTCTCTTCTTCTCTCACTCTGTTTTCGTAACTTTCTATTCTTGGATATTACCCTATTTTATACAAAATAGCTTCATGGTTGTCTGTATTCTACTGGGAATTCAAAATGGACAGCCATGTCTCTTTTCCTTCTGCCTTCTCATCTCTTTTATCCACTCATTCAGAAAATATAACTGTAGGTACCAATTTAACATTACAGTGGGATATTTTTTCTCTTCCTAAGACTTTCCAATGCATCACAACAATATAAATTAAAATAATTTACATTCAATTACAATGAAAACTCTAGCTCACTCATTTAGCCTCTTGGCTCGTTGCGCATTTGTCTTCTCTTTGAATGTGTCTATCTTTTTCAGCTCTGCTTACTCTTCTTTCCTCTACCGTGGTGTAACCGCTACATACAAGTAACTGTTCAATTCTACTCTTGGCATTATACAAATAATAAAACGTTTTAATACTTATAATTCCCTTACGGGCCCACTCGTTGAACTTGTTCTATCTTCCAATGCGATGCATTACTGTCCTCATATTGGAAATGTGCATGTATCGTTTTGTGTATACATATAACTGCCGCAGTGCTTTCCTTTCCTCTTAAACTTTGGATTAATTAACTTGGAGAAAACTTGTTCTTAGTCTTATCTTTTGATGGACCCCACATTCCAGCTATACTACACTAGTGTATTTCAATCGCAATCGCAAAATTCATAATACTCCGGCAATTTGGTCTTTTGATTTCCGCCAATGCGATTAGTAAAGGCCCACCATATAGTCAGTTGAATCATCTCCACCGTCCATCCCTTAGTGAATCTAACGGCTCTCATCTAATCGCTAAGTCGCAATCGGAACTTTCAGTTTGTCAATACTCTTTCACCTACGATGCGATAAATTACTGTAAATTTCTCTGCGCTGATGCGATGGGTTGTTCCGATACGATATAACACTGTTCACTTCATAGTGCCGATGCGATGAATTTCTTTTCGAGTTCTTCTGATTGCAATTAATCGCAATCGCAACTTGCATTTGCATGTTCTGATGCTCCGCCCTTTTTCCGATGCGATCAATCATTATTCCTTACATGTGCCGATGTGATTAGAACTGGAACTCAAGCCAATAAAATCATAATATATAGACCCATCGGGTCCGGAACTCAATCGCAATCGCAATCCTTTATTGTCATGCTCTAATGCCCTGCTCCTTCTCCGATTTGATTACTTTGATCCGATGCGATTAGGCCGAACTTCAAATATGTTTGAATCATAATTCATATACCCATCGGGTCCGAAACTCAATCAGAACTCTTTTCGATATGTTCTGTTTCTAATCCTTTCTCCGATGCAATTGGGTGAGGGTCCCACAGCATAAGACTTTTGTTTGACTTAAATCCGAACAAACCTTTTGTATTCTTTATTTTGCATCCATGACTATAATATATATACACCCATCGGGTCCAAGCTTTCATCGCAATTGCAACTCTTTGTTTACCTGTTCCGCTGCATAGTTTTTCTCCGATGTGATTGGGGAGGGTCCCACCTTATGGTACTTTGGTTCTGATAATAAAGCGCTCCATATAAATTAATATATATGCTTTGGACCTTTGTGCATAAGACGCAATATATGTAAATGCGTTGCATATATACTCCAGTGTGGGTAACGATTCCTGGAATGGGATTTATATATATATTTTGCTGCTTGGGTTATACGATTCCCAGAATTGTGTTTATGTTATATGTAACGCCCGATTGGGTAATGATTCTTGGAATAAGGTTTGTATATATATATATATATACTTTCCGCTTGGGTTATACGATTACCAGAATTATGTTTATTGTATCTACCAACTGGAGTAGTGATTCTCGAAATAACGGCTCTGCCTCTGCCTCTGCCTTCGTTGTACCTCTGCTACTGCCTTCACTGTGCAGTTCCTCAACATGGTTTAATTAACAAACACCACTTCCACTGTTTCTTTATATGATTCTGCTTACCCCTGACTGTTCGACATTACAATTAACGCACAACATATTCAATCTTGTTTGACATTTGCTTCCTCTGCTCCTTGACGGATGCTGCTCCTTACTTAGCTTTTTGCTACCTCTGCTCCTTGACTGATGCTGCTCCTTACTTAGCTTTTTGCTACCTCTGCTTCTTTAAATGACCCTCTTTTCTCCCTCTCCTACTTCTTTGCTACCTCTGCTGCCTCTCCAGATCTCCAATCACATGACCCTTCTACAACTGCCTCTGCTTCATGTCTCATGCTCTCTGCTACTCAACTGTTTCTCTACCTCTACTACTTCTTTGACTGATGCACCTCCTTACTTCTCTTTTTTTTGTCTTTGCTACCTCTCTTTTTGCTTCCTTTGCTCCTTGGCTGATGTTTCAGGTGCTCCTCCTTTGTGCTCCTTTGCCATCAATGACAACATTTCCAACAGTCTCCCCCTTTGGCATTGATGGCAACACATCCACCAATAATCCAATGCTTCCTCTATCTATCTTCTTTTCCTCCCCCTTTGACATCAATGGCAAATGGTTGCACATCTCTCAGTGTAGATTCTATCTCTGCATATCCTCTCTCTGAGATGTGTTTAGGCCTTCTTCTTCTTAATTTGTGCCCTGCTGCTCCAAAATGGTATAAAAGAGTTGTTGAGAGAACACTTTTGAGGATTTTTGAACTTGTATGTACACATTAAGTCGATACCATTCCAAAGCATAGACTCCTTGTCTTGTATAGAGAGTAGGTGATGATAGCCATATATAATCAGAGTTTTATAATAAGAGATGCATTATTGGATCAAGACTTAAAGATTGTGAATGCTCCAAGTGACGTATCAGGCTTGCTTCAACTATACTTCAGTCTATATCTTATGTAGTGCGCCAATACATTTCTATTGAGAAATATTGTAGATGGGATAAGTCTACTTTTGCAATACACATCTGTAGACAACAACTGTTCAGTTGCTATGATGCCAATATATCTTTTGTTGCTGTGGTTCACCTATACTGACTGTTTTTTGTAATCTATGCTAGAATTCTAACAGGGATAATACACTTAAAGACTGAAAGGTCCTTGTTGTTGTTGTGAACACTGAATCAAACCAGAGCTTACAGCTTATTGTAAGAATAGCCAATATCTTTCAATATTAGAGGCCAACTAACTTTCCTTCTTTTACAATGTGTTTTCAAAACAAACCCTTGAGGCTAGATACATTCAACGTATTGGTCAGTCTCACTTATCAACGAAGCACTTTTCTTTATGACATAAGGGGGTATGTATGTTAGTGATCAACCTCTTTTCAATGGTGAGATGTCAGCAAATTATTTCTACTGAAGTATGTTCTTGATGATTCAAAGACAGAGTTTTGAGCTTCAATTGACCCAATTAGTCCTTCATACTTTTGATACTTTAACTTTCTATCAAAAAAATATATTCAAGAAGTTTTAATAGCAAACATATTTCACACGGTGTTATGAATGATATTGAGAGAAGAGGCCTGATATGTATATGTACTAACTTCAGGAAGGCATTCAAAAAAAATATTGTTTCAATGCTCAATATCATGTTTCAAGAGTAAACAAAATACTGATCCTTTAGCCTATTCATTGACCCTTTTATGCTGTATGTACTCTTGCCATAACCTTTGTTGGGAAAAATACTGAGAGGGGGGGGGGGGTGAATCAGTATTTACTGCATACTTAAAACTTTTCACTTTTTCATTCCTTAAAACCCATACGCTACTTTCCTTTAGTAAACTTGTGTATACACGCGGATATCTTTCATGCAACTAGCGTATACCCAGAGATCTAATTATGTCATTAGTTCTTTGCTTATATCATTCCATCATTCATTCATCAGATGTTCAATAAACAGTAAACAAGTGCAGTAATAACAGAATAAGCCATCACACAAAGCATCACACATGAACACCAGGATTTTTAGGTGGAAACCCAAATCGGGAGAAAACCACCGCTGCAGTTGCTCAGCCTTCAATATTTTATTATAGAGAAAACATCTTACAACATATGTGCTGGCGCAGACTTGACCAGCACGCAGGCACCCACCTGCGCTCGTTTACCGGCCTCTCCTGGAAGGGAGCTCCAACCCCCTGACTCGTTTACCAGCCTCTCCTGGAAGGGAGCTACGACCCCCCGATCTCGTTTACCAGCCTCACCTGGAAGGGAGCTACGACCCCCTGACTGAAGGCTACAACCCTCAGCACCACTTTGGACCACGTTTCATCAATTTTCACACTGGATCCAACCACTTCAATAGAACACAACTTGCAGGCCACGTTTCATCATATTTTCAGACTGGACCCTTTCAATACATTTAAGCACAAACATACATCACCAACAGATGCTTATCAACACAGATCAGATAGCAGAAACACAACAAAATAGATCAGATATTCCATACCCTTTGCTTCAGCAAACCCTAGTTTGCATACGCTCTTTCCTTTCTCTGATGTCGCGTATATATGCACTTTCATCCACATCACCCAGCGTATACATCTGTATACACTTCACTGCGCATACGCTCCTTTTCTTCAGCGAAGCCGCGTATATACGCGCTTCCACTTCAGAAAACTCGCGTATAGATCTTCAACCATTATAGCGCTGCATACTTCTTCAGATCAGACATTCGGTTCAGATTCAACCCTTTACTTCAAACAGATGTTCGCCTCATCACAGATCCAATCACTCCATAAACAGATCTAGCAAATACAGATACATTTCAGATCTAGATATCCCGCTTCATCATTTCTTCATAGGTGCATCATAGATTCAGATCTATCATCAAACCTTTACCCTTTCCATACGGATATACTTCACAAAGAAGTATTCATTCAAGCTCAGACATCTTGCTCCCACACTTGTGATTTGCACAATGAATTTCTACTCCTTATATAGGTTTATCCTTTTTCAATACCATGGGTTAAAGCAATACCATGAGCCTTCAATACCACGGGCCAAAGCAATACCATGAGCCTTCAATACCACGGGCCAAAGCAATACCATGAGCCAAACCAATACCATGAGCCTTCAATACCACAGGCCCCTGGATTTGCACTTTTTGAGCGCTTTTTCCCATACGCGACTTGGCACGTTCTTTTCCGCGTGCATATGCGACTTCCCCTAGACATATCCGCGTATTCCTTGAAACATACTCTTTTCATCATAGATCTATCACATGATGAATTCATTTCTTCATTGTCTTCTGTACACACTGTAGATACATCATATTTTCTTCATCAAGAACATATTCTATCAAGCACAACTTCATCAAGTAAGTTGCCATCATCTTTATCAAGTGGGTTGCCATTCAATGACAACACTTAGCATCATATTGCCAACTAACATCATATCACATCAGACACTCAACATCATATTGCTAACAAACATCATATCACATCAGATTTACATCGTTTACCAAGTCCATCAAGTCAAGAATAACTTCATCAGGTGTATTTCCATCAAGGACAACACATGTCAACTGTCACATGTCTTCATCTTCATTTAGTGGGTTGCCATCAAGGACAACACTCTGCATCATATTTCCAACAATCTCCCCCTTTGGACTTGATGGCAACCACGATGGTGTTTGGTTACCGCAACAGATAAGTACATTGACACCATGTCACTCTCCCAATTCTTTGACACCATTATCTGCATTCAAACACCATGTCACTCTCCCCCTTTGACATCAAGGGCAAAGGGCGGATCAGAACCAGCGGTTCAAAACCAACACACTCTCCCCCTTTGACATCAAGGGCAACGGGCGGATCAAAACCAGCGGTTCAAAACCAACACACTCTCCCCCTTTGACATCAAGGGCAACGGGCGGATCAAAACCAGCACTCTCCCCCTGAGTTCATGCTGAATCTTCAAACATATTTTTCAATGAAGTACATGACTCTATGAACTTCCTATCACCAAAAGACTCAAAATTACATCAAATATCCAACCAAATGGACTTACATATAAGACTCAAGTACCCAACCAAGTGGGTTTACATATTTCAACTCAGCTACCCAACCAAGTGGGTTTACAAAATTTGACTCAGCTACCCAACCAAGTGGGTTTACAAATTAGACAAGTCCTTACATGATTGAATATTACAATTTTACATCATGGGTCTCAACATGACCTTTTCATCAAACTACAAATATAACTTTAAGACCAACACCAGAAAGTCCTCAAGAAAGAGAACATATTTCAGAACCATCATAATGCCAACAATGCATTATACTCAGCAACACTAAATCTCCCCCTGAATCTGTGCATCCACGCATCCTTTTCATATGACTAAGGCTCCCCCTTAGTTTGTGCATCCTGAACACGTTCACCAACAAATCATCAAGGCATCTTTATCAAAACATGAGAAAAGAATTATGAGAACTGGAACACCACCAGATATACCAAACAGTATCAGAGATACCAAACAGCACTGCAGCTGTGCTGAAGAGAGCTGACTCCAAACTGAAAAATGTCAGCAATCAGACATACGCGGTTTTCTGTGCATGAACTCACGTATATACGCGACTGTGTTTCAGGAAACCCACGTATACAATACCATCTTCTATATTTTAACCAAAACTGATCCTTTGTGAGGCAGAGACAATGTTCAGCAACTTTCTGAGATATTTGAATAGTTTCCTGGAATACAGATAGATAAAACAATGTAGGTGTATCTTCAAGCATCATCCAATGGTTGTAGCATAAGCACATTAGTATCCAAGTCTTCAGATTCTTTGCAGCATCAATACATTCTTTCCATACCAGAACAACATCTTCACATAAGTGTCAAGAAATCATCCATGTGGTCCAACATCACCATGATATTTAAGATTTAACATGAAGTACCATATGTAGGCAAAAGATCTTAACCATAGTAACAAGCTTTGCATGAACTAGACTTCCAATTTCATCCAACAGATAAACTTCAGCAAGCAGTAAACACAGCTCATTCAACGTCTCATCATCATAAACCATGTACCAAGCCATCATCATTTGAGCATGAGTATCACAATAACCAAAGAATAAGCAGTCATATTGCCAACAATACAATCATTAGTATTCAGCCTGATGCTCCCCCTGAACCAATGCTCTTCCTTAACTCGTGTAACCTGAAAACCTTCATTAGCAACAATCTCTGTTTGATCTGTCCTTATCTCTGAATTACAAGACTTACATTTCAGCACCGAATGCTCTTCATCAAAAAGCAAACAGGACTCATCCATAATCTTCTACATAAGAAACCAAATATCATATCATCATTAGAACTGAAAAGTTAGGCTTGTAATGCGTTAATAATACATTTATTAACAATCAGACTGTTACTCCCCCTGAGCCTCTGCTCCAGATCTTAAGCTATCATACCAATTCTCTTATCATAAATGCATACGCGACTGTGTCTGCTTAAACTCGCGTGTATACGCGACTTTTGTGAATAGAACCCGCGTATGGAAAGTGAAACATAGAAATTTTTCACATTCCTTTATCTCCCCCTGAACTTGTCCTTCCTGTACCTATCTTCTTCATATCAGATGTTCTGTTAGAGATACATATAACCAGAATAATCAAATCAATCATGAGAGACATCATACATTGCTCCCCCTGTGATGATACATTACTAAATCTCATAATGTATCCCACATCATTCCTCCAGTCAATCAGAGAAGTAAGCTTCAGAAGCGGATGACTGCAGTAGGGTCTGAATTCCCTACGTTTCTGATC
Source organism: Pinus albicaulis (assembly GCA_034641835.2). Classification (NCBI taxonomy): domain Eukaryota; kingdom Viridiplantae; phylum Streptophyta; class Pinopsida; order Pinales; family Pinaceae; genus Pinus; species Pinus albicaulis. The sequence continues at coordinate 1,626,713,599 of CM076582.1, read as the reverse complement.
GGTCCTCCTTCTTTTTCCAAATTTGCTTGAGCTTTCCAACTGTGTGCTAAAAATTGTCCACTTTCCCAGATCTGTTCATCCTACATTCTTTTTCTACATGTCCATATTTGTTACAAGAATAACATCTCATGTGTCCAGAGAAATAAGCATAAGAATCATAATGAGTATTTCTAATCTTACTCCTTTTGCAATCAACTGCTTTATGTCCATACATGTTACATGAGAAACAATATCCCCTGAAGAAACTAGAGTACTTTTCTGAGTAGAACCTGTTTGTTTGTGGCGGAAATGATCTACTCTTGCAATTTGCTGCGACATGCCCATAATTATGACATTTAAAACATTCAACGTTCTTGAATGAATTCCTTTGAGAATTCATGATTGTTGGTTGATCTTTTGTCTCTTTCAACACTTCAGGTTTTGCATTGACATTCTCTGAATTTTTGGCACTTCCTTGTGAGCTAGATTCTCCTTTAACAGTTTCATGGAAACCAAGACCAAGTTTGATAACAGGAGACCTTTGATTACTCAGAATATTGTCCAAAATATTAGTACTATCTTGAAATCTCAAAAGTTTAACCTTTTCTTCTAATTTACCTTTGAGAATGTTTACCTCAACCTCCAAGGCTTGACATTGCTTTGTCATGCTTTCTTCATTCCTTCTTCCATCTTCTACTTGGTCCTTTAGATTTAGAATCTCTTCTTTCAACCAATTTTTGTTTTCTTCACATGTTTGTTCCAGCTCTTCATTCTTCTTCTTTGATGCTTCGAGATTTTCTTTCAGAGAGATGATTTCTGCTTCAAGTCCTTCATTCTTCTTATTTGATATTTCTGGATCCCTTTTGAGAGAAATGATTTCAGCCTCAAGCTCTCCATTCTTCTTGTTCGAGTCTTCCAGATCTTCTTTGAGAGAGACGATTTCTGCTTCAAGTCTTGCATTCTTCTTGTTTGATTCTTCGAGATCTGCATTTAGATCGTTGACTTCTACTTCTAGTCTTTTAATTCGAGCAGATGCATAAGCATGAAACCTTTGGTACTTGTCTGTCTGTCCATTCAGTATTTCCATTTGTTCTTCCATTTGAGAGATCATCTCTTTGTACACAGCTCTTTTATTAAATGATCTTTGTTGTTCTTCAATTTTCTTGATAGCTTCCTTTAGATCCAAAACTTTACTTTGACTATCTTCACCATTGCATGTACAGGAGAGTGCATCACAAGAACAACAGTCAATACCTGTTTCATCTTCTTCATTTTCTGCTGCACATGTTTTCTGAGATATCTCCTTTTCAGTAGCCTTCTTCTTTTGCTTCCTTCCCATTACGACGGATCTCCTTCAAGCGATCAAGCTTTTATAGAAGAACCAGCTCTGATACCAATTGTTGGGAAAAATACTGAGAGGGGGGGTGAATCAGTATTTACTGCATACTCAAAACTTTTCACTTTTTCATTCCTTAAAACCCATACGCTACTTTCCTTTAGTAAACTTGCGTATACACGCGGATATCTTTCATGCAACTGGTATATACCCGAGGAGATCTAATTATGTCATTAGTTCTTTGCTTATATCATTCCATCATTCATTCATCGAGATGTTGATAAATAGTAAACACTTGCAGTAATATGAGAGATAAGCCATCACACAAAGCATCACATGAACACCGGGATTTTTAGTGGAAACCCAGTCGGAGAAAACCACCCATTGCGGTTGCTGACCTTCAATATTTTATTATAGAGAAAACATATTAGAAAATATGTGTGGCGCGAACTGACCGGCACGCGAGGCACCCTGCACTCTCGTTTACCGGCCTCTCACGGAAGGGGGCTCCAGCACGACTCGTTTACCAGCCTCTTCTGGAAGGGAGCTACGACCCCCTGCTCTCGTTTACCAGCCTCACCTGGAAGGGAGCTACAACCCCCTGACTGAAGGCTACAACCCTCAGCACCACCTTGGACCACGTTTCATCAATTTTCACACTGGATCCAACCACTTCAATAGAACACAACTTGCAGGCCATGTTTCATCATATTTTTAGACTGGACCCTTTCCATACTTTTAAGCACAAACATACATCACCAACAGATACTTATCAACACAGATCAGATAGCAGAAACACAGCAGAACAGATCAGATATTTCATACCCTTTGCTTCAGCAAACCCTAGTTTGCATACGCTCTTTCCTTTTCTCGTCTTCGTATATATCGCACTTTCGTCCCACATCACCCGGCGTATACATGTATACACTTCACTTCTTGCCTCCCCGCTCCTTTTCTTGACGAGCGCGTATATACGGCCTTCCTCTTCGAGAAAACTCGCGTATAGATCTTCAACCATTATATGTTGCATACTTCTTGAATCGATTATTCGGTTCGAGATTCAGCCTTGCCCCTTTACTTCAGACAGATGTTCGCCTCATCACAGATCCAATCACTCCATAAACAGATCTAGCAAATACAGATACATTTCAGATCTAGATATCCCGCTTCATCATTTCTTCATAGGTGCATCATAGATTCAGATCTATCATCAAACCTTTACCCTTTCCATACAGATCTACTTCAAAGAGAAGTATTCATTCAAGCTCAGACATCTTGCACCCTCACTAATGATTTGCATAATGAATTTCTTCTCCTTTTATAGGTTTATCCTTTTTCAATACCACGGGTTAAAGCAATACCATGAGCCTTCAATACCACGGGCCAAAGCAATACCATGAGCCTTCAATACCACGGGCCAAAGCAATACCATGAGCCAAACCAATACCATGAGCCTTCAATACCATGGGCCCCTGGATTTGCACTTTTTGAGCGCTTTTTCCCATACGCGACTTGGCACGTTCTTTTCCACGTGCATACGTGACTTCCCCTAGACATATCCGCGTATTCCTTGAAACATACTCTTTTCATCATAGATCTGTCACATGCTGAATTCATTTCTTCATTGTCTTCTGTACACACTGTAGATACATCATATTTTCTTCATCAAGAACATATTCTATCAAGCACAACTTCATCAAGTAAGTTGCCATCATCTTTGCTCGAGTGGGTTGCCATTCAATGACAACACTTAGCATCATATTATGACTAACATCTTATCACATCGAGACACTCGGCATCATATTGCTTTATGAGCATCATATCACATCAGATTTGTACGTTTACCAAGTCCATCAAGTCAAGAATAACTTCATCAGGTGTATTTCCATCAAGGACAACACATGTCAACTGTCACATGTCTTCATCTTCATTTAGTGGGTTGCCATCAAGGACAACACTCTGCATCATATTTCCAACAACCTTTGATCCTGAGGACCTATACCACATTGTTGTTCCATGATAACGCTTGATATTCTGTTGATAGGCATGTTGTTTGTACCAAGTACCAATTAATACTTCTTTCACTTCAGCTTGCTCACGAACCCAATGTTAAGGCATCCTTCATGAATTATACTACTGAGCTTTCCACTATTCATACCAATAGTCATCAATATCCCAAAATTTAATCTTGGCATCTTTAACCATTTGCTTATTTTGTCATTCTGTTCAAGAGAATGTCACTGCATTTTACTTTCTAAGATTGCACCAGAATCATTGTTGCTTTAAGTACAATTCAACTGTCTTAAGATAATGATCTTTTGGTAGACATTTTCAATTTCTCTTCTATGAATCTTCATGGGCTGATTACTCAAATATTTATTACTCACTTAACTGCATTCCTCCAAGTCGACTTTTTGAAATATGTGATGAACTGATGATAGGCACTCATCCTTATTAATGTGATTCATTGTTAATTTTAGCAGTATGAGGCATAGTGTGATCATCACTTTAATGTGCTGAAGTCTTCTTAGCTCACATGTTTATTGCTAAGGTTTCCTCTATCATCATGGCTTCTTGTTGTCTTCTCTTCTTCCATCAATCTATCAGCTACTTAATACTTCAAATGATCTTCTTCCTCTATAGTTCTCTTTTAGAGGAATTTCCTTTCCCTTCCTGATCTCATGGTTGTTCATATTTCAAGGTCATATTCCAAGGAGCTCTTCTTAGACTACTTTTGAGGGGACTATTTATCACTGATTGGATATTTGCTTTGTTTTCTAGAGCAGCTCCCCCTGAGACTATGATGTTTTCATTATGTTATTGAGATAATAGGCTCCCCCTTTCTCTTTTCCTTCCATACTTTATTGGGGTTCATCATAATGTCTGCTCTTATTTTAGATTCATAGTTTTGATTGATCTGTTTTGATCCCATCATCTGTCTAGAGTTCTTTAATGTATATGGCAGATTACAGTCCTTTGCTTTGTGACCAAGTTTGAGGCATACATAACATCTTGTTTTATCATAGTAAATTTGAGTTTATGTATAATACTTTGTTCCCCTTCTTGAATACATTTTACATTCAACAGATTTATGTCCAAAATTATTGCATGCATAACAATAGCCATGGAAATCATTTGTGTACCTGGTGAAGGATTGTCTTTTCCATTTGCTTGCTTGAGGGGTTCTTCTCTTTTGCTGCATCCTTTGCTAGTTGGACTAGGTTTTCTTTGTCTTACATTATGCTACAGCGTGTCCTTGTTTGTGGCAGGAAAAACAAGTGATGCTTCCCATAGGAGGAAAAAACCTTCTTTGACTTCTTCCAAATTTATTCAATTCATATTTAGGAGCATGTGAGCCTTTAGCAGCTGATGGTTTCATCCTCTCATTCTTTGTTCCTTCATGTTGTTGCTTGATTCTATTTGTTTTTTTATAAATCTTATTCTTGTTGGCTTCTTCTTCTATGGGAATCTTCTGAGCTGCTTCATTTTCCTTTACAGCTTTTACAAAGATGATTTTCGTGTTATCTTCTACCTTGGAATTACTAGTTTCTCCTTCATATCCTATCCCAGCCTTTATGAGAGGAGACCTTTGTGCATTTAGAATCTGGTCCAACGTTCCAGAGCCTTTCATTAGAGGTGTATTCATTAATAGTTCTCTTTGGGCTTTTTCTAAGTTCTTTCTTCGGCTCACTACTTCTTCTTCCAATCTTTCAAATTCCCAAATTTTCTCTCTCATTTGTTGCAGCAGAGTGTTTTTTACTTTCTTTTCCTCTTCAAGCTGTGTCTTCAGGCCAATAATTTCTTTCCTATCTTCATATTCTTTCTCATCACATATTTGTACAAATCTCTTAAGGTCTTTGTTTTCATTCTTCAATTTTTCTATTTCAGTCAGAGCTGTGTCAATTTTGGCTTTTTCTTCAGCTGCAATTTCTTCATGGCTCTTACTACCATTCACACTAGCAGGTACCTCATTTGATTGAACATCTTCTTTTTGACATGAATTTCTCTTTTTCTTAATTCTCTTCTCCTTCTTGACAATGCAATCCTCAGTGTCTACTCCATGCATGAAATGCAGTTTGTCCCAGATTTCTTTTGCTGAAGTTAAATCCATTATTAACTCAAGATCCTTGTTATGAAGATTGTTATATATCACACATTTTGCCTTGGCATTCCTCTGTTGTTCTTTCACTGTGGGGGAGTCTGTGCAGTAACCATCACAAACAAGCTTCCATACCTCAGGTTCATCAGCCATTAAACCTGTTTTAACCTTATCTCTCCATTCAAGAAAGTTTGTTGTATTTAGCACAAGGTATATTTTGCTAGTCCATGACTCAACCAGATCTCCTTCAAGCTATTAATATTACACCAAAGGAACCAGCTCCGATACCAATTGTTGAACCCTTAGTTAAACTGAGAGGGGGGGGTGAATCAGTTTAACACATTCATGGACTTTTAAAACTTTTTCATTAACACTTGTTTACACCTTCATTTCATGTTCAACTTAACATGTGAGTAATCTTAGAATGTGAGCAGCAAGCATTAATATAATGTAACAATAGACTTAATATGAGAGTAGAAAGTATTAAGTAGATGATATAAACCAGATCAACACATAAACATCATGCACAGAGACACCAGATATATGTGGAAACCCATAAAGGGAGAAAACCACATCTTATTATTGTTGTGATGCAAAGGCAAGCTCCAACTCCCTCTCACCACTAATTTTCTATAGGCACCAACCTACGGGAGGCTCCTACCTCAATTCTGCAAGCTACAACTTGCAAGGAAGCTCCAACTCCCATCAATTTTCTGCAGGCACCAACCTACAGGAGGCTCCAACCTCAGTCAGCTACAACTAACATTTTATCAAGCTACAACTTGATGTGGAAGCACCAACTCCCATCTATTTTCTGCAGGCACCAACCTACAGGAGGCTCCTACCTCAGTCAGCTACAACTGACATCTATCAAGCTACAACTTGATAGGGAAGCTCCAACTTCCTTACTCATTCAAAAGAAAAACACTTGCTGATTTACCTTGGTTATCAGCTCTGTTCTGTACCTTCTCTTCTGTTGTTCATCAGTTCTCATATTTTTCCTTATATCATTTCTGCATCTTCTCAGATTCACTATCAGCTCCTCCTTCTTCTTTGCTCAGCTCCTCCTTCTTCTCTGCCTCACTGCTTCATTTCTGCATTCTCTGACTTTTCACAGCATCTCGTTCTGCTCCTCCTTCTTCTTATCTTCTTTGCCTCAATTCCATACTCTGCATTCTCTATACTCACTCTCTCTAACCTCTTGCAGCTTTCTTATTTTCTTCAACTCTCTTCAATTCTGCTGCACACTCTCTTCTTCTCTCACTCTGTTTTCGTAACTTTCTGTTCTTGGATATTACCCTGTTTTATACAAAATAGCTTCATGGTTGTTTGTATTCTACTGGGAATTCAAAATGGATAGCCATGTCTCTTTTCCTTCTTCCTTCTCATCTCTTTTATCCACTCATTCAGAAAATATAACTGTAGGTACCAATTTAACATTACAGTGGGATATTTGTTCTCTTCCAAAGACTTGCCAATGCATCACAACAATATAAATTAAAATCATTTACATTCAATTAAAATGAAAACTCCAGCTCACTCATTCAGCCTCTTGGCTCACTGCGCATTTGTCTTCTCTTTGACTGTGTCTGTCTTTTCCAGCTCTGCTTTCTCTTCTTTCCTCTACCGTGGTGTAACTGCTGCACACAAGTAACTATTCAATTCAACTCTTGGCGTTATACAAATAATAAAACGTTTTAATACTTAGAATTCCCTTACGGGCCCACTTGCTAAACTTGTTCTATCTTCCAATGCGATGCATTACTGTCCTCATATTGGAAATGTGCATGTATCATTTTTTGTATACATATATGTGCCGCAGTGCTTTCCTTTCCTCTTAATCTTTGGATTAATTAACTTGGAGAAAACTTGCTCTTAGTCTTATCTTTGGATGGGCCCCACATTCCAACTATACTCCACTCGTGTATTTTAATCGCAATCGCAACATTCAAAATACTTCGGCGATTTGGTCTTTTTATTTCCGCTGATGCGATTAGAAAAGGCCCACCATATAGTCAGTTGAATCATCTCCGCCGTCCATCCCTTAGTGAATCTAACGGCTCTCATCCAATCGCTAAGTCACAATCGGAAATTGCAGTTTGTCAATGCTCTTTCACCTCCAATGTGATCAATTACTGTACATTTCTCTGCGCTGATGCGATAGGTTGTTCCGATGTGATATAACACTGTTCACTTCATAGTGCCGATGCGATGAATTTTTTTTCAAGTTCTTCCGATTGCGATTAATCCCAATCGCAACTTGCATTTTCATGTTCCGATGCTCCGCCCTTTTTCCGATGTGATCAGTCACTATTCACTTACATGTGCCGATGTGATTATAATTGGAACTCAAACCAATAAAATCATAATTTATAGACCCATCAAGTCTGGAACTCAATCACAATCACAATCCTTTATTGTCATGCTCCGATGCCCTGCTCCTTCTCCGATGTGATTACTCTGATCCGATGTGATTAGGTCAGACTTTAAATACGTTTGAATCATAATTCATATACCCATCAGGTCCGGAACTCAATCGGAACTCTTGTCGATATGTTCCACTGCCAATCCTTTCTCCGATGCAATTGGGTGAGGGTCCCATAGCATAAGACTTTTGTTTGAATTAAATCCAAACAAACCTTTTGTATTCTTAATTTCGCATCCATAACTATAATATATATACGCCCATCGGTTCCAAGCTTTCATCGCAATCACAACTCTTTGTTTACCTATTCCACTGCATAGTTTTTCTCCGATGTGATTGGGGAGGGTCCCACCTTATGGCACTTTGGTTCTGATAATAAAGCGCTCCATATAGATTAATATATATGCTTTGGACCTTTGTGCATAAGACGCAATATATGTAAATGCACTGCATATATACTCCAGCGTGGGTAATGATTCTCGGAATGGGATTTATATATATATTTTGCTTCTTGGGTTATACAATTCCCGGAATTGTGTTTATGTTATATGTAACGCCCGGCTGGGTAATGATTCTTGGAATAAGGTTTGTATATATATATATATATATATATATATATATATATAATTTTCGATTGGGTTATACGATTCCCAGAATTGTGTTTATTGTATCTACCAGCTGGAGTAGTGATTCTCGAAATAATGGCTCTGCCTCTGCCTATGCCTTCGCTGTGCAGTTCCTCAACATGGTTTAATTAGCAAACACCACTTCCACTATTTCTTTATATGATTCTGCTTACCCCTGACTATTCAAAATTACAATTAATGAACAACATATTCAATCTTGTTCGACATTTTCTTCCTCTGCTCCTTGACTGATGCTACTCCTTACTTAGCTTTTTGTTGCCTCTGCTTCTTTAAATTTCCCTCTTTTCTCCCTCTGCTACTTCTTTGCTATCTCTGCTGCCTCTCCAGATCTCCAATCACATGACCCTTCTACAACTGCCTCTACTTCATGTCTCATGCTCTCTGCTGCTCGACTATTTCTCTGCCTCTGCTACTTCTTTGATTGATGCTCCTCCTTACTTCTCTTTTTGTTGTCTCTGCTACCTCTCTTTTTTCTTCCTCTGCTCCTTGGATGATGTTTCAGGTGCTCCTCCTTTGTGCTCCTTTGCCATCAACGACAACATTTCCAACATATTCTCCTTATTTTTTGTTTGAATTGTTTCTAATTTTCCTTAAGAGATATTTTGTGTTGAATGATGCCAGTGTCATAAGATTTCAGATCTTTGTATCCCCAAGCAAACGCATCTCTAAATTCTTTGAACAACTCTATTTATTGCAGTTTTATATAAGCTAGGAGTGTGCTAGATAGTTTGATCACCTTGGGTTCTACTAGGCTGCCTATGTTATGTTCTTCTATATATGTTTCCATAGGCTCCATTCTTGGTTATTTGGCTACATCATTAAAGTCAAAAAGGTGTTCTAAAGGTGTGAGTCCTCTTGGAATTGTATCATTCTTGCATTGTAAAACTTCCAAGTATTTCTGGTCTACGTTGTCAATTAATTCTACTTCAAAAAGATTCTCACAGTGATTTATATCAGTAGAATATGTCATTTCTGTTTCTAGGATTTTTTCATTATCCAAAAAGTTTTCTTCATGTCCGGTTTCCAATGCTGGTATGGTAAAATCATTTTTTGATTTTAGGAAATCATCTATGTTTTTGTCAGTGTCAAACACTTTCCATTGGTCCTCATTGTCAGGCATTGCAGGCCTATTCTTGACCTTTATGTTAAGATTTTCATTTATTTGAGGTACTTGGCAATTGCTGGCATTGAAGGCAAGTTCATTTTCTAGATTATTTTGTGCTCTTGGTATGAAAATGAATTCATATTTTTCAAAGGTCTTTAGGAGATCAAGGGTAGCATTTTGATATTCTCTAAGTCTTGGGTTTTTAGCTGAGTATTCTCCTTTGATTTGTCTTATGATAAGTTCAGAATCTCCTAGGATTGATATTTTCTGGCTTTTAATTGTTTAATCAATTGTAAGCCAAGGAGAAAGGCGTCATATTCAGTAATATTGTTGGTGCATGGAAAATCTAGTTTATATGAATAACCCTGATTTGTATTTTGAATCCATACACCTGCCCCTGCACTTGTTTTATTACAAGCCCATCAAAGTTTATTGTCCAAAGTATTTCTACCCCATTTTCATTTTCTTCTTGTTGTTGATTGCTAATGTTTTTTATATGAGTTGAACGCAGTTTTGACTTATCTAGTAAATTGATTTCTTCTTTGTTTTCCTTTTCTTGTTAAGTGATTTCATCTTCATTGTACAAGATAAAGGAATCTAAACTTGATTGAATGGAATAGATTGGAAAGTTGTTGGCTTATCTATATTTCTCACCACATATTTCATGTGGGATTCCCTATATAATCTTCTGTTTTGGTTAAAAACTGGGATGGTGGCATAAGACATGTCCATTTGAAGGCTCCCCTGAAGTTTGGCTCCCCAAGATCTTGATAAAAGCATGCCATACTTTGAGGGGATGTCAACTACTAATATGTCCATAAATAGACTCTTAACAGGGATCTAAGATAAGTTTACACATAAATCTTTGATTAAACCCAAGAATTTGACTCTGCTCGAATCAAAGGAATACAGATATTTGTATGGTTTAGTAATTTCTAGGCCTAAGCTTTCCATTACTACTTTGGGCATAAGATTATGTGAAGATCCATAGTCTAACATGGCATTGTGTAATATTCTATCATGTATATTCAAACTGACATAGAAAGGAGGGATAACTCCTTCTTGGTATTTTCCTTCAACTTCTGGACCAAACAACAATTCTGGTTTGTCATCTGTCAAGTTTAATGTATCAGTGTCACTTCCTAAATTTAAGGCTTTCAAAACTTATTTTTTGTACACTTCTTGGGTTACTAGTTTAGTTAGAGGTATAGTAACTTTTATCTTTGCAATCTCTCCTTCAAGGCTGAAAGGAACTATTGATTTTTTCATATTTACATATGATTTTTCAATTGAATTCCTTTCAGCAATTCTGATTTGTTGAACTTTGTTTGGACTGCTATTTGGGACAATTTTGTTAGGGCCACTAGTTGAAGTGCTAGGGATTCTTTGTTCAACATTTGGCTGGCTACTTTTATCTTTGTTTAAATTTGTTTTCTTAGCCAAAATGTTGGTTTTCTCTGCTTCTTTCTTAGGCTGATTCTCTGTATTTTTCCTAACAGCAGTGGTAGTGTTTTTATCTTTTGAATTATCTAGGTTCCCTTTGCTTCTAAGATCGTACTGTTTGTGTACTTCCAGATTGCATTCTCAAACCCCAACTTATAATCTTCATAATCCTCATAAGTGTTCTCATTTTGTTTTGAGGAGAGGAAACCTTGTTCTTCTTCAGTAAGGAAGACATCATCCTCACTGTTTGATCCAATCAAGTTTACATGATTTTCCTCTAATATTTCAATCTCCCTTTCTTCCTCATCTTGATCTACGTAGTATTTTTGGAAGGGAGGTCTAATCTGTTGGTCATTGTCCCTTTGTATATCTTGATTGTTTTCTCTTCTATAATTTTGGTTCCTAATTCTATTTTGGGGGTTGTTCTAATTGTCTCTTGGTTGTGCTTTCTCAAGTATGCTCATGTTTTCATCATCTCTTCCATAATCCTTTCCATTTTTGAGCTAGATGTGGAGGGTGCAGACTCCTCCCTAAATGATACTTTCTTTTTATTCCTCATCCCAGCTCTTTTCTCAATCATATTTACCTCCACTGCAATAGCTCCCTTCTGCATGTCTTCTAGAGTCAAGGGGTCTCTTTCTCTTAGCTGATAGGCCATTTCAGGATCAAATCCTTTAGGAAATTTGGCCAAGGTTGAACCTTGTGGAGGTTTAAAGTCTAGTGGCAGTGCATTATAAACACTATTGAATCTAGTGCAATAATATTGAACACTTTCCCCAGTGTTTCTTTTGAGGTTGTTGTAGTTTGAAAGTATTTGGAGAGGGTTTTTTCTAACTTCCAACTTGTTTAGGAATAACCGATGGAAGGCTTGGAGGTCATTAATACTATTAAGGGTTAAGCTTTTGAACCACGTTCTTGCTTCTCCACCTAAACTTTGAGAAAACAATATGAGTTTAATACTTTCATCATCTATCTCATTTCTATCAAAATAGTCATTCATCTTGTCCACATGTTATGAAGTAGCAGTAGTACCACTGGCATCATATAATGGTATTTTGGACTGATAGTCTTGTGGCAGATTGACTAGAGGTAAAGGAAGAACTAGGGGAGCATACCATGTTTCCATGATAGGAGGTTGAGGAAAAAGTGGGGGGTTTACAGGTGGGGGATGTAAAATAGGAGGGGGTTGAATAAATGGTGTAGTTTGAACAATGGGTGTATGGATAACAGAAGTGGATGGACCAACAAGAGTTTGTTGAGCAGATCTAGGATGAGAGAAACCAAAATTATGAAGGAAATGAAAATCATGTGGGGTAGTTTCTCTACTGCTAGGATGTTCACTTCTATCTTGGGATGAAGTTGGAGACTCAAAATCTATTTGATCTATATCATCAAGTGACCTAGTTCTGAATGGGTTTCTTAGGTCAACTTGTGAAATTTGTAGAGATGCAAGGTTTTCAGGAATAGAATTAGCTCTATGGAGTGACCTAACAATAGTTGAAGTTTTGGCCTTAGGATATTTCCTAAGTATACTTTCAGGATTATCAACTATCTCAGGAGGATTTGGATCGGGATGGATCCTAGTATGAATTCTTATAGAAGCCACTATGCTATGTTTTCAGACCCAACAACAAGAAAAGTTTAACCAAATATGACAGTCTTCAGTAGGCTAGCTGATCTTTAGCAAGACAACTTTAATCCTCAAAGTCTTTTTAACTGAGTTTTTATGATGTTATGATATTAATGGGTTTCCCAGTGGAGTATTTAGGTGTATTTAGGATTGAGGAGTCACTAGGTGGAAAATTTTTAGCTTTGGTGAAGGTAAAATGTTTTATGGTTCCACCACCATGTTTATTATGACTCCAATATGAAATATTTTTGGATTTTGTATATTTCTATGGTTATAAGAGTGTCCTATGTCTGATCTTAACACTTTTCTAAGGTGCTCAAACAAACACAGTCTACTCTATGGCCTACTAACTAATTTTTTAGGAAACTGTAGGACTAAAGAGTTTATAATAGTTTTCTAGGCTATCATAGATTCAATAGGTCCCACCGTGATCGCCATTATGTTGGGGTCATGTTTTTTAATAGATTGGCTAACCAAAAGACAAGGCAACATCAGAACCAATCTTTATAGTTCCAGGATCTAGTCCTCCTATTCTCAGAGAGGGATCTCTCAAATTTACTTGTTTTGCAAAGATTTATCTTGTTTGCTTTTAAGTATTGATTTTAGACTAGTTATTAAGTGCAAGTGTTTGTTTGGTTTGTTTGTTTGTTTGGTTGAATTGGTACAACAAAACATGAAAGGTCTAGGTAGTATAGATATAAAGAAGAAGTGTCAGGTTCATTGGGGAATGGAGTCAAGAGGAGGTTTATGACAAGCTCATCAATGGATATGGGATATAAGAGGGAAAATCTAACTTGGCCATAGGATCCTTTATTTTTGTGAATGAGATGGACATTAATGGTTCGGAAAGAGAAATTGAATTCTCAACAAAGGGAACTTAAAAATATAACTTGAACATAAAGAGGTATTTGATAGATAGGGCTAACCATGAATTCTACAAACCACACTTTAAGCAAATGATGACTTCAAGACAACTTTTAAAATGAAATCTAAGATTCGGGAGCACATCCTATTTCCTCAAAGATTTTATTTCAAAGGACTTAGAAAACATAAAAGACTCACTGATAATTGCAGTCATAAAAGAGGGAACACCTAACAAATCTACGATCATAACTATAAAGACCTTTAAAACAATTATTCAAGCAGAGACAAAGGGTATGATCAAAACAGACCTCCTTGGCTAACTATAAATAATGGTACTTCAAAGGGAGACTTCAAAAACAATTTTCAAGTGGCAGCAGACAAGCAGGGAAAACCATAAATCATGTTGGAACCAACTATTTGAACTATTAGAGAAATAAACAAGCATGAGGATTAAAGAGAAAGATTAAAGACTCTAAAATACCTTAGCAAAAGAAAACATAAAACAACAAAGGATAAACAGGTCTAAGGTGCTTCCAGAAGTAATTTCTTAGCCTAAAATTTTCATCCTACTGTATTAAGAATTTATGAAACATAATGAAAACAGGAAAAACAACAGACAGTTCAAAATACATCACCAACAGCCAATCTCAGGGATCCAATGATAGAGCCTTCTCAAGAACAAGCATGTCAAAAAATCATCAAGCTTCCAAGACTTCAATTTCTTCTTCAACTTCAAACAGACTATGTATTATTTCAGAGAGTTTCAGTATTACAACTACTGACTAACAAACAACTTCTCATCTTCTTCAGAAGTATTTATAGAAGAAATGAGGAGGTGGAAGAGTTCTGGGACTTGGATATCATTAATTCTATGTTAAATGCAACTCCTAGCCTTGAAAACCATGCAAGGCCTAAGGCAGGAAAGCATCCAATTTAGAACTCTGTCTCATAACTCTGTTTTCGGCTTTTTAGGCTTAGTGGATGAAAATATTGAATTTAAGGCTCTTTTTATCTTTTACAATAACTTTACTCATAGTTTAAAATATGTTCTCTTGTTTAAAATAATTGTTCAACTATCTTTAGTAAAATATCTTCTGACTGGGCAATAACTATGCCTTCATTTGATTTATTGGTGTTGCAGGTGGCACTTTAGTAGCCGAAGGGGATAAATAGCCTCTTATATGGTAGTGGAGGCATCTTTCACTGATATTTTTCTCTATTTTACCTTCAAACACTTCTAATTTTCTTTCGGTCTGTGTTTAGGCTTAATTAGCCTTGATATTCGTCTTCGGGTCTTTGTTCTTTGACACTGTCTTAATTTTTTTAACCTGTGGAAAAAACTTGATCTTCAAGCTTTGGCTTTAATCCTTTTATAATTAATTTCTTCATTCTGATACCCTTTACCAATTTGTTTATACAGGTGGACTTTTGCAGTTGGAGGGTCTCTGTTAAACCCTGGATCGTGATCCATTTGATTTAAACTTGGATTTCAAACCTTGTAGATCCATTCTTCTTTGATTTTAAGCCACAAAATCGTCATTCTAGGCTGAAAATGTCACCTAACTATGACTGTGGAAATACACAGATCAACCACCATTAAATCCTGCAAAAAACACAACAAATTGTTAAGAAAACCTGCGGATGATGGTTTAACTGCATTCAGAGGTTTGGTGGAGGAGGTTTGGAGCTGTGCAAAATGGGAAAATGCAGCGATAGGAGGAAAAAACCATGGCACAACAGCTAACTGCTGGGCCGTTAATATGCTATTATTATTATCACTTTTGAACACTTATTCCACCCATTTCTACTATTCTTCATCATGTCATTTATTATAATTTATTATATAAATCCATTTTATGATGATTTATGCTTCTATGAATGAATATTATTTATTCTCTTTTATTTCTAATAAATTGATGATTATGCATGATTTTATCAATGATAGTTTTAATAAATCAGTTGTAACATTATTCACCATTTTTAGCCTCCAAGATAATTTCCAGATTGAAGATTTGATCATTAAAAGTGTCAACTCAGAAATTCGGTGGAATAAGAAGTGACGGTTTTGCGGTTGAGATTTCGAGCAAATGAAGCAGAATCTGGAAAATCCGGAACATGGGTTTTGTCCATAACGGACCCAATTAACTTTTTCAAAGAACGGTTTGCCCAAATTCGGCTTTTACTGAGAGAAACGCAGGGTTATTTGAGCACGATTTTCTGAGATTTGTTGTTGCGGCCGTCCTCCAAATCTCAGCTGCAAAGCCAAATTCGTCTTGCTCTTGTTGAAAGCTGGATGGAAATATATCTTCTTGTTTATCAATTGGTTGGAAAAAATCCAATTTTGTAATAGAAATCATGTTGTAGTTATCTATATTGTAACTGCTCTCTGATCTCTCTCTATTTAAATGAAAACAGAGATCAGAGATGGGGATGATTTGAGGATGGTTTTTGGGGATTCGAATGATGGAATTGAGGATGAATTAGAGATTCAGAATTGAGGATGGCAGAGAGAATGGATAATGGATGAGAGATTGAGAGACTTCTTGTTGTAATCCACTGTAACTCTGCTTTGATATTTTAATATAAATCTAGTTTCCATTCCATCTTTGATCCTGAAGTAACCCAGCAGCATCTGCTGGCGGCTAAGGGCCCAGCCTCTGGTGGAGTACGCTGCTGCTGTATTATATCTTTATTCTTCATGTGTGGTTTGATTTCTTTCTTTTACTCTGTTCAGTAATCTGACGCACTTTCCTGTTTTACATATCAGCGCTATTAGATATACTTGATTGGATATTATCGTTATCTGCAACAGGAATGCTATGTTATCATTTTAACTTTGTATCGCATTGTTGTTCCTTTTGATAATTGATATAACATTACTGTCCTTTTAATGATAAGTGTGTTGCGTGCTTGATTTGGATTGTTGTACATTCATATTTAATCTGCTGTTCCATTTCATGTTATTCGCATTATCTTTGCTTTGGTGTGAGAGATGATCTGTGGCTGTAGTGAACCTTGGCCTTTACTGCCTAGCTCCCAGACCCGTGGTCCATGCTCTAATTTCCTTTCCATCAGTTTCCAAAGGGATGGGCTATTGTTGTCGAACCCTTGACTGATACATTTCTTATTTTTCCGAATGAATGATTTAGGCTTCAAGGTATTTTGTTGTTGATTTCCATTAATTAGAGTTTGCTGTTCAGATTCCTTTAATTACAGTTTACTTTTAAAGAGTTTTCCTAGTTTACTTTCAATGGCAGCTTTAGTTCAATTTTGATTTCCTTTTAATTTCTTTAAAGCAGGACTGTCGACTGTAGAGAACATTGGTTATTGCTTCCTCATTCCCAGATTGATTGTCTTGTTCCGGTTTGATTTCAATTGCATCAATATCCAGAGGAATGAGTTATTGCTACTGTATCCTCGATTGATGGTTGTTTGAGTGAATGATTTAGTTTAGTTTCTTGTTGTTCCAATTAGATTTTGTTTCCAGCTTTCATTTACTTTTGCATTTTAAGCACTATACTGCAAAACATTACTCTTGAGTAAATAGCCGCCTCAGACTGAGTACACTCTTGAAACAAAAAGTCGTCCCTGGGTTGACAATTAATGTGAGGTAATTAGGAGTTACAAAGACACCTTTTTATCGCTCCACATTTTGGCGCCGTTGCCGGGGAGAGTGTAACCATTTCTAAAGAGTAGTGTGAATCTGATGAGTGCCTGCTAGGGAAGAGTTGGATCTTAAAAACGGAAGGTAAGAACCTACGTGCGGAGCATGTAAAAGCCCTGCTCCACTGTCTGCTTTCCTAACAGATTTGATGTTGCTTTGTTAGGTAGAAATAGATGTTTGAATTTTTGTGTGAATGATTAGGAAAAAAATAGAAATTTTGGAAAATGAATCACAAGGTTTCACTCAAGTGGTGATGTAAGCACCACCCATTTCACTAACTAATTGACAGGGACATTGGAAGAAGGAGCTTCGAAGGAACACATGAAGAACATCTTCTGTTATGGTAAGAAACTGCCCAACATTTTTTTGAATTTCTTGCTCAACTAATTCCACACCCTCACCACAATAAACCAGTACAACATGCTTACAGTGTTGAACTGCCAAATTTACCCAACCTTCCCACCCATTCTATCTCACATGTGCCATTAGAGAAAACTTACAATGAGATTCAGAATGTTTCAAATTAAAAAATTGTAGAAGCTATGGAAGAAAATGAGGTTTCTTGTAGGTTGCACCAACAAACCATTTTAAAAGCTCAAGAACTTCATGGTATGATGGGAAATCAAGAAAGTAACGGATATATTGAAGATTGGTTTCACTCCATCACGTGTTTGCATGATCACTCCATACTTCAACAATTTTTGATACCATCTTTTCAAGGGAAGTTGGCTTCTCATACCCTAATTTTTATCAACATGCATTTTTCAAATTTGGGTATGTGCATACGTAAAACCTTAATTCTAAAATGGTTCCACTGGAAATACTCTTATACATAAACATACTCGATTCTCAAAGAAGAGTAGGATAGTGGAGAAAATAAAATAAATAAACAAATAAAACAAACACATCTTTTTTATTTTTATTTTTGTAAAACTAGTTGTTTTTGTTGCAACATGCTATGCAAATCAACATTGGTGATAAAATTTTTTAATTCATTTGTGTATGTAGATGACTTATAATGGAAATAATAGTTCTACAAACACTTATATTCATTTTTATCATCAATATGAAAAAATGGTTGAATATCATTTTTTTTGGCTTTCGGGCTTGATGAGATTTCTGGAAAAACAGTCGGGACAGTCATGTTTTGAGGGACCAAAAGTGAATATTTTTAAAATCTGTTTCTACCCTAGGTGGACCTTGATGTCTACTTTCTAACCCAATTTGAACCACTCAATTTGGATTTGAAACGAAAAAGTTAGAAACAAAACATTGACAGGGTGTCTAGTGGGCAGCTCAGGAACAGAGTTGGGACAGTCAGTTTTTGGAGGCATAAATGTTTGAATTTTTAAAACCTGTTACTATGGTAGATTCCCCTATGAATCTAGTTTACAATGAAATTGGAATCACTCATTTTTGATATCGTATGGGGAAGTTATGATCAAAATACTGACTGTCTATCGTAAATAAGAACCCTTAAAACTATGTCTTTCTGGTTGTTCCTTACAGTGTTTGACCTATCAATTCTTCTTTTCTTCAAAACTTGTTTCTATTGGATATAAATAAATTAATATAATTTCATTTCCAATTTGAATCATTTGAATCCGACATCAAACGAAGAATCTATGCTTGAAATATCAATCGTTGGTCTAGATTGGGTAATCGAAAATGACTCTATTATGCAGGTTGTTCTAAACAAATTTGACATATCATAGCATTGAATTTTTAAAACCTGTTGCTACTGGAGATAACCCTTTGAATTAGCTCTCATTTTGCTTTGGAATCACTCAATTTCAACGAAAAACAAAGAAGTTGTGATTAAAACACTGCAGGTTAGCATGATTGGCCACTGCTCTCCCGCAAGTGACAGATAAATTTTACTTTGTTATTTTCTCAATGGATTTGTTATACAGAGTAACTACTTGTTGTTTTTTGCATAATTCTTGGATTAGGGGAGCCCGATCACCTCTCTTTCTCCATGATTTAATGTTTTATTACAGGTAGATACTCGTTTTTTGCAGGTCCTAGGAGAAAAAGAAGGTCAATTTATGGACGAGTGATTCTTGAAACAAATTTTAATAAAACAAAGGAATTTCATCCAACTCATTACCCAATGGATTCATAATAGAACAAATGAAGAATTGATTTCAATTTGAAGATTCATGTCTTATCACTGCTGCCAAAACATTTTTCAAAGAGATCATTTTTTTGACATAACATCATAGCTGTTGTAACTTAATTTAGTTATTTACATGTTGTTTTTAAATAAAACGTTGTTTCTTTTCTGATATTTTTTATATTTTGTGTTTCAGGTGTTGCTTCATTCAAACTGTGACCCATCTTCAGCATCAATACAGTGAACAACTAATTCATTCTTTGCGTGCTCGCATTTCATGCTTGTGCATTTTTGTTGTTCTTTTTCTGAAGGGACAACGTTTGTGTGCACTTTTGTCGTTTTTGCTGTTCCTTTTTCAAAGGGACAACAATTTCGTTTTACTATTCCTTTTCCAAAGGAACAACACCTTTTTGGTCAGCAATTCATTTTGTTGTTCCTTTGTCACGGGTCATTTTGCCATTCCTTTTCCACGACTCTTTTTGCTATTCCTTTTTCACGTTTTGCTGTTCCTTTCCGAATGGAACAGCACTTCTGCACTTCCACTTTTTGTTGTTCCTTTCCGAATGGAACAACACTTCTACATTTTCACGTTTTGCTGTTCCTTTCCAAATGGCACAACACTTCTGCATTTTCACTTTTTGTTGCTCCTTTTCGAATGAAACACCATTTTTGCACTTTTACGTTTTGCTGTTCCTTTCCAAATGGAACAACACTTCTGCACTTTCACGATTTGTTGTTCCTTTCCGAATGGAATAGCACTTTTGCACTTTTCATTTTTGTTGTTCCTTTTCCAAAGGAACGACACGTGTGTTTTTGCTGTTCCTTTTCCAAAGGAACGGCACTTGCGTTTTTGCTGTTCCTTTTCCAAAGGAACGACACTTTTCATTTTTGTTGTTCCTTTTCCAAAGGAACGGCACTTGCGTTTTTGCTGTTCCTTTTCCAAAGGAATGACACTTTTAGTTTTTGCTGTTCATTTTTCCAAAGGAACGACATTTGCATTTTCACACTTTTTTTGTGTGTATTTTTGTTTTTTTTTTTTTGTGCATTTCCTTTAAGGAACACCACTTTTTGAGTGTTTTTGTTGTTCATTCAAAAGAGCAACACTTTGGGATTATTTTCGAGAGCAACCCTTCCTTCTTCTTGTGGGACTATTCCTAGTTCATCTCAACCACATTTTACTGATTCCCCTTCATGGCATGAAGTACACTATTTTTACGAGGACAAGAATTATGGATTCTATTGAAGCGAGTTAATATCATTCACGTTATGATCTTTAACAGGACAACTCCTTGATGATAGATTATTTTCAAAAGGGACACAATTATTTATATACTACTTTATTGCATTGTTTTCTGTTGAACATGATATTGATTGATCATCTTAATACCATGCTGGTTCCACCCTTCTGGATTATAATCTTCTCTGTCTGTAATAAATGAGATTATGGGTATATTTTCTATTGACATGTTCAACTTCTTCCACCATCCCTGCTCTTAAGGAGTACTGAGCCTCCCTCTTTTTATCATAAAATTGTGTAATAACAACAAAATTTTGTTCACATATGGAGGATAGGGGGTCTCATTACGAGCCAACCTACCATGTTCATAAGGTTGTAAGAAAGTGACATTCCCATTATGGCCACCACACCAGGGTTATGATCCATTGGATAGTCAAATTATCCTTGGAACAGGAGGTCTCATCACGAGCCGACCTGATCACTTTTGCTACACCCCAGTGAATGGCAGTGTGGTTATCTGGTTACCACGCCAGCACACTGATCTCTTCTGTAGAACAACGCTGTAACTCTCCATTTATAAATTGAGGATCCTGGCTCATATGGGTTAAACAGCAACCCTGCCGAGGCTATGGACGCCTGCTGGCAGCAGCGGCTCTGCTTATGGTATTGAAGTTATATCTTATCGTCAATTATTATTATAATACCCTTTTCTTATTTTTTCTTTTTATCAGAGAAGTTATTTCCTTAACTTTTTTCCTGTTTTGAACCTTTATGCATGAGAAATTGTTTTATGATCAATCGCATCATTTTCAGCTAGCATACTAGTAGTAAAGCATCTTTTTGGCATATTGTTGTTCTTTTTCTCTTTTTCATCACCTATCATCAATTCAAAGCGTCCTATCTCTTATTCATAACTATCTTTACACACTCTGCTCTCATTATAACCATAACTCCCGCTATCCTATCATTGATATGTGTACTCTGCTTCATTCACTGCTATATTGTTCATTCCCTTGCCTTGCCATCGGCACAACACCTCTCATATGCTTTATGGTCATGGAATTCCTTTTCCAATTGGAGGGGGGAATGTATGCATTATGGGATTGCATGCGATATGATTACTGCACTCTGCCATCACTTGTTGATTTGCCAAAATATTAGTATTGCATGTATACATAAGTTTTTCTGATTGAAATTTTTGCATGCATCTTATCTATTGCTTGCACTATGGATTCAAGAACATTGTATGCCAAATAGTGCTTTGTTTGCAGGAAAACAACAAGTATGGGCATAATTCTATTCATAGCATGACCACACTATTGCACTTAACAGAAGAGGCTCGCGCACGTGAACAATTCTTCAGACATGATGTGCTTACCTGGATTCCACCTTTTGTATCACTTTCAGCACCAACTCTGCCTACATCAACTTCAACAAATGCCAGTCCATATATGTCATTCCACATTTTTCTTTTTGGAGGTAAAACTTGAGGTAAAATAGCATAATTTTTTGATTTATTACGAATTTAGGAGAATTTACTGAAATCCATTTTGAGCATTATTTATCATCCTTCATTCCACATCTTTACCACTTCCCCTTTTTCAGCGGCATATCATCTTTCAGTTTGGGGGAGTATTGCTTTCATTCATTTCTTTCTTATGACTATGCCATTCATATTCTTTATCATCCATTGCTATTCTTATTCATTCTCAACACTTCCCTTATTCCATGTTGTTTTACACCAAGCATAGAATTCAACAGCTGGTAGCAACCACCTCTATTTGTTTTCTAGCATCGCATGAGGGCATGCTAATTTTTCAGAGAGGGGAGGAATTGCTACGCATGATGGATGTTTTCTATTTTCTTTCTCATTTAAGGCATACAATTTTAGTGTAGAAATTGATTTCCATAATATTTTTAAAACTATGAACTCAATTCTTGTGATTTTTGGAAAACACAGACGTATCATTAATACAAACCCAGACAATTTCAAGATAAATTGGTTCATAAAATTTCGGAAATCATGCACTCTCAACTACAGTCATTTTGTTTATATCTCATGATCCATGCATCAAAACAGTCTGATTTTTTGATCATAAAGGCATTCATATATTATAAATTTACTTGCCAAATTTCAACAAAAGCTGGTTTGTAGTTTTTGAGAAAATGGTTAATGAAGTTTGTTGTTACTTATATCATATTTTGTTGCAACTTCATATATACATATAGTTGAATGTCAATATAAAAATTGTTATGCCTTCATCAAGATTACTAAAAGTGAATATTCATTAATTAAGGAAGAATTCATTTTTTCTATCCATTTCATGAGCTGAGATGAACATATTTTTTTATTGCTTGGTTAACACATGGGTTTTTGTCTTTGGGTTGCATGAGGACATGCAATATATTCAGTTTTCGTTGCATGAGGACATGCAACATATTGAGTGTGGGGGTATGTTGGGCCGTTAATATGCCATTATTATTATCACTTTTGAACACTTATTCCAACCATTTCTACTATTCTTCATCATGTCATTTATTATAATTTATTATATAAATCCATTTTATGATGATTTATGCTTCTATGAATGAATATTATTTATTCTCCTTTATTTCTAATAAATTGATGATTATGCATGATTTTATCAATGATAGTTTTAATAAATTAGTTGTAACATTATTCACCATTTTTAGCCTCCAAGATAATTTCCAGATTGAAGATTTGATCATTAAAAGTGCCAACTCAGAAATTCGCTGGAATAAGAAGTGACGGTTTTGCGGTTGAGATTTCGAGCAAATGAAGCAGAATCTGGAAAATCCGGAACATGGGTTTTGTCCAAAACGAACCCAATTAACTTTAATAAAGAACGGTTTGCCCAAATTCGGCTTTTACTAAGAGAAACGCAGGGTTCTTTGAGCATGATTTTCTAAGATTTGTTGTTGCGGCCGTCCTCCAAATCCCAGCTGCAAAGCCAAATTCGTCTTGCTCTTGTTGAAAGCTGGATGGAAATATATCTTCTTGTTTATCAATTGGTTGGAAAAAATCCAATTTTGTAATAGAAATCATGTTGTAGTTATCTCTATTGTAACTGCTCTCTGATCTCTCTCTATTTAAATGAAAACAGAGATCAGAGATGGGGATGATTTGAGGATGATTTTTGGGGATTCGAAGGATGGAATTGAGGATGAATTAGAGATTCAGAATTAAGGATGGCAGAGAGAATGGATAATGGATGAGAGATTGAGAGACTTCTTGTTGTAATCCACTGTAACTCTGCTTTGATATTTTAATATAAATCTAGTTGCCATTCCATTTTTTATCATGAAGTAACCCAGCAGCATCTGCTGGCGGCTAAGGGCCCAGCCTCTGGTGGAGTACGCTGCTGCTGTATTATATATTTATGCTTCATGTGTGGTTTGATTTCTTTCTTTTACTCTGTTCAATAATCTGACGCACTTTCCTGTTTTACATATCAGCGCTATTAGATATACTTGATTGGATACTATCATTATCTGCAACAGGAATGCTATGTTATCATTTTAACTTTGTATCGCATTGCTGTTCCTTTTGATAATTGATATAACATTACTGTCCCTTTTAATGATAATTGTGTTGCGTGCTTGATTTGGATTGTTGTACATTCATATTTAATCTGTTGTTCCATTTCCTGTTATTCGCATTATCTTTGCTTTGGTGTGAGAGACGATCTGTGGCTGTAGTGAACCTTGGCATTTACTGCCTAGCTCCCAGACTCGTGGTCCATGCTCTAATTTCCTTTCCATCAGTTTCCAAAGGGATGGGCTATTGTTGTCGAACCCTTGACTGATACATTGCTTATTTCAAGGTATTTTGTTGTTGATTTCC
This sequence comes from Pinus albicaulis, assembly GCA_034641835.2. Taxonomy (NCBI): domain Eukaryota; kingdom Viridiplantae; phylum Streptophyta; class Pinopsida; order Pinales; family Pinaceae; genus Pinus; species Pinus albicaulis. The sequence continues at coordinate 1,626,689,189 of CM076582.1, read as the reverse complement.
ATTAATTAGAGTTTGCTGTTCAGATCCCTTTAATTACAATTTGCTTTTAAAGAGTTTTCCTAGTTTACTTTCAATGGCAGCTTTAGTTCAATTTCGATTTCCTTTTAATTGCTTTAAAGCAGGACTGTCGACTGTAGATAACATTGGTTATTGCTTCCTCGTTCCCAGATTGATTGTCTTGTTCCGGTTTGATTTCAATTGCATCAATATCCAGAGGAATGAGTTATTGCTACTGTATCCTCGATTGATGGTTGTTTGAGTGAATGATTTAGTTTAGAACATTTCAGTTTCTTGTTGTTCCAATTAGATTTTGTTTCCATCTTTCATTTACTTTTTCATTTTAAGCACTATACTGCAAAACATTACTCTTGAGTAAATAGCCGCCTCAGACTGAGTACACTCTTGAAATAAAATGTCGTCCCTGGGTTGATAATTAATGTGAAGGTAATTAGGAGTTAAAAAGACCCTTTTTATCGCTCCACACTAACCAAGTGCAGATGGAGTTTGGTTGTAATAGAGAACAATAGCCATTGGATTAGAACAATCAACGGTTGAGATCGTCCGATGAAGTTGCTGGGGAGAATGGATGAAGGAAAACGAATTGGGGTCGCGATATAATGAGAGTGGTTCGATGTCAGAGATCGATGGCTGAGATAAAAAATGAAAATATTCGGGAGTAAGTTAGATGGAAAATAAAATGGGGGTGAGATTAAATCAGAACCGTCCGATCTTCGCAGATCGACAGCTAGGATCAAGTTGGGAGCAAAATTGTGGGGGGCGGTGTTTTGGTTGAAAACTGACAGCGGTTTTCACAAAATAAAATGGGGGGGTAAGTGGTATTTCCAAAAACAATGTGATTCGATACAGAATCTGACACGTGTCCCTCCCAATACCGCCCATTTCACAAAATTTTTGGACATTAATTTTTAGGCGCAAAAATTTTGCGAAATTCAATATCAGTTGTCGGATCATCGAAGTTAGATCAGAAGGTGCAGAAAGGATGTGACGGGGAAAGTTGCAAGGTTAAGAGGTAAGCGGGGTCCACGATGACGTGGGATATTTTATCGTGGAGCGGATGAGCTTCGGGTGAGTTTGGACGGTCGGGAAAATATCGTGGCTGTTGGATCTTCGAGACAAATGGCGAAGATTTAAAGATGAAGCGGGAAGTTTGAAGTGGGGAGAAGGGATGGGAAGGTGATCGGGCGAAAGGATAAGGCACGATGGCCGTTGATCTGTGTAGATCAACGGTCCATATTCGTTTTAAAATTTATATGTTGGGAATGTAAAAACAAAGGAAAGTTGGGTTCCGAAAGGTTTTTTAAACCCTTTAGCACCCATTTGTGAGGCTTTAGGACACATGGAGGAAGGGGCTAAAGGAGATAATAAGCCCTCAAGGGATTAATGCCTTTGTATTTCGGAAGAGTGCTTTTAGGCCCAAAAATAGTGATTTTTAAGGCCAAATGGGGGTTTTGCTAAATGAAAGAAGGGATTTTTAACCCAAATGAGAGGGAGATAGGAGTTTTAGAAGAGGGTTAAGGTGATTTAGAGGTTAAATGAAGGTAAATGGAGAGATTTTATGAATGAAAAGAAAGTTAAAAATGGGTCTGTTTATGAGAAAAAGGAGGAGTGAAATGATGAAAAATGGAGCCTTAAAAGCAGTTTTTTATTTGGTAAACAGCAGGTACTTTAGGACTAATAGTGAAACAACAGTGAAGATTAACCCAAAGGGTAATAATTATCATAAAAAAATCAAAATATGATAGGTTTTCAAATGGAACTATCTCTTGAAGGTTTAAAAGACAAGCTTAGCCACCATTGGGTATGATAGAATTTATAGGTGGCTAAAAAACAATAGTGGATGTTTTTGTGCCTTTTGTTTTGTTGTCATTTGAAAAGATCTCAACTCTCCCGTAGATAGCTCTTCATTGAACAGAATGATGTTTTCTGGCATGTAGTTTGCATTTAGAGTTTTTATTGAGATCCAGCATTCGATAGGGCCTGGAAATTGAAACGTAAGTTGAATATTAACTCTAAAATTTAGTGACTTAACCTAAGGCAACATTGAAATATTAACGGAATATCTAGAGGTCTAGGCTAGTGAGGTCTTGTGCTCCCTGTACCGTCGTGTATATAAAGGGAGACCCCATTAGGTTGCAATCCTTTATCTCTAGGAAGCTGAGTCTACCACCTTTTACCCGTGATACACTGGACATAGCATTCGGGGAGATTACCTGCATGTACATCAAGTCCTTGGTTGATTTCTCTTTCATTTTTACCAAGGTGTATATGGTAGTTCACGGATATCTGGTACACCCATTTTCCTAGATTACCAGAGCAGCCATTTTGATCTTTACTGACTCTCTAAATTTGAAAATATCATCAAGCGCTTCTCCTTTCACGCTTGTTTCCAAATTGAAAGTGATAGAGTCACCTTTTACTCATTTCTAGACTCTTAAAACATGAAACAGTAAAATTTCCAGTTTCAATGTGGTAAAATTAATCACCTACGATCACACGCCCATTTAGAGATTGATTTTTCGACCTGTTTTTGTTTGCCTTGGTTTTTCCAATGTGTCTTTGCTTTGATATCTTCCTATTTTCGTTATAATCACAGTGGCAGAACCCTCAGTTTCGTCTACTAGTAGCCCTTACACAAACGATTCATCAGAGGTCTCCCAGTCCTCTGCTGAGTATCAGCAGCCTATTGTATCTGAGTTTCTCGACGGGGAACCGGTTATATCTGAACTTCCCTTTGGAGGACCAATTGACTTCAATTGGCCCTTGCCCAATGCTTGGTTTGGATTTGGAGTAGGGGAACACTTCCCTCCTCTTACATTGGGATCAACTTTCTTGGCTTCTATTATACCTCCTAGTCCTCGTCATCTTTTAGAAGATCTTACGGCAGGATCAGATATGGACTCACCCAGTCCTTCTCCTAGCGAGGGAATTCCTACTTCTGGTGAAGATTACCAGCTTTTTCCCGAAGACATCCCCAAACCCTCTATTATGTCTTCACCTTGTCCTTCGTTCCCAGCTAGATATAGGTCTTTAAGTTAGGTCATGGCCGATGTTGCCTCTATGGAAATAACAACTCCATCCATGAGGCCGACTATTCCCTCGTTAGGGATTTTTCCATCGACACCTCTCGTGGCATCTCCTTTCGTCACATCGGTACCTGTTAGACCTACTGTCTACGTGGTTGCGTCTATGCCTACTGTCACTACTCAGTCAGCTAGGACCTTGTCAGTTCCTGAAGACGTTTATATAGCTTTTGCTATTCCTGAGAATATTTCTCCTAAGGAGTATCGGTTGTCTTTACAGCCGTCGAAATCCGAGGTTGGTCAGTCCTATCAAGATCTCATATGTCCTTACTTTTCCCATTATGGATTGGATGGTGCCCTGATTTATGTATTTCCATATCAATATGATGAGCAGGGCAACCCCCTTCATTTTCCTACTCCTGAGGCTTATCAGTATATTAACAGTTTTCTATCTGCCCAGGCTGGGCAACCTTCTAATAAAAAAGGACAACCCTTCCAGGGACAACCTTCGGCCCAGCCTGGTTATCTATATGACTCGCAAGGACAACCCTTACAAGGAAAACCTTCGGGCCAGCAGGGATTGTTGTACGGTCCGCAAGGGCAGTCCTACAACCCTCAAGGTCAACCTCTGTAGCCTCACCCTATGGTCCAGTTGGGACAACCTCAAGGAACCACAAGGAAACCGGGGTATCAACCTGGACCATTGTACAGTCCTGGGGGGTAGACCCATCCTTCCCAACCATTGGTGCAACCTCGCAACCTCATTTTCCAATTATTCAAAATGTTGCACAACCAGAGCCATGTTATGGTCCTGTCACAAGTCAACCTGGTTATCAGGCACAACCTGGCCCTCTCCCGCCATCAGGCCAACCCGCTCAACCGGGGCATCCTGGTGTCCTTCATCAACCGGGTCAACCTGTTCAACAAAGACAACCTGTTCAGCCAGGCCAACCTGTTCAACTAGGGAAACCTGCACAGTTGAGTCAACCTATTCAACCAGGACAACCTATTCAGTTAGGCCAACCTGTTCAACCAGGGCAACCTGCATAGCTAGGTCAACCTTTTCAACCAGGAAAACCTGCACAACCTGTTAACCCTACTCAGCAGCTGATCTATTCTATGCCACAGCCGAATCCACCTATGTGCCTGACTTATCAGACTCAGCAGGGTCCCACTTACCAACAGCCCGTTCGACCCCAAGGTGGCTATTACCTTCAAGGTCAGTCTCGACCGGTTTACAATCCGCCCCAAGGTTCTGGTTATTACCTTCAACAGCCAGGCTATACTTATACTCCGCAGTCAAATCCATACACTGCTCAAATGGGACCCACATATAATCAGGGTCAGTACCATGGCTATCAACCCCCGTATCCTAGTTTTCAGCAACCGTGTCAATCTAATTATATGGCTTATACCCCCTATGGTCAGAATCCTCCAGGACAAAACCAATGGGGGTATAATTATGCTCAACTAGGTTGGAGTATAGGTACAAGTCCTTATCGGGGACCTGGCATGCCTTTTAATCCTCAGTTACTTTTTCTCGCCACGTTGGAATTACCGGATGTATCCAAGTTGACCAATGATCGCATTCTTCATAATCCATATTGCCCTCTGGTTCCGATGAAGGTACTTGGTGACTGTCCAAAATTTGAAGGTAAATCTGGAGAAGACCCCCAAGCACATGTCATGACCTACCATTTGTGTTGTTCCTCGAACTCTTGGATAGATGACTCGATCCATCTACGTCTTTTCCAGTGCACTCTCACCGGTGCTGCTACCAAATGGTACGTAGAACTACCCCGTGGTATTTTTCAAGACTTTAATACTCTAGCTATGGCATTCCTGACACATTTCTAGTTACCGGTTCATATGAAGCCGGGATGCATCTCCTGAAATCTATGAAACATGACAAAGCCACTGATATTTCAGATCATATTCATGAGTGGAGACGTCGTCGTCATCTGATCAAGTTTGACATTCTTGATTAGCTTCTAACTTACTGGTTCACTACCTCCTTTGTCAACAAGATTGCACAGGACATTGCTATGGGGTCATGTGTAACCAAGGAACAAGCCATTTCTCATGCATAGTACCTCGATTTAGTGTACTCTTAGTCCAACACATTATATGATATCTTTACTGATGCCCCATGGCCAGGGACCTCTAAAGCACCAGCTACCCCATCGGTTGACGGTGTTATTGGTTCCATCTCTCAGACTTCTTGTAAGTCTTCTAATGGGAAGAAAAAATCGAATTCTTCCAATAATTCTTCTCTTCCCGCTACTCTAGATTCTCGTAAGACCGTGAAGGTCAATGTCCTTCAAGAAAATCCTATGGAAAAGGCTTCCAAAGGGAAGAAGAAGGGCAAAGGAAAAGCCAAATCCGATGCCCCAAAACGAAAATCCTCCAAACCATGTGCTGATGATGGTTCACAACGCAAACCCAAGTACCCTTGCCTGATCTGCAATGAAGACCACTACACCAAATATTTTTCCCGACGATCTGAGGTTCATAAAATTCTTAAAGGCTCTAAGGGAACTCTGGCATTTCTTAAAGAACCTTTTCCAGCTCAAGTGACCCATATGGTCGAGCAGCTTTCACCATCTACACCGTTTGGGTCTCAGGTTTTCATGATGAATGGTGCTGCACCTATTTCTATTGCTACTCGATTGAAGGATTATGCCAGATCATTCCAGGCAGCTAGGAAGGAAGTCGTTGATGGCTCGCCTCCCCCACCTACCTCTGGTCCTTTAGAAATTGAGAATCCCAATTCTGAACCCGTTATACGACCACCTTCCAAAGGTGTTCTCCGAAAGTCTTCCTATAATCCAAACACCTATGTTGCTCAGCATTACAACATTATTGAGGATTTTTCACAGGCACCCTCCACAATGTCTACGTTGGAAGTGCTTCAAAGTTGCTCATATCAAGGTAAAGCTCTATTATCTGCAATCGGCAGAATTGATCCTACCGATTCTGGCCTTCTCACCTTCTGCACCATATTTCCCTTGTTATACAAGTCGGCATCAACAACCTCAATATTCACAGAGTCGTTGTAGATGAAGGTGCCTCTACCTGAATTATGTCATCTTCTTGCTGTAAATCCATCAGCTCTCCAGCCCTCACTTCATCTCCCAATGCCCTCAAGGCATTCGATGGAATGGAATAAAAACCCTTGGGTGTTCTCGCGAGTCTACCAATCACATTGCAAGGTAAAATAGTAAAATTTGAAGTGGAATTTGTTGATGCCAAACTCAACTACAATCTTCTACTCAGTCGCAGTTGGACCCACGCCATGTTATGTGTTCCGTCCACCCTCTTTTGACTTTTGAAGTTTCCACATGAGGGCAAGATTATTACTGTTGATCAGTTGTCTTTCTTTACCTCATCCTTTGAGAACAATGTGCCATAGGTGGATCAAATTCCTAATCCCCCTAATAGCGTAGGACCTGGTCTTTTCAAGGACCCCATTCTCATGGGTATTTTTCCCATTCCACCACCGAACACCATCCAAGTCAACATGATCTCTAGGTTAGATGACCCGTGGATCATCCCTTCTCCTGAACAGGTTGCCTCTTTTGGAGAATCGATGCCTCTGACCCCAGTTGAAATCAATTATTGTGAGATCGTTGTTGCATCAGATCCTCCTCTTGCTGAAAATGCTCCTTTGAGCATGGCTCTTAATGTTTATTATCAATCCCCTTGGCTCGGTGATGCAGATTCACCTAATCCTTTGAGAGAAAATTTTATGTCTAATGAAGCTATCCTGGAGACTATGTCTCTCGAAGATCTGTCGTTGAGAGATGGAAATCATCGTTCCTCATTCATGCCCATCCTGGGGGCAATGTCTGATTGTCCTGAGCATTTTGTATCTAGTTATCCCCCTCCTGAACCTGTTCCTTTGAGCTCGTCGGAGCATAGTTCCTCTTCTTCTGTCAAGCTCCCTAAACAATGAAACAAGTCGTTATGAGGACAGATCTTTTAAGTGTGTCAACCTCGTTAAAATAATGAAACACGATCTCATTCAATTCGAATTTTGTTAGATTTCAATCGAATCTCTTGTGTTTTGAACCTTCACACAATTTCCTATGGACTGAAGCTTGGGGGGCATGTACACCTCGAATTGAGACATCATGCTGGGGGGCATGCCTATTTCTCTTCAAGCATAGTTTGCATTTGTTCTTTTAAGCTTGTGAAAAAATAATATGTGTGGCGTGGTGTGCTTTGTAAGCATTTTCTGCTGATTGGGTCTTCCTGATTGTGCAGATGTCTATTACTCCTTATGTCGGTTTCGCGGATGGTGCCTCTTGCAATACCAGGAATCTGTCTTCTGCAGCCTGGATAATCTACAATCCTGCTAGTGAGTTAGTTAATTTACAAGGTGTTTATCTAGGGCCTGCTACAAATAATGTTGCGGAATATAGTGTCATTTTGGAATTATTGAACGAGGCCATTAACCTTGGTATTCATGCATTACTTGTATATCTGGACTCACAACTTTTAGTGTTATGGCTCAATGGTCATTATTTAGTTAGGAACCCATCCATTTTAATATTGTATCTACGTATTCGTTTACTGGAAAGAAATTTTTATTACATCACATATCAGAATATACCCAGATGAATGAATTCATTAACAGATGAAGTAGCTAACATGGTATTAGATAGACATTTACGCAACTTGTAAAAACATCATCATATGTGAAAAATATCCATGCAGAAATATATATATATCGAATTTTTGTAGTGTGTGCATCATATAAAATCCAAAAATATACATGTCTGTTACATCCAGAGACAACATGTCTCTCAAAAATATGCATATGAAAAGCCTAGGCAACTAATCAGCATGGTGCTCATGGTAGCATGTTACTGCCCGCACCAATCGCCTCAGTAAGCGATGAAGGCGACTAGGCACCCCTACGGTGTGCCTCTAAGAAGCCATAGGGACATCAGCTAGGCGAGCATAATCAAGAATCCCACAGGAAATTCCCTCTAAGTTTTGAACCAGCTCGTTCCCCTCGCCCCCCTCACCTTGAGGATCATAGGCGAGAGGGGTCCTCTGCATGATCGGTGACATCACAGCGGGCCTCTCTGGGCCGACATTTGCATGCATATAAGATTATTTGTTAGAACATGCATGTATACCAAAAAAAAATCATAAAATTCATAAAAATCAAAAAGAGTCTTACCCAGCTCCTCATCCCAGTCCTCTCCTTCTAGGAGAAGAAGATCTTGGTCTCCTGTGAAATCAGTACCAGCATAGGGCCAGTCCTCTATGATGATTAAATATCACCGGAGCCATCTGAAGAACTTAGGCCGCCATGACATTTGCTGGCTGCCTCCTGCTCTGGGCATCAATTTTGGCCATCGAGTCATCCGTGGCTCTCTCAAAGGTGGATCTGGGAATATTGCCCCCTGGCCCTGGAAGATAGGTAGTCGTTCTAGGATTAACGATACCAAGATTGACCCGTACCCAAACTGCTTCAGTTTGGCCTTTTTACATTTAGTCAATTTCTATTTGATATTCATGGTTACGGATGTGGCCCAATCAAATACTATCAGGTTCATACATTCTGACGCCAGGAGGAGCTATGTTTTGGTAGCCTCGTGTGGGGCCTTCGACCCTGCATCTCGCGTAATAGTATGTAGCACCACTCTAAGTGCTATATCGACAACAGTGTGAATGTCAACTTTTCCACTACCCGATCCTGTTTGTGCCCTTGGGCACACTCTTTCCATAACCATCGACATATTCTCGCCAGAAGGCCTGGTACCTGTCATAATTGGAACTAGACCTCTGTGGGACAATCCAGTGATGAAGTAGACATCAGAAAATTTGAGTTCAAGCATTTGATCTCGGAGCTTAAACTTCTCTTCGTCCTCATCCCAGATACTTATCAAATATTGTAACAATTCAGGTTGAGCCCTGAGACATGGTGTTAAGAAGAATTTCTTTAATCCGCAATTCCAAAGAGCATTCATGCATTGCTCATCCCCCATTGCCAATTCATCTTCTTCACTGTGCTCCCTTTCTTTCCATTCAATCACCATTGTGGCTTTATACCTGCATCAAATTGGTCATAAGCACATCATAAGATCCCTTGGGCATTCAAAAATTCAATTGATTGGTTCAATTTTTGTGAAATTTTAGCGGAATATGAGGTCGCGCGGTTAGCGTGACTCTTTTGATGACAGTCGCGCCAGCTGGCACGACCACTTTGTAAAAAGAACTCAATTGGCATGGGTCCATGCCTCATACCCACACCAACCTCGGAAGCCCTAAATTTTCAAATCCTCCCCTCAGGGATGTCAAATCACAATGGAAAGCTATGAAATATTTCTTAAAACATAGCTAATGGAAGCAGCTCTTACCTAGAAAAGACGGGATTCAGAATGATGCACTGGATCGTCGAAAATCGTCACCGCAAGATTGCAGGGAAATAACTCACTATCGCTCTACATAAGAGGTAAAAAGTAAAAAGTAAATATGTTTTTACTATTTGGTCATATTTATAACTTTTTGAAATCAAATTTAGGTTTTGAGACTTGTTTTTCCAATATTTCACTATGTTTTGTCGAAAATGGGTTTTACACTTGCTTTTTGTGCAGCGACAGGTTTTCGTGTGACTAGGACGACAAGACGAGTTGCATTTTATACTTTTTCGGACTCGGTAAAAACACAAAAAAGTCATTACTGGAGTCATCTTTCAGCTCTTTTCTTAATCTCTAAAATTGAAAAGATTTTCGAGTCGCTTGTTGTTTTGAGCTCGTTAAATTGGTTGCGAAACGACATCTACCCAGTATACGTTTACCCCTTTTTTGGGTTGGGATAGATTATTTACAAAAAAGGAATACCCTAGCCTATCGCCACTAGGAGGTTCTCTCAGACATAGTTTTCTACCTTTTCAGATCTGTGAAACTATCTACGAAAAAGGACTGCTATAGTTTTCTTTTCTGCTGTCTTTTCAAACTCTCTAAACATGAAAAGACACCGAGTTCTTCCTTTTTCAGACTCGTTAAAAACTGTTGACATCGGACTCTGTCGTAATGATGATGCTCGAGTTCCTCCTTCCTAGGGCTCGTTAAATGTACTAGGTTAGATTTTTCTGAAGGAAAAACTTATATCGAAAGCATATGCTATCCCCTTCAAGCTTGTTTCCAAAAATAATTGGGGTACTTGCTAGAAATGGTGGGGGAAAATGGAACTAGTATCACCGTTGTGTCGGCAGTATGTCGCTCTTGAACATGGAACTTATGCGCATTCGTGTCGGGTTGGGGACATCTCATCTCGTTTTCTGCTTGCCTCCATGGGTTTGGGTAATCTTTTTTGACCACTCATCTTCTCTTTGCCACGTCATCATGAATTCATATCCTTTGATGTCAAATACTACCAAATCCAATGTCGTGTCACCGATATATTCAAGAGAAGTTGGCCTCTACAGTTTTCAACCTCCCTCTAATTCTCTACTGATATTGATTCACAAACATCATGTTCCTCTGTCTCGCGTCAAGGTCACTTCTTGTCAACTTCAACTCATTATCCAGGAAGCTGATCTAGAGACTCCCTTCAAGTACCTTGGAGCCTGCATGCCTCAATGGAAGGTTCTTCGCATTTAACGCAAGGTTTTCATTATTGGACTTCGATCGGATTATTCTGCGAGTGTTCGACGCCAGCTCACTGTTCACATTCCGTGGATTGTACCTATAGTACGTTGAGGGCCATACTCATTATTGGTGGTTCCTCTCACGTTTTTTAATGGCTTTCATTATTGGCTAGTAATTAGACGATGTTTTGGCATGTTCGACTTCAGCTCACCTATTCACATGCTCAGACTTGTACTATGTTCCGGTTGAAATGGAGCACAAGACCCTGGATTTTTTCTGATGAAATCCAGGCTGTGGAATTTTGTGGATTATCATGATTAGTTACATGACTCATTTGATTGGATGGATGTAACCATACCTAAGCCTACTTTTTTATCCTTCTTTAATGGATGGTTGCATCCATACCTTGGATCCTAGTTATTGTACACTCTATTATGGATGGTTTCACCCATACCACATATCATATATTAGAGATTTCAGTTATAATTTTATTTATAGGTCTTTCAACAATAGTGTTTTCAATTGGACGTGTTCTCATAAATAATTTCACCCCTCCCTCTCTCTCGGACCTCATGCTTTAGGGGGCATCTGTTACACAACATTTTGTCACCGTCCCTGCAATCCCTCATCCCGTACATTGGAGGACTATTCTCGTGACCTGTGAACAGTAAAATGTCCTGAGACCACCTTCATGGAATCCTCTTGCATAAGGAAAAACATTATCCTGAAGAACATTTCCTCTGAAAAACCCTAAAAAGAGATGTTTTAGCCTTGGTGTGACTAGCCAGTTCATCCCTCGTGCCAATGGGGGAAATCCACACTAGAGGGCGCGCCAACTAGCACTCTATCCCTGTGTTTCACTCATGCCAAGCTTATTAAGGGATGTTTTAAAAAAAATAGATGGCAGAAGTTTGATTCTAACAAACTCTTGAATGAATCATCAAAAGGAGTTGGGTGGTTTGGCTCCGGATTTCCATGTATAGGAAATGGTTTTCCACCTATCATGGAACCTTCCTAAGAGATATAACCTATCCCATGATTATAGGGATCCCAACTTCCTTTCCTCCATCTATAAAAGCTTGCCCTCTCCATTAGCAAGCTGGCTGAACTTGTAGGAAGGAAACTATAGCCAGGTAACTATTGAGAGCCAAGCCAAGAGAATCTCGTAAAAGAGAGAGCTTCATTTAGATTCCCGACAGGATTTTTTGAGACACGCTCCGTTGTAAGTCCCACCGAAGGAAGATCATAGCATCAGAGCATTCGGTTGTAATCTCTCTTTTGTCATTCATAACATAAGCGACTCTAATTATGGTTCCATTCATGTGTTCATTTCTTTATGTAATGCAATGAATTATATCCTCTCTAACTGATATATGGTTACATGCTTTAGATTTTACGTTGTATGTCATCGTTTCCTTGCATGTGTACAGGTGTTTGGATGTGTCGAAAGGAAGGATTGTGATCTGTCAAGCGAGGGATGGGAAAAATCATATTTTCTTCAATGACAACTGCGTGGGATTTGAGGTAGGCCACTTATCGCGATCTTTGTCTTTTTGTAACTAGGAACCAATGTCATTACGTGACATGATTTTTCCTAGACCCAATCTGGGCTAGTGGGATCGCCTCTGTCCGCAGAGGGGATTTACCTCCTCAACAAAAGTTAAGGTCAAGGTTAAGGTTAGGTTATAGTTAAGGTTAAGGTTAGGTTAGGGGTAAAGTCAATATTAAGGTTAGGTTAAGGTTAAGGTTAAGGTTAAGGGTTTGGTTAAGGTTAGGTTAAGGTTAAGGTTAAGAATTTGGGTAAGGTTAGGTTAGGGTTCAAGTTAAGGTTACGGTTAGGGTAATTTTAAGGTAAGGTTAAGGTTATGGTTAGGGTAAAGTTAAGGTTATGGTTAGGGTAAGGTTAGGGTTAAAGTTAATGTTAATATTAAGTTTAAGGGTTTAGTTAAGGTTAAGGTTAAGGTAAGGTTAAGATAAGGTTAATGGGAAGGTTAAGGTTAAGGTTAGGTGAAGGTTATGGTTAAGGTAAGGTTAAGGGTAAAGTTAAGGTTAAGGTTAGGTTAGGTTAAGCTTAAGCTTAAGGTTAAGATAAGGTTAAGTTTAAGGTTAGGTTAAGGTTAAGGTTTAAGGTTACAGGTCTTAACCTTAACCTTCACTATAACCTACCCTTAACATTAACTTTTACCTAAACTTAACCTTGACCTTAACCATAACCTTAACCTTAACCTTGACCCTAACTATAACCTTAACCTTAACCAAACCTTTAACATTAACCTTAACTTAAATTTAACCTTAACCTTACCCGTAACCTAACCTTAACCTTGACCTTAACTATAACCTAATGCTAACCTTGACCAAACCCTTAACCTTAACCTTAACCTAACCTTAAACTTGACTTTACCCTTAACCCTAACCTTAACAATAACCTTTACCTTAACGTAACCTTAACCTTACTAAACCCATAACTTGATCCTTAACCTAACAATAACCTTGACTTTACCCTTAACCCTAACCTTAACTATAACCTTTACCTTAACGTAACCTTAACCTTACCCTTTCCTTAACCTTAAACTTAACCATAACCCTAACCTTGACCACATTCCTAACCTTAACCTTAACTTTAACTATAACCGAACCTAACCTTAACCTTAATTATAACCTAACCCTAACCATTACCAAACCCTTAACCTTAACCTTAACCTTAACATTCCCATAACCATTACCATAACCTTAACTTTAACCTTAACTTAACCTTAAACTTAACTATAACCTAACCCTAACCTTACCCTAACCATAACCTTAACTATAACCTAACCCTAACCTTAACCGTACCCTTAACCTTAACCTTAACCTTAACTTAACCTTAACCTTGACCTTAACCTTAACTTTAACTATAACCTAACCTAACCTTGACATTAACTATAACCTAACCCTAACCTTGACCAAACCCTTAACCTTAACCTTAACGCTAACCTTAACCTTCTCATAAACATAACCTTAACCTTAACCTTAACCTTCACCTTAACCTTTACTTTGACTTTACCCTTAACCTAAACTTAACCCCTTAACCTTAAACTTAACATTCCCATAACCATAACATTAACTTGAATTCACCCTTATCCTAACCTTAACATTAACCATAACCTAACCCTAACCTTGATCAAACATTAACCTTAACCTTAATTTAACCTTAACCTTAACCTTAACCTTCCCCTAGCCTAAACCCTAACGTTAACCTTAAGCTTAACCTTAACCTTCCCCTAACTGTAACCTTAACCTTGACCTTACCCTTCACCTTAACCTTAACGTTAACCCTGAACTTGACCCTAACCTTACCCTTAGACTTATCTTAACCTTAACCTTAACTTTACACTTAACCTTAACCTAACCTTAACCATAACCTTACCCTTACCCTTATCTTATCCTCATCTTAACCATAACCTTAAGCTTAAGCTTATCCTAACGTTAACCTTGACTTTACCCTTAAAGTAACCTTAACCATAACCTTATCTTTAACCTTAACCTTAACCTTAACCTTAACCTTAACTTAACTATAACCTTAACCTTCACATTAACCTTAACCTTAACCTTGACTTTAACCTTAACTTAACCTTAACCTAACCTTAACCTTAACTTAACCTTAACCTTCACCTTAACCTTACCCCCTTAACCTTAACCTTAACCTTAACCTTGACTTTACCTTAACCTTACCTTAACCCCTTAACCTTACCCTTAACCTTAACCAAATGCTTAACATTAACCTTAACTTAACCTTAACCTTAACCTTAACCTAACCTTAACCTTAACTATAACCTAACCGTAACCTTGACCAAACCTTACCCTTAAGGTTAAGGTTAAGGTTAAGGTTAGGTAAAGGTTAAGGTTAATGTTAAGGTTAGGTTAAGGGTTTGGTCAAGGCTAGGGTTAGGTTATGGTGAAGGTTAAGGTTAAGTTAAGGGTAAAGTCAAGGCATAACCCTTAACCTTAACCTTACCCTTAACCTTCACCTAACCCTAACCTTGACTTTACCCTTAACCTAACCTTAACCTTAACTATGACCTAACCCTAACCTTGACCTTAACTTTACCCTTAACCTTGACCTTAACCTTAACCTTGACCTTGACCTTAACCTCACCTTAACCTTAACCTTAACCTTAACCTTATCTTACCCTTAACCTTAACCTTCCCAAACCCTTAACCTTAACCTTAACCTTAACCTGACTAAACCAATAACCTTAACCTTAACCTTAACCTAACCTTAACGTTATCTTAACCTTTACCTTAACCTTAACTTTGGTTAGGTAAAGTCAAGGTTAAGGTTACGTTAAGGGTAAATTCAAGGTTAAGGTTAGGGTTATGTTATAGTTAAGGTCAAGGTTAAGGTTAACGTTATGGGTTTAGTCAGGTTAAAGATAATGTTAAGGGTAAAGTCAAGGTTAAGGTTAGGGTTAAGGTTCAAGTTAAGGTTAAGGTTAAGGTTAAGGGTAAGGTTAAGGTTAAGTTTAGGTTAAGGGTAAACTTAAGGTTAAGGTTAAGGTTAAGGGTTTGGTCAAGCATAGGGTTAGGTTATAGTTAAGGTCAAGGTTAATGTTATGGTTAAGGTAAGGTTAAGATAAGGTTAAGGGTAAGGTTAATGTTAAGGTTAGGTTAAGCTTATGGTTGAGGTTAGGTTAAGGTTAAGGTTAGGTTAAGGGTACAGTTAAGGTTATGGTTAGGGTTAAGGTTAGGGTAAGGTTAGGGTTAGGTTAAGGTTAAGGTTTTGTAAAGGTTAAGGTTATGATTAAGGTTAAGGTTAAGGGTTTGGTCAAGGTTAGGTTTAGGTTATAGTTAAGATCAAGGTTAAGATTAGGTTATGGTTAAGGTTAAGGTTATGGGAAGGTTAAGGTTAAGGTTAATGTTAAGTTAAGGTTAAGGTTAAGGTTTGGTCCAAGTTAGGGTTAGGTTATAGTTAAGGTCAAGGTTAAGGTTAGGTTAAGGTTATGGTTATGGTTTTAGTTAGGTTAACGTTAAGGTTAAGGTTAAGGTTAGGTTAAGGGTAAAGTCAAGGTCAAGGTTAGGGTTAGGTTAAGGGTAACATAAGGTTAAGTTTAACGTTAAGGCTAGGTTAAGGTCAAGGTCAAGGTCGACATTATGGTTAAGGTCAACGTTAAGGGTAAAATTAAGGTCAAGGTTAGATTTAGGTTATAGTTAAGGTTAAGGTTAGGTTAAGGGTAAATTCAAGGTTAAGGTTAAGGTTAAGGTTAATGGTTTGGTTAAGGTTAGGTTAAGGTTAGGTTAACATTAAGGTTAGGGTTAAGGGTTTGGTTAAGATTAGGTTAAGGTTAAAGTTAAGGATATGGTTAGGGTAAGGTTAGGGTAAGGTTAAGGTTATGGCTAGGGTAAGGTTATATTTAAGGTTAATGTTAAGGTTAAGGTTAAGGTTAAGGGTTTAGTTAAGGTTAAGGTTGTAGAAATTTGAATAACTAATATATTATTCACCGAGATTCTATTGATCACACACTATTTTAACTTCATGCACAATACATAATCTCATCTACCATTGATCATTAATTGCGGAAATAAAAACAATCGCATGCGCACATTAAAACCATAAATAATCACACATATGAACACAATATTTTATGGGAAAGCTTAAAGCTGAAAACCCCCAACTATATTTATATTATATGTCATAGAGATCATGTATCAATAATTATACAAAGATCCTCACAAATCTCTCAGTATAATCTCCAATTGCTACACACTAATCAAGGCTGATCTAGCAAATCACATGCTCCAATCTCTGCCACCTAATAGCCTACCTCTATTGTGCAATCACTGCTGAAGAATGGCTCTGAATGAACTCGAATTGGTCCAGTATTGACTACGCAATCCTCATTGGCATCTCCATTCACTGGTTGTTGTGAATCATGCAACAGTATATTCACAACTGATAGTGACACTGCTCTTTCACTTACCTCTTCATTGGTCTCCACTGAAACTGTCCATGCACTGTAGTTAACTAATGTATTATTTAGTTGATTAATGAGTTAATAATTAGTGAATTAATTAATAATTAATTCACACCACTCTCACTAGTGTATCAATTAGTTAGACTGGATACAACTAGATCAACTATGTTTAACTCAGTTAAACTGAACACAACTCCATCAACTACCTCAATAACTCAACCAAATTCTATCACATGAGTTCTAACTGAAGTATCCATGCAATAGTTCCACTTAACCCTCAGGAATAGCGTAATTCCTTCTGTCAGCTCCTGTGCCAGATCTGTGTACTTAACTAAAGTGCTCCAAGAGAATAATATAATGTTTATAGTCCAAATATTATTAAGATCTAATAATATTCGACATATCTATTTTTAGACTGGTAATCTAAAAATAGATTCTACCCAATATGTCTAAAAATAAAAGTCCATCTATTTTTCCAACTTGACCAACCATCCACAAATAGCATCCTGCAACTCATAGAATATGATCGACATGTCTAAAAATAGACTTGCACCAAAAATATCCTGCGGGCCCACTTAGTGAAGGCGACTTCTTTCCACTAAGCTCATCATCTTGTTGCAATCTCAACAAAGGTTATGTTAATGTTAAGGGTTTGGTCAAGTTTAGGGTTAGGTTATAGTTAAGGTCAAGGTTAAGGTTATGGTTAAGGTAAGGCTAAGATAAGGTTAAGGGTAAAGCTAAGGTTAAGGTTAGGTTAAGGTAAGGCTAAGGGTAAAGTTAAGGTTAGGGTTAGGTTAGGTTAAGCTTAAGCTTAAGGTTAATATAAGGTTAAGTTTAAGGTTAGGTTAAGGTTAAGGTTTAAGGCTATGGGTATTAACATTAACCTTCACTATAACCTACCCTTAACATTAACCTTTACCTAACATTAACCTTAACCTTAACCATAACCTTAACCTTAACCTTAATCTTGACCTTAACTATAACCTTAACCTTAACCAAACCCTTAACGTTAACCTTAACCTTAACCTAACCTTAATCTTGACCTTAACTATAACCTAACCCTAACCTTGACCAGAACCTTAACCTAACATTAACCTTGAATTTACCCTTAACCCTAACCCTAACCATAACCTTTACCTTAATGTAACCTTAACCTTAACCTTTACCTTAACATAACCTTACCTTGAATAAACCCATAACTTGAACCTTAAACTAACCTTACCCTTAACCTTAACCTTTACCTTAACCTTTACTTTACCCTTAAACTAACCTTAACCTTAACCTTAACCTTATCTTAACCTTAACCTTAACCTTAACCTTAACCTAACCATAACCTTACCTTAACCTAACATAACCTTGACCTTGACCTTAACCTCAACTTTAAATTTACCCTAACCTTAAGGGTTTAGTGAAGTTAAGGTTAGTCAGGTTAAGGTCAAGGTTAAGGTTAGGTTAAGGGTAAAGTCAAGGTTAAGGTAAAGTTAAGGTTAAGGTTAGGTTATGGTTAAACTTAAGGTTAGGTTAAGGTTAGATTAAGGGTAAGATAAGGTTAAGGTTAGGTTCAGGTCAAGCTAAAGGTTAATGTTAAAGTTAAGGAAAATGTTAAGGGTAAAGTTAAGGTCAAGGTTAGGGTTAGTTTATTGTTAAGGTTAAGGTTAGGTTAAGGATAAAGTCAAGGTTAAGGTTATGGTGAAGGTTAAGGGTAAGGTTAAGGTTTAGGGTTACAAGTTTAGTCAGGTTAAGGTGAAGGTTAAGGTTAACTTTAAATTTAGGTTAAGGTATGGTTAACGTTACGGGTTTAGTCAGGTTAAGGTTAAGGTTAAGTTTAGGTTATAATGAAGGTTAAGGTTAAAATAAAGTTAAGGGTAAGGTTAAGGTTAGGTTATGGTTAAACTTAAGGTTAGGTTAAGGTTAGATTAAGGGTAAGATAAGGTTAAGGTTAGGTTCAGGTCAAGCTAAAGGTTAATGTTAAAGTTAAGGAAAATGTTAAGGGTAAAGTTAAGGTCAAGGTTAGGGTTAGTTTATTGTTAAGGTTAAGGTTAGGTTAAGGATAAAGTCAAGGTTAAGGTTATGGTGAAGGTTAAGGGTAAGGTTAAGGTTTAGGGTTACAAGTTTAGTCAGGTTAAGGTGAAGGTTAAGGTTAACTTTAAATTTAGGTTAAGGTATGGTTAACGTTACGGGTTTAGTCAGGTTAAGGTTAAGGTTAAGTTTAGGTTATAATGAAGGTTAAGGTTAAAATAAAGTTAAGGGTAAGGTTAAGGTTAGGGTTAGGTTATGGTGAGGGTAAGGTTAGGGTTAGGTTATAATTAAGGTTAAGGTTAAGGTCAAGGTCAAGGTTAAGGTTAAGGTTACGTTATTTTAAGGTTAAGTTTAGGTTAAGGTTAAGGTTAAGGTTAGGTTAAGGGTAAAGTCAAGGTTAAAGTTAGGTAAAGGTTAAGATTAGGGTAAGGTTAAGGTTACAGGTTTATTTAGGTTAAGGTTAAGGGTAAGGTTACGGTTAAGGTTAAGGGTTTTGTCAAGGTTAGGGATAGGTTAATTGTAAAGTTAAGGTTAAGGTTAGGTTAATGTTACGGTTATGGTTAAGGCTAGGTTAAGGTTAAGGTTAAGGTTAAGTTTAGGTTAAGGTCAAGGTCAAGGTTAAGGTTGAGGTTAAGGTAAAGGTTAAGGGTAAAGTTAAGGTCAAGGCTAGGATTAGGTTATAGTTAAGGTTAAGGTTAGTTTAAGGGTAATGTCAAGGTTAACCTTAACCTTCCCATAACATTAACCTTAACCTAACCCTTAAGTTTAAGTTAAGGTTAAGGTTAATATAAATTTAAGGGTAAGGGTTTAGTAAGGTTAAAGTGAAGGTTAAGGTTAAGGATATGGGAAGGTTAATGTTAACATAATGTTAAGATAATTTTAAGGGTAAGGTTAAGGTTAAGGTTAGGTTAAGTTTATGGATAAGGTAAGGTTAGGTTAGGGGTTAAGGTTAATATTTGGTTAGGTTAAGGTTAAGAGGAAGGTTAACTTAACTTTACACTTACGGTTAAGGTTACGCTAAGGGTAAAGTCAAGGTTAAGGTTAGGTTAAGGTTAAGATAAGGTTAAGGTTAAGGTTAGGTTAAGGTTAAGGTTATGGTTATGGGAAGGTTAAGGTTAAGTTTAAGGTTAAGGTTACGTTAATGGTAAAGTCAAGGTTAAGGTTAGGTTATGGTTAAGGTTATGGGAAGGTTAAGGTTAAGGTTAAGGTTAGGTTAGGCTAAGGGTTTGGTCAAGGTCAAGGTTAATGTTAGGTTAAGGGTAAGGTTAAGGTTATGGGTAAAGTTAAGGTTAAGGTTAAGGTTAAGGTTAGGGAAAGGTTAAAGTTAAAGCTAGGTTAAGGTAAATGCTATGGGAAGGTTAGGTTAAGGTTAAGGTAAAGGTAAGGTTAAGGTTAAGGTCAAGGTTATTTTATAGTTAAGGTCAAGGTTAAGGTTAGGTTATAGTGAAGGTTAAGGTTAAGGTTAAGGTTAAGGGTGAAGATTAAGGGTAAGGTTAAAGTTAAGAATCGTAACCTTAACCTTCACCCTTAACCTTAACATAAACTTAAAATTAACCTTCACCTTGCTAAACCCATAACCTTAACCTTAACCTTAACCTTGACTTTACCCTTAGCCTAACCTTAACCTTAACTATAACATAAGCCTAACCTCGACCTTAAGCTTACCCTAACCATAACTATAACCTTAACCTTAACTTAACCTAACTTAACTTTAATATTGACCTTTACCTTAACCTTAACCTTACCTGTAACCTTAACCTTAACTTTACCCTTAACCTAACCTTAACCTTAACCTTACCCTTAACCTTAACATTACCCTTAAACTTCACCTTAACCTTAACTTTACCCATAACCTTAACTTTACCTTTAACCTTAACGTTAACCTTGACTTTACCCTTAACCTAACCTTAACGTTAACCTTCACCTTAACCTGACTAAACCCGTAACTTTAACCTTAACCTGGCCTTAACCTTAACCTAGCCTTAACCTTAACCTTAACATTAGTCTTCCCATAACATTAACTTTAACCTTAACTATAACCTAACCTTAACCTTGACCTTAACTATAACCTAACCCTCACCTTGACCAAACTCTTAACATTAACCTTAACATTGACCTTAACCTTAACCTTAACCTTAACCTTAAACTTAACCTTGACCTTAACTATAACCTAACCCTAACCTTAACCTAACCTTAACCTTGACCAAAACCTTAACATAACCTTAACCTTGACTTTACCCTTAACGTAACCTTAACCTTGACCTTGACCTTACCATTAACATTAACCTTAACCTTAACCTTAACCTGACTAAACCTGTAACCTTAACGTTAACCTTAACCCTGCCCTTAACCTTAAACTTAACCTTGATCTTAACTATAACTTGACCCTAACCTTAACCAAACATTAACCTTAACCTTACCCTTAACGTAACCTTAACCTTGACTTTACCCTTAACCTTAACCTTACCCTTAACTTTACCCTTAACCTAATCTTATCCTTACTCTAACCTTAACCATAACCTTACCGTTACCCTTATCCTTAACCTAAACCTAACCTTGACCTTAACCTTATCCTTATCTTAACCTTAACCAAACCTTAACCTTAACCTTAACCTTAGCCCTAAACTTAAGATTAAATTTATTGGTAAGTTTAGGTTAAGGTTAGGGTTAGGTTATAGTTAAGGTCAAGGTTAAGATTAGGTTAAGGTAAAGGTTAAGGTTAAGGTTAATTTAATGTTAATGTTAAGGGTTTGGTTAAGGTTAAGGTTAAGGTTAATGTTAAGGTTAAGGTCAAGGTTAAAGTTAAGATTAGGTTAGGTTAAGGTTAAGATAAGTTTAAGGGTAAGGTTAAGGTTAAGGTTAAGGTTATGTTAAGGGTAAAGTCAAGGTTAAGGTTAGGTTAAGGTTAAGATAAGGCTACGGTTAAGGTTAAGGTTAGGTTAAGGTTACAGTTAGGTTAAGGTTAAGTTCAGGTTAAGCTTAAGGTTAAGGGTTTGGTCAAGGTTAGGGTTAGGTTATAGTTAAGGTTATGGGAAGGTTAAGGTTAAGGTTAAGGTTAAGGATAAGTAAAGCTTAAGGTTAAGGTTAAGTTAAGGTTAGGGTTAGGTTAAGGTTAAGGTTATGGTTAAGGGTAAATATAAGGTTATGGTTAAGGTTAAGGTTAGGTTAATGTTAAGCTCAAGGTTAATGTTAAGGGTAAGGTTATAGTTAGGTTAATGTTAAGGTTAAGGTTAGGTTAAGGTTAAGATAAGGTTTAGGTTAAGGTTAGGTTAAGGGTAAATTAAAAGTTAAGGTAAAGCTAAGGTTAAGGTTAGGTTAAGGTTAAGGTTAAGGTTAGGGTAAAGGTTCAGGTTAAGGTTAAGGTTAAGTGTTTGGTCAAGGTTAGGGTTAGGTCACTAAGCATAACATTAACCTTAACCTTAACCATATCCTTAACATTAACCTTAACCTAACCTTAACCTTATCTTAACCTTAAGTATAACCTTACCCTGACCTAACCTTAACCTTGACCTTGACCTTGACCTTGACCTTAACCTAACCTTAACCTTAACCTTAACCTTAACCTTATCTTACCCTTACCCTTAACCTTAATCTAATCTTAACCTTAAACTAACCTTAACCTTAACCTTAACCAAACTATAACCTTACTCGTGACCTTCACCTTAACCTAACCTTAACCTAAAACCTAATATTAACCATGACTTTACCCTTAACCTAACCTTAACCTTAACCTCATCTTAACCTTAACCTAACCTTAACATTGAATTTACCCTTAACGTAACCTTAACCTTAACCTAAACCTTATTTTAACCTTAACTTAACCTTAACCTTAACTATAACCTTAACCTTAACCTTCCCATAACCATAACATTAACCTTGACTTTACCCTTAACCTAACCTTAACCTTAACCTTAACCTCACTAAACCCGTAACCTTAACCTTAACCTAACCTTAACCTTGACCTTAACTATAAGCTAACCCTAACCTTAACCCTTACCTTACCCATAACTTTAACCTTAAGGTTAAGGTTAAGGTTAAGGTTAGGCTAAGGTTAAGATAAGGGTAAGGTTAGGGTTAAGGTTAGGTTAAGGTTAAGGTTATGGGTAAGGGTTTGGTCAAGTTTAAGGTTAGGTTATAGTTAAGGTCAAGGTTAAGGTTATGGGAAGGTTAAGGTTAAGGTTTTGTCAAGGTTAGGGTTAGGTTATGGGTAAGGTTAAGGTTAGGTTAAGGTTACGGTTAGGTTAAGGTTAATATTAGGTTAAGGTTAAGGTTAAGGTTAAGGTTAATTTTAAGGGTTTGGTCAAGGTTAGGGTTAGGTTATAGTTAAGGTCAAGGTTAAGGTTAAGGGTAAGGTTATATTTAGGTTAAGGTTAAGGTTAGGTTAATGTTAAGATAAGGTAAAGGTTAAGGGTTTCGTCAAGGTTAGGGTTAGGTTATAGTTAAGTTTAGGTTAAGTTAAGGTTAAGGTCAATGTTAAGGGTAAGGTTAAGGTTAGGTTAAGGTTAATATTAGGTTAAGGGTAAAGTTGATGTTAAGGTTAGGTTAAGGGTAAAATTAAGGTTAAGGTTAGGGGAAGGTTAAGGTTAAGGTTAAGGGTAAGGTTAAGGGTTTGGTCAAGGTTAGGGTTATGTTATAGTTAAGGGTAAGGTTATGGTTAAGGTTAAGGTTAGGGTAAAGTTAAAGTTAAGGTTAAGGTTAGGTTAAGGTTAAGGTTAAGATTAAGGGTTTGGTCAAGGTTAGGGTTAGGTTAAGGGGGTAAGGTTAAGGTTAATATTAAGGTTAAGGGTTTGGTCAAGGTTATGGTTAGGTTAACCTTAACCTTAATCCTTACCCTTAACCTTAACCTTAATCTTAACCTTAACCTGACCAAACCTTAACCTTAACCTTAACTATCCCAAACCCTTAACCTTAACCTTAGCCTTACCGTTATCCTTACCCTTAACCTTAACCTTAATTTTAACCTGACCAAACCTTAACCTTAACCTTAAATTTACCCTTAACCTAACCTTAACCTTAATATTAACCTTAATTATAACCTAACCCTAAATATAACCTTAAGCATAACCTTATCTTTACCCCTAACCTTAACCTTAAACTAAGCTTAACCTTAACCTTAACCTTAACCTGACCTTAACTATAACCAAACCTTAACCTTGACCAAACCCTTACCCTTAAACTTAACTTAACCTTAAGCTTAACCTTCCCATAACCATAACCTTAACCTTAACTTAACTTAACCTTAACCTTTACCTTAACCTTACCCTTAACCTTCACCTTAACCTAACCTTAAATGTAACCTTAACCTTAACCTTAACCTTCCCCTAACCTTAACCCTAACCTTAACCTTAACTTTACCCTTAACCTAACCTTAACCTTAAGTTTAACCTTAACTTAACCTAACCTTAACCTTAACCTAACCGTAAACTTAACCTTACCTTCACATAACTTACATTAACCTTGACCTTTAACCATAACCATAACCTTATATTTACCCTTAACCTTAACCTTACCTTAACCATAACCTTGACTTTACCCTTTACATAATCTTAACCTAACCCTAACCTTAACCTTAACTATAACCTAACCATAACCTTAACTTTACCCTTAACCTAATATTAACCTTAAACTAACCTTAACCTTGACCATAACTATAACCTAACCCTAACCTTCACTTTAACCTTAGCCTTAATCTTAACCTTAAGATTAAGGTTATGGTAAGGGTAAGGTTAAGGTTACGAGTTTAGTTAGGTTAAGGTTAAGGTTATAGTTAAGGCCAAGTTTAAGGTTAAGGTTAGGTTAAGGTTAACCTTACCCTTACCTTAACCTTACCCTTAACCTTAACCTTGACCTTACCCTTAGGTTAAGGTTAGGTTAACCTAAGGGTAATGTTAAGGTTAAGGTTAAGGTTAGGTTAAGGTTAAGGTTAAGGTCAAGGTTAATGTTAAGATTAGGTTAAGGGTAAGGTTAAGGTTAGGTTAAGGTTAAGGTTATGGTTAGGCTATGGGTTGTGGATATCATTAAGGGTAAATTTAAGGTTAAGGTTAAGGATAAGGTCAAGCTTAAGGTTACATTAAGGGTAAAGTCAAGGTTAAGGTTAAGATTAGATTAATGGTAAAGTAAAGGTTAAGGTTAAGGTGAAGGTTAAGGGTAAGGTTAAGACTAAAGTTAAGGTTAAGGTTAAGGTTAGGGTAAAGTTAAGGTTAGGTTATAGGTAAGGTCAAGGTTAAGGTTAGGTTATGGTGAAGGTTAAGGTTAAGGTTAAGGGTGAAGGTTAAGGGTAAGGTTAAGGTTAAGACCCTTATCCTTAACCTTCACCCTTAACCTTAACCTAACCTTAACCTTAACCTTACTAAACCCATAACCTTAACCTTAACCTTGAATTTACCCTTAACTTTACCTTAAGCTTAACTATAACCTAACCCTAACCTTGACCTTCACTTTACCCTTAACCTTAACCTTAAACTTAACCTTGACCTTAACTATAGTTGAACCCTAATCTTAACCTTAACTTTAACTTTACCCTTAACCTTCACCTTAACCTTAACTTTTCCCATAACCTTAACCTTAACTATAACCTTAACCTTAACCTTAACTTAACCTAACCTTAACCTTAACCTTCCCCTTGACCTTAACCTTGACTTTACCCTAACCTAACCTTAACATTACCCATAACCTAACCCTAACCTTGAGAGTAGGTTAACCTTGACCAAACCCTTAACCTTAACCTTAACCTTACCTTAACTTAACCCAATGCAGCCAAAGGCTGCCACACCCACAATATGCATATAAAATTTAAAAATGCATACTCACATGCATATAATCCAATAATATGGCCCGGAAGCTTCTTATTTAATCTTCAAAAGAAGATTTCCTCAGTTTTTAACCCATGGTTATAAAACCCAATAATAACTTCATATGCGGAAGCTATCCCTTTTCATGATACTGTGGTTATAAACCATAATTAAAAACCCATTCATTTAAATTTCAAATATATGAAATAGAATTTGGTTAAACCCCATTTTCCAAACATCATACATTCAACTCCATGCTTAACATTTCATTTGGTTCAAAAGTTCGACTTTGGTTAAAACCCAAAGCACCAACATAATATTAGATCCAGGTCCCATAGTATTTACTAACTCACGTTTTTTTATTTAATTGATCTATCTGCTTCCTTCATCCATTGGCATTCAAAAACACTTCAATCTGATCATGCATAATCCAACAGATTTCGCATCCAGGTAAGTCCAATCTTTAATGATTTTATTTCACGCAAAATGGGTGGTATTAAGGCACCACATGTCAGCCCACAACCACTATCACGTGATTTCAAAGATTACTACCTTCCCTCTCAAAGCTGTGTGATAACGCCTCTTACCATTTTTTAAAACCACTTCAATTTTTCACTGTGCTAACAGTAATGTGATTGCCGACGCGAAGTGGCGATGGCGATATCACATTGCCAAATCGTACTTCCCACATATTATTACAAATCAGCTCCCAAAGAACATCGCAAATCACATAATTAACATGTATCGCAGATCTCAAACCAAGGCTTTATCCATATGAATGCGATATGCGATGCCGATATCACATCGTAATATCGCAAGCCCCCCGATTTATCTCACAAATCCATGTAGCGCGCAATTTTGCATCGCATCACACTATCGCTATTGCATTAACAAGTGACTCCTCATTGCAAACCTGAAATTCTTCCGCCGAATGTGATATGCGATTTAATATGGACTTTCCATATCTCGCTTTAGATCTGTGATAAGATATCGACCGTTTGCTTGTCCTTCCTGAGATTTCTCCTGTCTTTAAACGCGTTGATTGATCCTGAGCTTCAAACTTATCCTTCTCACACACATACGCATCTGAAACATATGATTCCAAGTCTAGTTTCTCTCTATTGTGTCATCAATCCATTCTGTGATTGATGATTGAGCTTTGACATACTCAATTTCATGCAGGATTTCAAGATTCATAAAACCTAAAACTTAAAATCACCATGATAGAAAAAATCTTCAGTTATTTCCAAATTATTCAACTCCAATGAACACACAAAGAATCAATCATTCAATGTATACAATATAAATTCATAAATTTAGTTCTATGTATTAAACCCAATATTTACATAGGAATTCTCTTCCTCTGGCCTGATCTTCTGTGTCAGTGGCCTTTTCTTCCTATTTCCCATAGGCTTCCAATCCAACTCTACCTACCTCTACCTATCTCTACCCCCCCTATTTTTTTATTCCTTTGAGGGTTACAATTTACACAAATATTTCCGAAACCAATTTTCGTTCCAAATCCTCTATTTTCTCAACAATTTCCTATGAATCCTCTAAGTCCTAAAATCTCTACTAATCCCTAAGGATCCTCTCTCATCCTAAAATCATGAACCAATTCTAATTCATTATTTATAATTAATTCCTAAATCTCTCAATCCCTATGAGTTCTCAACTAGCCTAATTCTCCTATGTTCTCCAAAATTTGAGAACATTTACAAAATTCCTCACAATATTTAATTAATTCTCATTAAAATGACTCAAAACATCACATAAGAAACCAATTCCCTTGAATACACAAAAACCCTAAGTCTATTAAAATACAAAGAGATTTCTGAGCCTAATGCTCCTACATCAGACTCCCAAAGTAGAAATTTATCATGATCTCTTGATCATGTGCTTCCAATCTTGGCCTCCTAGATCCCATACTCTGTTTTGTTGTTTTCCATAAGCTGTATCATTATTCTGTTGTACTTCCCTGGGCTTCCATATTTTATTTCTCATCTTCCCACTAGCTATGTTTTCACATTCTTTTCTTGTCTTTTCCTTGCTGTCGTTTATTTGATTTCTTGCTACTATCTTCTTTGAGACACCTTCATCATCAACCTTATTATACTTTCAATCTCTATGTCCAATTTATCTTCTGTTTAGAAATTACTCTGCCTTTTTTTGCTGCTTCCAATTTCTATTGCAAATATTACTCCAAATACTATTGCTTTGGACATTGCTGTAGATGTTGCTGCATATGTTGTCGCCTCCCAAGCTTCCTGAATATCTTTGAAGATATCTCCCTCTACAACATTCTTCTTATGTTCACTACCTTCTTTTTTCTTTCCCTTGACAACCTTCAGTGATTGTCTTTCATCTCCTTGATTGATTCTAGCAATCAAATCAAATTCCTCAAACACTATATCTTCATCCTTTATCAGAATAGAATTCTAATTCTCCATCACTGTGGTAGATCTAAAATTCTATCCTACAGTCTTCTCTTGGCCAATCGGACAAGCCAACTCCTCCTTGTCATCAATAATAACAAATTCCTTCTTCTACAATAGTTCATCTTCATTCAAGACAACTCCAAGAGATGGATTGTCTTCTACCACACCTGTAAACACAGTCAAATTATCAATTTCAAAATCGCAATACCCAATGGTCTCATTTGATGACCTAGTCACCAAATCTTCTTCTCGCAGTTCCAAGTCTCTTTCAGGACTCAGAAAATCTTCACTATCTTTCTTTCCAACTTCCAAGGTTATCTCCATTGTTCCAATCACCATGATAAAATGATGATCCTCCACTATATTTTCCTCTAACATAGTTTCCCTTTCATTAGATTCTCTGACATTTTCCATTTTTTGTCCTTCTTTGCCTGCATAATTAACACATAAATTATCAGTATTAAAAATATGAGGTTTTAATGTCTCTTCCTCCTCTGACAACATTTCAATATGTTCCTTTGATTTTTCATTTAACTCCTTAACCTTAACCCTAACCTTCACCTAGACCTTAACCTAACCTTAACCTTAACCTTATATTAACCTTAACCTAACCATAACCTTAACCTAACCATAACCTTACCCTTAACTTGAACCTTAACCTTAACTTAACCTAACCCTAACCTTGACCTTAACCTTTGTAACGTTCCTTTTCAGAAACATTGTCAATCGACAAAGAAAATCTATTCCAGAGATAGAATGAAGGGGCATTTACTGGATTTGTCACATTCATAAAGAAGGATGAGCTCCAGAGGCTACCTGGCCCACTATCAGACTCTGTCTATAGAGTGTTGTCAAGGGACAATATCTCCAATAGGGAAATACAACAAGATTGGGAATCTCTCAAGATAACCCCATCATTGCAGCTACAACAATATAAAAACATAAAATGGAAATAGCAGTGAATAAATATTATGAAAAAATGTATGAAAACCCTTGAGCCATTTTATTATGAGATAAAATCAGAAAAATGATACAATTAACATCAAAGGAACAAGGCAAGAATCATTCCATGAAAACATATGCCAAAATACAAAATGTTGCTTCATAGCAGGATACCCAATAATAGAGAAACACAATCATAGAAGGGAGACTACTACACTGAGTAAAAAAAATCATGGATCTGCATATATGTGGCTCATACATCATTGGGAGAGAATATATAAGCTCCCAATCACTACCTCAAGCCAATCCTAAAAGGATTAATTGAAATATGCAAAACTGCAAAAATGTCGGAGTTGCTGGGTAGCAGCAGCAACTCAATACATGGAATGGAATGGAGAAGGTTGAATGGCTGAAGCTGATGAAGAGCCCTTCTCCATTGTAAATCTCAAGTGCAAGGTTGATCCTTACACCAAAGATCTCACCCTCTGAAATGTCTGCAACACCCTCACTGCAAATGTGATCCAACTAGAACGCAGTCTATGAGAGGGTCTGCGTCGTAACTGGTGGTAGTGGTTGGCCTCCTACCAATGATGGTGGAATAATCTTGGGAACCATCCTCACTAACCTACCTGAAGTAGAGAACCTCCCTCCTCTGAAAGATCAACTCGAAATGGTGTTGTAGGAAACCTCCCCAGCAACGCCCTCCAACACTGCACAATAATCTGCTACAGATACTGCGCTGATGGAGTAGGCCGATGCTATGGCCTGAATGTCAGAATATGGGGAATGATTGAAATCCTTCATGAGCTCCTCAAGAAAGATAAGAAATCCTAAACGGGACTCAATCGTGCCTG
The DNA here is from genome assembly GCA_034641835.2 of Pinus albicaulis. Classification (NCBI taxonomy): domain Eukaryota; kingdom Viridiplantae; phylum Streptophyta; class Pinopsida; order Pinales; family Pinaceae; genus Pinus; species Pinus albicaulis. The sequence goes on along the minus strand of CM076582.1, from coordinate 1,626,659,546 downwards.
AAGGCACTGCAGATCTGTTGAACAGCAAGAGGCAACAACAAGTCTCTAAGACTTGAATGTAAAATGATCAAAAGATAATCTCAATGGCTGCCTTGCCCCTCTTTTAAACACAACGAAGTCTCCACCCTTGGCCTTCCTTCCTCTAGAAGTTTCCTCCCCCATGGAATATTCCTCCACTAAAACTGCACTATCCCACTTGGTGGCTCCCACCTCTTATCTCAGCGCTGTTGACTTTGGTCAACTAGACCTTGTCTATTTGCAATTTAACGTCTTTCACACATGAGGGTGTGAAATTCCACTCCATGATAATCCCTTTTCACATTGTAAGGGATTTTATTCCTGTTTATTACATGAATGGATCACTTTACCCGATTTTATTCAACAAAATGAAAATATGCAACTATAATGTTCCTTTTTAGCTTGAGGCTAAAATTGGGAGCATTACAGTCCTCCCTTCCCACATGTTGCTTGTCCTCAAGCAACTGCATAGATAGAACAAAATTTCTCCCCTTTTCTTCTCTCTAGCCTCTTCATCAACAATCTCCACCACTGCTCAAGACAACTAGAGAGTGGGTCATTGCTCCACCTTATGAGACCAATGCAGTGTACCTCTTATCTGCATCAAAACAAAAATTTACAAGTGGATTCCCAACCACTTTCTTTCTGCCACAACATATCATAAGAAGGGATCATGAAAGTACAAAAAGGTGCCAATGGTGCACACCAAGAAGTATGTGGCCTCCTCCACAACCCACCATAATATTGGCCAATTTTTCTGCTAAAAATTGCTGCAAGTACATCCTCATATAATATGTAAGAAGGTACAAGCCCTCTTGATACATCATGCTACTCAAAAAATGAAAATAAGTACAATAAAAAATATGAAATTATACCTTCTCTCTCATGAACTTGAGCTCTTGAGCTGAAATGGCTCAACTAAAAATTCCCCCTCACCTCCAATGAGTAGGGAAGTGGTTGTGATGTCCTCTCCATCATCAATCGGGCTATGCATCTCTCCATATGCTGATATATGTGATGATGAATGCCCTCCCAAGTGAACTCCTCTAGCAAGGCAAAGTATGCATGATCCATTCTCCTCATAGACAGTGCTGGTGTTCTGCAGTATGATGCTCCCCTTACATTGTTGTCTTCTACTTTGACATCCCCTATTCCAAAGTCATCCCCCAAAATGCTAAAATTCCCACCATGCAGCTTCTCATGCTCCAATAGAAATAGGGCTCTCTAAAAATGAGCCTCCCATGAGAGACTGTCACCTCCAAAGAATCTCCCAGTTCTTGGCCAATGAAAGCATGAGTGGCCTCCATCTACTCCTATGCATGAAAGAGTCCTCCTCCAAAAATTTAGTGTCCTCTGTCTCTCCAAGCCTCTGGAGTAGTCAACCTACATCATGAAGATGCTATCCTCTAACCCTGCAGCAACTATATCAGCGTAGTATAACTAATGAAAGTGGGTGATGCTGAAAATGAGAGAGTGTCTCCCTCCTCCTTGAGTCTATCCCAAACTCTCTACATTGTGCTGAACTCTCCCAATGTTTCCACCCTCCTAAAATCAAGGTGTTAGGTCCCAAAATGTGAAGCATCCAACCTCCTCTGTTGATCTAGTGGTCTCCTTGGTGCAATGTCTCCATGCAATGAGACACCATCATCAAGAGATGACTAAATGTATGAATGGAGAAAACCCTCCATGCTTCTACTGCGCAATCCAATCATCTTCTTAGGTGCATCAACCTCATAAAATAGATAGGGGTGTGTGCTCCTCATCACATGATGCTGATCATCCTCCCTATCTCTTCTTATATCTCCATAGCTCTGCACCCTACCAACAATGGCACATGTGTATCATGAGTTGTGCCTTGATCTCTACATGGGAGATCCTGGGGAATTTCTTGCAAAGACATAAGAATCCCTCTGTGTGGAGCAAGAGCTCCTACTTCCTCTGCATGAGGCACTGGATCAACTCTAGCTATACCAGCGCAATTTCCCTCCTTCTCATCAACATGTAGGGGAAACTTCTCCCAAAATTTGATCTCCTTTTGAAAAAAAGACCTCCATGCTCTCTTGTGCAAGAATATGAGATGGATACCTTGCCTCTAACAAGGTGTGATGCAAGATTTCAGCCTTCTCAACAATGTTCTGAAGTGGATCTAAGATTATTTTTTCTCCCTTTACATACAAGGTCTTGGTGTGTCTCTCAGCATGTGTTTCAGAATTTCTCCCATCAAATCTTTCCATCATTGTTTCAATGAATCTGAAATAGGAAGAATTATTTTCATTCTTTAAAGGACATGACTCAAATATCCACCATGCATAGGTCTTACCTCTAAAGTGCAGCACTGCAAATCTGATAGCGACTCCTTGGAAACTTTGTGCTGCTGTAATAGGGTCTTCAGCTCCTCTACCCATGCTTTGGTTGCACATATAGGTGAACTTCTGAAAGTAGATAGAACAGATCTATCTTGTTGTTGTCTCTCCTTCATCTTGGTCTTGCAAAAATTCATGAAAGTGAGATGATCTCTGAATGCCTGAGTTTGAGACTCATATGTTCTTAGAAAATCTCCAAGAGTTTTATTCTTGGTCACCTCTTCTTCTTTTCCCATCTCTTTCATGAAAAAAATGCACTAGTGACTGCGCTATGCATTAAGGGATGTGACTGCATGCTCACATTCCTCATCAAAAACCCTAGATTTTTTTTTGTTCCAAACCCTTTTGGAGATTCTTTGAATCTCTCCCTTCTCTTTTGCTTGTGGCTCCCATGAAAACCCTAGGTGGATTTAGGGAGAATCTTGGCTAGCTCATCTCCTTTTTATTCTCCACAAAGTGGAGTATTCCTCTTATTCTTAGATGGAATCTTGGCTAAAGATCCACAGGCTGAGCCAAGATTATGCTCTGATACCACTGTAATGTTTCTTTTCAGAAACATTGTCAATCAACAAAGAAAATCTATTCCAGAGATAGACTAAAGGGGAATTTACTAGATTTTTCACCTTCATAAAGAAGGATGAGCTCTAGAGGCTACCTGGCCCACTATCAGACTCTTTCTATAGAGTGTTGTCAAGGGAAAATATCCCCAAGAGGGAAATACAACAAGATTGGGAATCTCTCAAGATAACCCCATCATTGCAGCTACATCAATATAAAAACATAAAATGGAAATAGCAGTGAATAAATATTATGGAAAAATTTACAAAAACCTTTGAGCAATTTTATTATAAGATAATAGTAGCAAAATGATACAATGAACATCAAAGGAACAAGGCAAGAAGCCTTCCATGAAAACATATGCCAAAATACAAAATGCTGCATCATAGCAGGATACCCATGAATAGAGAAATGCAGTCATAGAAGGGAGACTACTAAACTGAGTAAAAAACATCATGGATCTACATATATGTGGCTCATACATCATTGGGAGAGAATATCTAAGCTCCTAATCACTACCTCAAGCCAATCCTAAAAGGATTGACTGAAATATGCAAAACTGTAAAAATGTCGAAGTTGCTGGGTAGCACCAGCAACTCAATACATGGAATGGAATGGAGAAGGCTAAATGGATGAAGCTGATGAAGAGCCCTTCTCCATTGGAAACCTCAAGTGCAAGTCTGATCCTTACACCAAAGATCTCACCCTCTGAAACTTCTACAACACCCTCACTGCAAATGTGTTATAACGAGAATGTAGTCTATGAGAGGGTCTGTGCTATAACAGATGGTAGTGGTTGGCCTCCTACCAATGATGGTGTAATAAGCTCAGGAACCATCCTCAGAAACCTCCTGGAAGTAGAGAACCTCCCTCCTTTGAAATATCAGCTCGAAATGGTGTTGTAGGAAACCTCCCCAACAACACCCTGCAACACTGCACAATAATCTGCTACAGATACTGCGTTGACGGAGTAGGTTGATGTTATGGCCTAAATGCCAGAATATGGGGAATGAGTGCAATACTTCATGAGCTCCTCAAGAAGGAGAGGAAATCCTAAACAGGACTCCCTCATGCCTGGAGGCCTGCAGCTCTGTTGAACAGTAAGAGGCAACAACAAGTCTCTAAGACTTGAATGTAAAATTATCAAAAGATAATCTCAATAGCTGCCTTGCCCCTCTTTTAAACACAATTAAGTCTCCACCCTTGGCCTTCCTTCATCTAGAATTTTCCTCCCCCGTGGAATATTCCTCCACTAAAACTGCGTTGTCCCACTTGGTGGCTCCCACCTCTTATCTCAACACTGTTGACTTTGGTCAATTAGACCTTGTCCATTTGAAATTTAACCTCTTTCACACATGAGGGTATGAAATCCTACTCCATGATGATCTCTTTTTACATTGTAAGGGATTTTATTCCTGTTTATTACATGAATGAGTTACTTTACCCGCTTTTATTCAAAAAAATGAAAATATGCAACTATAATGTTCCCTTTTAGCTTGAGGCTAAAATTGGGAACATTACAACCTTAACCTTAACCTTAACCTAACCTTGACTTAAACATAACTTTAAATTTACCCTAAATTTAACCTTCACCTTACCATTAACCTTAACCTTATCTTAACCTTAACCTACCCCTAACCTTAACCTTGACTTTACCTTAACCTAACCCTAACCTTGACCTTGAATTTACCTTAACCCCTTAACCTTAACCTTAACCTTAAATTTACCCTTAACTTAACCTTAACCTAACCTTAACTATAACCTAACCCCAACCTTGACCAAACCTTGAACCTTAACCTTAACTATAACCAAACCCTAACCTTGACCAAACCCTTAACCTTAAACTTAACATAAACTATAACCTAACCTTAAATATTCCCTTAACCTTACCTTAACCTTAACCTTACCCTTAACCTTATCTTAACCATACCTTAACCATACCCTTATACTTGTCCTTAACTATAACCTAACCCTAACCTTAACCTTAACCTTAACCTTAACCTTAACCTTAACCTAACCCTAACCTTAGGTTAACCATAACCTTAACCTTATCCTAACCATAACCTTAACCCTAACCTTAACCTTAAGGTTAAGGGTTTGGTCAAGGTTAGGATTAGGTTAGGTTAAGGGTAAATTCAAATTTAAGGTTAAGGGTTTGGTCAAGGTTAGGGTCAGGTTAAGGTTAAGATTAACCTAAATTCAAGGTTAGGTTTAGGTTAAGTTTAAGGTTAAGGTTAAGAATTTGGTCAAGGTTAGGGTAAAGGTTTACATTAAGGTTAAGGTTAAGAATTTGGTTAAGGTTATGGTTATGGTTAAGGTTAAGGTTAAGGTTAACATTAAGGTTAAGGTTAATGGGGTAAGGTTAAGGTTAAGGGTTAAGGTTAAGGTTAAGGTTAGGTTTAAGGTTAGGGGAAGGTTAAGCTTAAGGTTAAGGTTAAGGTTAAGGTTTTGGTCAAGGTTAGGGTTAGGTTATAGTTAAGGCTAAGGTTAAGGTTAAGGTTATGGGTTTAGTGAGGTTAAGGTTAATGTTAAGGGTTTGGTCAATGTTAAGGTTAAGGGTTTGGTCAAGGTTAGGGTTATGTTATAGTTAAGGTTAAGATTAAGTTCAAGGTTACGAGTTTAGTAAGGTTAACATTAACGTCAAGGTTAAGGGTTTGAACCTTTACCCTAACCTTAACCTTAACCTTAACCTTAGACAAACCCTTAAACTTGACCGAACCCTCAACCTTAACCTTAATCTTAACCTTAACCTAACATTAACCTTAACATTAACCTAACCTTAACCTTAACCTTAAACTAACCCTAACCTTAACAATAACCTAACCCTAACCTTGCCCTAACCATAACCTTAACTATAAAATAACCCTAACCTTAACCTTACACTTAACCTGACATTAACCTTGACCTTGAACTTGACCTTAACCTTAACTTTAACTATAACCTAACCTAACCTTGACCTTAACTATACCAAACCCTAACCTTGACCAAACCCTTAACCTTAACCGCAACCTTAACCTTAACCTTTAGCTTAACTTTAACCTTCCCATAACCATAACCTTAACCTTAACCTTTACCTTCACCTTCACCTTTACCTTGACTTTACTCTTAACCTAACCTTAACCCCTTAAGCTTAAATGTAACCTTAACTTAACCTTAACCTTAACCTTCCCCTAACCTTAACCATAACCTTAACCTTAACCTTATCCTTCCCCTAACCATAACCTTAACCTTAACCTTCCCATAACCATAACCTCAACCTTCACCTTGACCTTACCCTTGACCTTAACCTTGACCTTGACCTTAACCTTATCCTTAAACTTATCTTAACCTTAACCTAACCTTAACCTTAACTTTACACTTAACATTACCTTAACCTAACCTTAACCTTAACCTTACCCTTAACATTATCTTAACCTTACTTTAACAATAACCTTAACCTTAACCTTAACTTTACCCTTAACGTAACCTTAACCATAACCTTATCTTTACCCTTAACCTTAACCTTACCTAACCTTAACCATAACCTTAACCTTAAACTTAACCTTAACATTAACCTTAACTTAAATATAACCTTAACCTTCACCTTGACTTTACCCTTAACTTAACCTTAACCTAACCTTAACCTTAACTTTCACCTTACCCTCTTAACCTTAACTTTGAATTTACCTTAACCTAACCTTAACCCCTTAACCTTAACTTTACCCTTAACCTTAACCTTAACCTTAACCAAACCCTTAACATTAACCTTAACCTAACCTTAACTATAACCTTAACCTAACCTTAACCTTAACCTTAACTATAACCTAACCCTAACGTTGACCAAACCTTACCCTTAAGGTCAAGGTTAAGGTTAGGTTAATGTTAAGGTTAAGGTTATGGTTGTTAGCCCCCCCTATGAAATTTTTGACAAACAAATAGGGGGCTAAATCATTGTTGAGTCTTCAAGGAATGCCTTTCCCTTGAAAATCCATCCTCCTTGAAGTCTCTCAATTGCTGTGCCTAATACAAATCCCCCTCTGCTAGTAAATTGCTAAAAGGGCCTATCATTCCTCCCTTTGCCCCTGCAACATACATCAGTTCCCCCTCCTTCCCTTTGTTCGAATTCCCTTTATTTTTCCCTCATTTAGCCTCTTTTCTTCCCCCTTGTCTTCCCCTTCTATTTCCCCATTTACCCCTCAAATCCCCCCAAAATCCCCTTTAATTTCTTCCCCTACCCTTTGTTTTCCCTTTTCTCCCCTTTCTCCATCTATCGTTCCCCTTCCCCAGCCCTTAAATCTATTAAAATGGGCTAAAAAACCCTCTTTCCAACCTTAATATAGGGCTTAGCCCCTTACCACAGGTCCCTCAACCACTTCCCCACATGTGCCCCGGCGCCGGGACCAAGCGCTTAAGTCCCGAGCGCCAATCACAATCGGAGCTGTCAGCGGGCGCATTTCCTTTGTAAAATCCAAAGTCCCGGTGCGATCATTTTAACGCTTTAAGTCCTGCGATGCATTATTCACCGTCGATCTACTGTTTTGATCCGACGGTGGAGTGCCAATCGCAACCCCCGTCCGATCGCAATCGCAACTCACAACGGTGCCACCCCGATTGAGATCTTCCGATTCAATCCTGACCGCTTGTCTCCCTGCCTGATCCGACGGTCCTCCGCTAATCGCAAGCCTCCTACTCCGACCTCTGATTGTGGTCCTCTGATCCATTCTGAGCTGTTGATCTGGCCTTCAGATCTAACGGCCAGTGCTCAATCGCGAACCCCAGTTGTGCTGCCCCGATGGTGATTCCCCAATTGCATCGTAGCCATCCGTTCCCTTCCAGATCCGACGGTTGGCACTTAATCGCAACAGTGCTCCAATCACGATCGCATCCCCTTCTCTCCGCCTTTCGATTTCATCCTGGCCATCCATCCTCCCGCAGATCCGATGGCCATCGTACTCCCATTTCCTCCAATCGCAAGCCTTCCCCGCTGTCTGTCGATTCAATCCCAGTCGTCCATCTGTTGCGCGATCCAATGGCTGTCGCTCAATCGCAACCCCCCTTCCGATCGCAATCGCAAGTCACATTGGAACAGCTCCGATTGCGATCCTCCAATTTAATCCCCGCCGTCCATTTTCCCGCTGATCCGATGGTCCTCCGCCAATCGCAGATCCCCTCCGATTATGCTCTCCACCGTTGATCTCCCCGCCAGATCGACGGTCAGCACTCAATCGCAGACCCTTCTCGATCGCAATCGCAAGTCCCTCTTTCCGTCTCCCGATTAAATCCTGGTCGTTCGTCTGTTACATGATCCAACGGTCATTGCTCAATCGCAACATCGTCTCGATCACAATCGGAACTTTTTGAATGTGTCACCCTTGCCCCCCCCCGATTGCGATCCCCCGATTTGATCCTAACCGTCCATCGGATCTGGGATCTAACGGTCAGGATCTAATCACCCTCCGCCTCCACTGGGTCCCACTCTTTCATTCATCCCCATCACATTTCATGCATTTTTTTTGTTTTTGTTAGTTCCATATATTGTTACGCTGGTCAATCTCCGCCGTCGATCTCCATCTCCAGGCCTGAATCCAACGGTCTGCGCTGCATATTTCTACCAAACGCTATTGTCTACACATTCCACCACTCCACTGCATTTTCATCATAATAAGCTTTGTTTCTACCACCGCCGCACCACCATCTCGTTCACCCTGCATTCATCGCTCCGTCCACTGTTTTCTTCATAAGTTCGCTGTGTTGCAGAGTTTCTAGAGGATGGGATCGCCGCTGTTCAATGTACTACCTCGATGGAAAGCGGCACAGTCAGGATCAAATCTAATGAGCCGGTACCATCAGGAAAGTGAAGGAATGGGGCCTTCAGGACTCACATTAATGGAGAGCAGAGTTCAAACGCCGAAATCCTTCCGGCGCCATTTAAAGATCGAGCTAACTTGACAGAGGCAGTAATGAAGCAGCAAGGATTTTCAGTACAGAGTAGAGGGATTATTGCGCGTCAACGAAGATCTTGAGCCCTGAAACAGAGGTTTAAAGAGGCAAAGCATCATTTTGAAGACCCCGAGAATCAATTCTAGAGATCCTGAACATCAATAAGAGGTAATATCAAGGTTTTATTATCAGCAGAATGTTTTTCCATAAAGGACAGGTCTCCCATATAGTCTTTATTATGCGCCATGTCGTTGAAGGAATTTCTCGTCCCAGCTATAGTTCAAAACGATCTAACATCCATGAGGCAGACTTCTCAGCAAGTTCTTTTATTTGGATCAAATAACCTGGAGTACTACAGCCAAAAGGTCAAATCATATCCGAAGCAGATCTTTCTTTCACGAGGAAAGTGACAAAAAAATAAATATACAGTGCATCAAGCAGAATGGGTCTCGGCCCTGCATTCATTGTTGTGTTTAAATGTAACATTTAAAATTCACCTACCTCCTCAGTCGGTCCTCTGTGTCTCTTTTGCTATAAAGCACAGAGGGATATCATTGTAATGGTTTTTGTTGGATTATGAGTGAATTGCAAGCATTTTGATATCATTGTAATGGTTGTTGTTGGATTATCAGTGAATTGCAAGCATTTGCGTCCCGAGCCAAGTTTCCTGTGTAATAGTTGTATGATAGGCTGAGAAATATGATGTATTCAGGCTTAATGTAAAAGCTTTGGGCAGTGATGTACCTGATTGGTGTTGTGTTTAACATGATAAGCAGTTTTCATTGGATCCTGATCTACAGCAGTTGGTGATGTTTTCTTATCTCTGTGTTTATTTCCATTTCATTTCATGTTCTTCTGACTGACATCTGAATGCATGACATAAGATTTACCCTTGTTAGGTACCTTATGTCCCAGCTCTCTCAGTCTTTAATGTTTTCTGCTCATATGTGTATCTGAATATTGTTTTTAATTGACTAAACCAGTGTAGTGGATGATTATTTCCTGCTCTCTGATGTGCAAGTTGATAGAATCATTGTTCAGATGTCTTTGTTAAGATTTAATTGAAAGAGGTTAGGAGCATTGGGAGGTGTAAAGCCTGTCGCTGCCTCTTCATAACCTGCCCTTCCATACAAAACTTTTCAAGACCCCTTGTGTTTCCTATGGTTTTGTCCAAGCAGGCCTGAAGTTAAATGACCTCTGGCCTGATCTATAGACGGAATAAGATGGTTTTCCATCCTTCATTCTCATTCCTTAGTGTTCCATCCCACCAATCAGTCTTTGAGATCCAAATGCTCTAGATGACTAGCCCAATTGAAGCTTACACATTGAACATAAGTAAATCCTTTCTTGACTCCATTGCCCAATGGCCTTGATGTTCCCTGAGTTATCTATCCTTGCCTAGCTTCCTTCTTTACCCATCCTTGTATCATGGTGAAACCTTCCTTCCTGATTCTCAACAACCAAACTCATACAATCAAACAAACAACCTTGAGCCTATAACTAGCCTAAAATCACAATTGAGAACTTCAAAGACATATATCCTTTGATAATCATAGAAAGATCCCTCTCTGGACCTAGGAGGGCTAGATCATAAGGTCTGAAAGTGGTTCTGTGTTGTCTCATCTTTTGGTCTCTGTCAACCTGGCCAAAACATGGGAACCCCAACATAATGGCGACTCCGCTGGGGAATTCTGACTACATTTCGTCTTAAACACTCTTTAAACCTCAGAAACTTAAAACTCTGGCTAGGTTGACGGTAAGTCACACCTTTCTTGAATCAGCCTCCATTATTGAATATCCACCATACTCTTAGACAGAGCCTGGATAGGGCCAGGTAGCCTCCAGATCTCATCCTCTCTTCAGGGGTGACATATCTGGTAAATGCCCTCCCAGTCAATCTCTGGTTGGAGCTTGTTGTTTTAGAGGAGATTCATGAAAGGTGATAGTGCCTGAGCACTGTGGTGGACAGTGTACCTTAGAATAATCTTAAACCCTCCACCTGGCGACTCCATTGTTCCTAAACGTTAAAGACTCCACTGGTGATCAGTAGGCCTGCTGATTATCTTGGTGTCACATCAGACTCCACTGGGAGGCCAGTCCCAAAGCATAATGAAGACTCCACGGGGAGAACAGTTCCCAAGACAACATTAACCATAGTAGAAATAACAAGTAGGGCTGAGCTGCTTGGCTTATAAACAACACTCTGGCTCACAGAACCATTCATACAAGAGCTTTCCATGATCCAAACCCACCTGAAACAGTTGATAATCCTGAGAAAATCCTTAAAAGAACACCTGTGAGTAGGAGATCAACTATTTCCAGCAACATTCATAGAGCCAATTCTACACCAGAAGATCTTGCAGCTCTATTAGACCCTTTCTTCGACCTAGACCTCCAAAACAGATTACCTAGAACTAGGTCATTTAGTGTTTCAGACTAGCCAGACACTAGGGACAGCGAAACACCTCCTTCCACACCACCTGATCTCCACTTTCTCCAAAACTCGGGGCTTTCTCACCCTAGATCTGCTCAATAGACTTCTGCTAGTCCTACCATCCCTGTCATCCAACTACCAACTGCTCAAGCCAACCCTATACCTCATCAGAACATCATCATGGCAGCCTAGTATGCACCTCTAGTTTTACCTCAGCCTCTACTGCCCTTACCAGATGATTATCAATCAAAAATCCCAAACTTCCCTGCTAAAGAGCCTACAACTGCACAACAACATGTAGATAAAATGGAGGACTCTTTCGACTATATGGAAGTTGATGATGAAACAATCAAAATGAGAATTTTTGCGCAGAGCCTGGGGGGAGAGGTTAAAAAGTGGTTTAAAAACCTACCTGCTGGTAGTATCCAAGATCCCCCTGCTTTATACCAGACTTTCATCAACAAATGGGAAACTAGAGCAAACCCTCGCCAGCTCCTAGTATAATACATGTCCCTTAAGAGGAACGTAGGGGAAAGTGTTCATGATTACACCACTAGATTCAACAGTATTTACAACGCTCTTCCCCCACACATGAAACCTCCACAAGGTATGGCCCTGGCCAAATATCCTGATGGATTTGATGCTGACATGGCCTATGAGCTCAGAGATAAAGAATATACCACATTGGAGGATATGCAGAAAGAGGCAGTAAACATAGAAGCAAATCTGATTGAGAAAAGAGAAAAACTGAGATATGAGAAGAGGGTAACATACAGGGATGATAATGTAGCCTCCACGTCTGACCCCAATAATGAACTCATGTGCAGAGAAATGGAAGAGATGAAACAAATGATGAAAAAAATGGCTGTCACGGTTAGTAACCTAAGCAAAAATCAGAATCAAAACCAAAACTTTAGAAGAAACAACAACACCCCCAACAGACAGAAAGAGTCAGATCAACAAGTCATTCCCCCGTTCCAAAACTTTCTTGACGAGGATGAGGGAATCGTAGAAGAGTCTGAAGGGAGTGTGATAAACATGTTCGAAACAGAAGATTCGATCCTAAACTGTGATTCAGAAGAGGACCAACCCTCAACCTCTTGTGGGGAGGAGGAATGGTTTGAAGCGGAGGATTATAGGTTGGGATTTGAAAATGCCATGTTGCAGGTCAGAGAACAACGCGAACTCAGGAGAAAAAAGAACCAAGACACTTCCAAAACCAAAAATCCTGAGGTGACCATCAAAAAGAGGCCTGAAAAATCTTCTAAAGCAACCGCTGTAAACGATAAATCAACAGCTGAGAGTTCTGAGAAAAACAAACAGAAAGGCAACCAAAACAATGAGAAACAAAGTCAACAAACCAGTCGCACTAGCACCTCAGTTAGTGCTCCTGATAAAATTGTGTTTACACATGTACATAATGAGAAAACACAAACTGATTCAGCTACTAAGGTAGTTGCAAATAAAACAGATTCGAACATTCCCAAAAGCCAATCCATTTTCAACTTAGAAAGTGAGATTGCAAAAATTAAAATCTCTGTACCATTATCTGAGCTGGCCTCTCAGGATGTATATAAAGGCCAGATTTTGAAAGCATTAAATCTGAGTATAAATAATGACACTGTAAATTTGAGTGATGATCAGCCTGCCCTCTTGTTTGGTCCTAAGATTGAGGGGAAATTTCAGGAAGGGGTAGTTCCACCCTTTTATATCAGTCTTAACATTCATGACAAGATCCTCCATAATGCCATGCATGACTCCGGTGCATCACACAATCTAATGCCTAAGGTAGTCATGGAGAAGTTAGGCCTCGAAATCACCAGACCCTATAAAGACTTGTATTCATTTGACTCGAGTAGAGTAAAATGTCTTGGCCTGATCAAAGACTTGTGTGTGAGTTTGACTCAAATTCCTGCGAAATGTATGGTTATGGATGTAGTGGTGGCAGACGTGCCACCCAAGTATGGCATGCTGTTGTCAAGATCATGGGGAGCCAAGCTGCAAGGCACCATGCAGATGGATGGCTCATATGCCACTATCCCTATATTTGGCCAATTAAGAAGACTGTATAGAGAGTCCCAAATGAAATTCCTAGTCAGCAGCCCCAAGAAACCTGAAAATTTGCCATTATATTCTGTGCATACCGACCTTGACTCCTTCATCTTTTGTAATGATGAATCCTTAGAAGATCCAGAGTCCCAGAATAGGCATACAAATGAGAACACCGAGCCTATAAACCTCCACATAATGGCCACTCTGGAAGAATATGACCAGGAAGACAATGGGCAGCACACTGAAAATGAAGAGGAAATCAGAAATGAAGCCTGTAGGATCTGTAGTGGACCTCTCACTCCAAGTGAAATAGAAACAGAACAAGAACAACAAGCTAACCACCTCCCTGACATCCATGGCCTCTACGAACAACAAGATAGTTTACAACCTAGTACAGATCTCCCAACTCAACCTAATGGCGAACCCAGCTGTAAGGAAGAAGGTGAAGTGGAAGTAAACAAAGAACCCCTGTGGGAAATAAAATTTGACGGGTCCTGTACTAGACAAAGCGCTGGAGCCGAAGTGTGGCTGCGTAACACCGAAAATGACCACACGGAGAGCCACGCTGTCAATCTGCATTTCAAATGCACGAATAACATTGCAGAATATGAGGCTCTAATCTTGGGTTTAAATCTGTTGAAAAAATTAGGAGCCCGTAGGATAGTCGTGAGAGGAGACTCTGAGTTAGTAATCAAACAAATGAATGGTGAGTATTCGGCAAAACACCCCAGGCTTAGGGCATATAGGAATGATACTCTAGATTTGTTGAAAACGTTCATTGAATATGATTTAGTATCCATTCCTAGGGGTCAAAACGCTATTGCAAATGGACTAGCCTGCCTAGCTAGCTCTTATCCTAAGGCCCCAGTTGACCAACAAATCATCATTCAGACTAAATTCCGGCCTGCAGTGCCAGACAATGAAAAATACTGGCAGGTCTTTGAAGGAGACAAACAGATTGAAGATTTCCTGATGGGCAGAAATGAGTTTGAATTTTCTGATTCGGACTCAAAATCTGATGACAACTGCCCAAGTGAGGATTCCCCAGATGAACTAGAAACACCTTGTAGTATAGAAATAAATTCTTTTTCTGAAGAAACTGGAGATTTAGCCATAAAACGTGAAAACACAGATAGAGAAGAAATGGAGGTGCTGCAAGCCAAAGGCAAGAACATACCAAGAGGCTTAGCACCCTTAGAGGACCTCTTTGATTTTGATGATGTGGCAAAGAAGCCCACAATAGAACATGCAGAATCAGATGTAGAAGAATGTAACATAGGCACTGAAGACAAACCCAAAATGATAAAACTGGCTAAGTCTATACCTGCAGACATGAAGAAGAAATACATTGACCTGTTTAAGGAATTCATTGATGTGTTTGCATGGAGCTACGAAGACTTAAAGGCCTATGACACCAACATTATACAACATAATATACCATTAAAGGAAAATCAGAAGCCTTTTAGACAAAAACTTCGAATAATTAATCCAAAACAATTGCCTGCAGTAGAAAAGGAAATTAAGAAGATGTATGATGCAGGCATTATAGTCCCTGTAAGGTTTTCTGATTGGGTGTCGAACTTAGTGGCTGTAAGGAAGAAAACGGGGGAGATTAGACTGTGCATAGACTTCAGAAACCTCAACAGTGCCTCCTTGAAAGACAACTACCCTTTTCCTAGAATGGAGCATATCCTACAGAAGGTAGTGGGCTCTAAAAGAATCTCCCTGCTTGATGGTTTTTCAGGATACAACCAAGTTCTGGTACTCCCAGAAGATCAACTCAAAACAGCCTTCACCACTCCATGGGGCACGTTCATGTATGTGAAAATGCCTTTTGGATTGATGAATGCTGGAGCTACCTTCCAGAGAGCAATGGATATTGCTTTCTCAGATGAGATTGGACACTTTATAGTTATCTACTTGGATGACTTAACTGTCTTTTCTAAAACAGAAGAAGAACACTTAAAACATCTAAGGAAAGTTTTTGAAAAATGTAGAAGGTACGGTCTGTCCCTAAATCCTAAGAAGACTATTTTTGGGCTGCAAGAAGGTAAGCTTCTGGGCCACATCATATCTGAGAAAGGGATTAGGATAGACCCCCAGAGAGTTGAGGGAATACTTCAAATTACACATCCAAGAAACATCAAAGAGCTACAGTCCTTCATTGGGAAGATCAATTTCCTTAGAAGATTTATCCCCAATCTTGCTGAGCATCTTAGGAAAATGACTGAAATGCTAAAGAAAGACGCAGGAATCAAGTGGACTGTTGAAGCCAAAAAATCTTTTGAGTCATTAAAGCTCGCACTCACCCAAGCCCCTGTTCTTATTAGCCCTGACTTTTCAAAAGATTTTCTGATCTTTTCATTCGCTTCCCCACACATAATAGCTGCAGTTTTGTTGCAGAAAAATTCGGAAGGTGAGGAACAGCCTATAGCCTTCTTCAGTAAAGCCTTGAGAGATGCACCCTTAAAGTACAACATCATGGAAAAGCAGGCCTATGCCCTGATCAAGGCCTTGAAAGATTTTAGGGTGTACATTCTGCATTCTCACACCATTGCCTATGTGCCAAATATAGTGGTCAAATATATCTTGTCCCAAGACCCAGATGGGAAAAGGGGCAAATGGATTGCTACAATTTTAGAATATGACATTGAAATCAAACCCACCAAGCTGATCAAAGGTCAAGGCCTGGCCCAATTAATGGCTAAATCTAATCTACAGGCCCTTGATATTAACATGATGAATGCCCTGGATGAGCAGGAAGGATTATCCCATCCAACTGTTGAGGAGCAGTTTCATAACTCTCCTTGGTATGATGATATCCTTTACGTGCTCACACACCTCAATGCCCCCCCGGAACTGTCCAAAACAAAGGCCAGATTCATAAAACTCAAAGCTAGAAATTACTGCATTATGAATGAGAGTCTATATTGGAAAAATCCAAATGGCCTTTTACTGAAATGCTTGTCTGAAACTGAAGCCGAAAAAATCAAACAAGAATTCCATGCTGGGGAGTGTGGAGGCCACCCGAGTTGGAAGGCCACTGCAAATAAGATACTCAGGGCTGGTTATTGTTGGACTACACTCTTTAGTGATGTCCATAAAATGATTCTTACTTGCCACAAATGCCAAATTTTTGAAGGCAAAAGAAAGCTCCTTCCCCTCCCTCTGCAACCTATCACCATAGAAGGTCCTTTCATGCAATGGGGCTTAGACTTCATTGGAGAAATTCACCCCTCTTCTTCTAGGCAACATAAATGGATCTTGACTGCTACTGATTACTTCACTAAGTGGATTGAAGCCATACCCACTAGGAATGCCACTGATTCTGTCATCATTAGGTTCCTAGAAGACTTCATCTTATCTCGGTTTGGCTGCCCAAGGAAAATAATCACCGACAATGCTGCTGTTTTCGGATCCAAAAGAATGATTGATTTCTGTCACAGGTACGGAATTGCACTTGGACATTCAACTACCTATTACCCCCAGGGTAATGGCCTAGCTGAATCATCAAATAAAAGCCTGGTTACAATCATTAAGAAGCTGCTGGAAGAGAATAAAAGGTCTTGGCATAAAAAGTTGATACATGCCTTGTGGGCAGACAGGCTCACTACAAAGAAATCTATTGGCATATCACCCTTCCAGCTGGTTTATGGGATAGGAGCAGTTTTTCCTACTAGCCTTGGGATACCAGTGGTAAAGCTTATTCAAGAAATCCAATCAGAAGAAGATAGCATGATAAGGAGAATTAATGAAACAATCCATCTTCAGCAAACTAGGGAGCAAGTTTATAACAGAGCTGTCAAAGTGCAGGAAAACATGAAGAGACGGTTTGACAAAAGAGCCAAAGCAGCAAATTTCAAATTTGGGGACAAGGTCCTGAAGTGGGATTCAAGAAGAGAGGATAAAGGCAAACATGGCAAATTCGACAACTTGTGGCAAGGTCCTTTCATCATTCAAGCCACTGTGGGTCCTAATGCGTTTTTCTTGCAAGAACTTGATGGTTCCGAGTTGTTTGGGGGTCCTGTCAATGGCAGGATGCTCAAACACTATTTCTGCTAATTCTCCATTTCCAGTTTCATTTCCATTGTATATACCGTTGCAAATTTTCATTTTCAACAAAAAGAGAAGAAATTGTTCCAAAAAACAGAAGGAAAAGAGAGGTTCAGACATGCTCAAAACATGAACCTCTGAGGCAAAAGGATTGGCTCTAATAAACTCAAAATCTGAGCCAAAAGGAAGCAGAATAGCTGATCCAAACAAGCTCAAAATCTGGATCAGAAGAGGAAAGAAAATCAGCTCTAACATGCCTAAAATCAGAGTTGAAACAAAGAGAGAAGGATATTTTCAAAACTGCAGATTTCATGCCTTCACAGTTTTGTTGCAGTTTGCTACAAAGTTTTCACTCCAGCAAGTCGGACAGTCTAATCTTGGCTCGGCTGTGTTTAAATTTCCTGTCTTAGAATGTAGGTGAAGAAACCTGTTGGATAGTTTAATCCCAACAGGTAGTAGTTTAGGTAGAGAACCGTATGAGGCCAACAGTCTAATCTGGCCTCATGGAGCAATAAGGGTAGAATTAGAATAGGTTTGTTTTTGTTTTGCAAAATAAAATGTAAAGGGTCTGCTAGTTCAAATGCACCCAAGGGAAAATTGTTAGAACTCTAGTTTGGGTAGGTAGATTGGTTGGGAAAATGTTTTTGCTGATTTGTGTATCCGATATATTGTGGCAGCTAATCTAAAGAAAGAAGAAAGATGGCTTATAGCAGCAGGCATCTGGCCTACACCAAGAGATCGATTTCTGAATTCTTGACTCCTTCAAGAAGAAGCCATCCCCATGTGGAGCCACTGTTAGCCCCCCTATGAAATTTTTGACAAGAAAATAGGGGGCTAAATCATTGTTGAGTCTTCAAGGAATGCCTTTCCCCTGAAAATCCATCCTCCTTGAAGTCTCTCAATTGCTGTGCCTAATACAAATCCCCCTCTGCTAGTAAATTGCTAAAAGGGCCTATCATTCCTCCCTTTGCCCCTGCAACATACATCAGTTCCCCCTCCTTCCCTTTGTTCGAATTCCCTTTATTTTTCCCTCATTTAGCCTCTTTTCTTCCCCCTTGTCTTCCCCTTCTATTTCCCCATTTACCCCTCAAATCCCCCCAAAATCCCCTTTAATTTCTTCCCCTACCCTTTGTTTTCCCTTTTCTCCCCTTTCTCCATCTATCGTTCCCGTTCCCCAGCCCTTAAATCCATTAAAATGGGCTAAAAAACCCTCTTTCCGACCTTAATATAGGGCTTAGCCCCTTACCACAGGTCCCTTAACCACTTCCCCACATGTGCCCCGGCGCTGGGACCAAGCGCTTAAGTCCCGAGCGCCAATCGCAATCGGAGCTGTCAGCGGGCGCATTTCCTTTGTAAACTCCAAAGTCCCGATGCGATCATTTTAACGCTTTAAGTCCCGCGATGCATTATTCACCGTCAATTTGCTGTTCTGATCCGACGGTGGAGCGCTAATCGCAAACCCCGTTCGATCGCAATCGCAAGCCTCAGCAGTGCCGCCCCGATTACAGCCCTCCGATCCATTCTTGACCGTTGATCCGTCCCGCCGATCCAACGGTCCAGCATTAATCGCTTCACACCCATCGCGCCGTCCTTTTCTCCCGCCGATTGATTGTGAGCCATTGATCTGATCACAGATCCAACGGTCTTTGCTCAATCGCAACCCCCATCCGATCGCAATCGCAACTCACAATGGTGCTGCCCCGATTGAGATCTTCCGATTCAATCCTGACCGCTGATCTCCCCGCCTGATCCGACGGTCCTCCGCTAATCGCAAGCCTTCTGCTCCCTCCTCCGATTGTTGTCCCCACCGTTGATCTGTCAGTTGATCGGACGGTCAGCGCTCAATCGCATCCCAACCTCCGATCGCAATCACATTTCCTGTCTCCAGTCATCTGATCGCATTCTCCACCGTTGATTCCTCCCACAGATCAACGGTCCAGCATTAATCGCAAGTTCTTCCGTCTCCCCCTCCGATTACATCCTGACCGTCCATCCCCGACCGCGATCCAACAGTCAGCGCTCTCTCTCCCCAATCGCAATCGGAACTTTCAATGTGTGTCACCCCTGTTCCCCTCCGATTGCGATTGCCCGATTACATCTGGGCCGTTCATCCTTCCCCGATCTAACCGTCAGGATCTAATCACCCTCCGCCTCCGCTGGGTCCAACTCTTTCATTCATCTCCATCGCATTTCATGCATTTTGTTTGTTTTTTGTTAAGTTTCATATATTGATACGCCGGTCAATCTCCGCCGTCGATCTCCATCTCCAGGCCTGAATCCAACAGTCTGCGCTGCATATTTCTACCAAACCCTATTGTCTGCACATTCCACCACTCCACTGCATCTTCATCATAATAGCTTTGTTTCCGTCACCGCTGCACCACCGTTTCGTTCACCCTGCATTCATCGCTCCGTCCACTGTTTTCTTCATAAGTTCGCTGTGTTGCAGAGTTTCTAGAGGATGAGACCGCCGCTGTTCAATGTACTACCTCAATGGTGAGCGGCGCAGTCAGGATCACATCTAATGAGCCAGTACCATCAGGAAAGTCAAGGAATGGGGCCTTCAGGACTCACACTAATGGAGAGCAGAGTTCAAACGCCGAAAATCCTTCCGGCGCCATTTAAATCTCGATCTAACTTGACAGAGGCAGTAATGAAGCAGCAAGGATTTTCAATGCAGAGCAGAGGGATTAATGCGCGACAACGAAGATTTTGAGCTCTGAAACAGAGGTTTAAAGAGGCAAAGCATCATTTTGAAGACCTCGAGGATCGATTCTGGAGATCCTGAACATCAATAAGAGGTAATATCAAGGTTTTCTTATCAGCAGAATGTTTTTCCATAAAGGACAGGTCTCCCATACATGCTTTATTATGCGCCGTGTCCTTGAAGGAATTTCTCGTCCCAGCTATGGTTCAAAACAATCTAGCATCCATGAGGCAGACCTCTCAGCAAGCTCTTTCATTTTGTTCAAATCACCTGGAGTACTACAGCCAAAAGGTCAAATCATATCCGGAGCAGATCTTTCTTTCACGAGGAAGGTGAAAATGATTAAATATACAGTGCATCAAGCAGAATGGGTCTCGGCCCTGCATTCATTATTGTGTTTAAATGTAACATTTAAAATTCACCTACCTCCTCAGTCGGTCCTCTGTGTCTCTTCTGCTATAAAGCACAGAGGGATATCATTGTAATGGTTGTTGTTGCATTATCAGTGAATTGCAAGCATTTTTGTCCCAAGCCAAGTTTCCTGTGTAATAGTTGTATGACAGGCTGAGAAATATGATGTATTCAAGCTGAATATAAAAGCTTTGGGCAGTGATGTACCTGATTGGTGTTGTGTTTAACATGATAAGCAGTTTTCATTGGATCCTGATCTACAGTAGTTGGTGATGTTTTTCTTATCTATGTGTTTATTTCCATTTCATTCCATGTTCTTCTGACTGACATCTGAACGCATGACATAAGATTTACCCTTGTTAGGTACCTTATGTCCCAGCTCTCTCAGTCTTTAATGTTTTCTGCTTATATGTGTATCTGAATATTGTTTTTAATTGACTAAACCAGTGTAGTGGATGATTATTGCCTGCTCTCTGATGTGCAAGTTGATAGAATCAGTGTTCAGATGTCTTTGTTAAGATTTAATCGAAAGAGGTTAGGAACATTGGGAGGTGTAAAGTCTGTCGATGCCTCTTCATAACCTGCCCTTCCATACAAACCTTTTCAAGACCCCTTGTGTTGCCTATGGTTTTGTCCAAGCAGGCCTGGAGTTAAATGACCTCTGGCCTGATCTATAGACGGAATCAGATGGTTTTCCATCCTTCATTCTCATTCCTTAGTGTTCCATCCCACCAATCAGCCTTTGAGATCCAAATGCTCTAGATGACTAGCCCAACTGAAGCTTACACATTGAACATAAGTAAATCCTTTCTTGACTCCATTTCCCAATGGCCTTGATGTTCCCTGAGTTATCTATCCTTGCCTAGTTTCCTTCTTCACCCATCCTTGTCTCATGGTGGAACCTTCCTTCCTGATTCTCAACAACCAAACTCATACAATCAAACAAACAACCTTGAGCCTATAACTAGCCTAAAATCACAATTGAGAACTTCAAAGACATATATCCTTTGATAATCATAGAGAGATCCCTGTCTGGACCTAGGAGGGCTAGATCCTAAGGTCTGAAAGTGGTTCTATGTTGTCTCATCTTTTGGTCTCTGTCAACCTGGCCAAAACATGGGAACCCCAACAGAATGAGGCGCATAAAAACCGAGTTAAAGTTCAGTATGATAAGGTGGTCAAGCCTAGGGTTTTTTCGGAAGGTGACCTTGTTTTGGTCTATGCCCAATAAAAAGATGCCCTGGGGGCAGGAAAGTTTAAGTCTATGTGGTATGGCCCCTTTATCATTAAAAAAGTCCTTAAGAAAGGAGAATATACCTTAGTTGACTTTGAAGGGAACAAGTCGTCGGAGCCCAGAAATGGGCTCTATTTGAAAAAGTATTATGCCTAGGCTTCGGCCTGGCATGTTGCTTTTGTATATAGTAGTTTTTCTTTGTACATATCTGGTTTTTTTTTCGATTTTTGATGGGATGGTGATGTTTTTGATCTGCTTTGGCAGGTTGTGTCGGATGTCATGAGTCATTTTGGTTTCGCTGATGGTGCTAGTAGACACACCCGGAACTTAGCTTCCGCGGCTTGGGTGCTTCATTATCCATCCGGTCAGCTGTTAGTATCAAAAGGGGTCTACATTGGTCCTGCTTCCAATAATATAGCAGAATACACTGCAGTTTTTTATCTACTCTTGGAGGCAATATCTTTGGGTGTTGATTCGTTGGTAGTTTTCTTGGACTCTCAGCTGGTGGTGTTGCAGTTGAACAATACTTATCGGGTTCGAGATCCGTTTTTGCTCTGGTTGTTCTTGAGGGTACGTTTGTTACAAAGATCATTTCAATTTTTAACTTTCATTCATATTCCTTGAGCTAAAAATTGGTTGGCAGACTCATTAGCTAATCAAGCAATTGATTGGCACATTAATCATTCCATACAATAAAACTTAATCAAAAACATCATACATTTTGATGCATTTATCACATCACATCAAATATCGTTGTATATATATCATCAGAGTGTTCAAAACTATACAAAAATTTGGATCCATAGGTCATACAAAAACTTGGGCTTATGCCCGATCATGTTCAGTCTCAAAAAATATACAGTCATCTGATACATCATATCTATCTACTACTGAGGTCCTTGCCCAGAAGTTGTATTCCTATAGAACAAAATCGCAGTGGCAACACGGCGGAATAACCATACCCAGTCGCGGGGTACTCCTACCACCTGTCTCTGGATGGCTTCAGGCAGATCTTCCACTGCAAACATAGCTACTTGGCAGGTTAATCCCTCCAAGTTCCTCTGTACAGCCTGGAGGGTTCTATCTGGATCTACTGTATCCGCTTCGCCTCTGTGACGCTTATGTCGTGGGTATCCCTCAGGTCGAACTGTTCCAATATATGTTTCATGATCATTTTTGTAAGTCATTTGAATCCAATCAAAAACATGTTTGTTTTTCACATTTTTTCATACATATTGAAAAAATCCAAAAAAATTATATAAGTCAAAAAAAATTGTAAACTTACCGACTGTACCCCATGCTGTGCCTGGTGGAAGGACAAGATCTGGATCACCACGAAAGTCCATCACGGCATAGGGATAGTCGTCCACCACGATGATTTGTTCTCTCCACCATTAGAAGAACTCATCATCCCAAGTGGTCCGGGGAACTTCACTTCCCCCCAATCTCTTCATCATGTCTGCCCAGCGGGCAATTCTTGGGTCTCTCGGGCTGCTGATGGTAGAGATCACTTTGGGTCTTAGTACTAGAATCTTCTCAAAGAAGAATGTCATAAAAATTGTACCATATCCAAAGTGTTTTGTCTTTGCTTGGCGGATAGAGGTCAATTTTTGCTTCATGTTCATCAATAGGGTTGTGCAACAATCATATACATGAGTTAAGCATTCCACTGCTATGCTCATTTGCATCCTGGATGCCTGGTGTAGGGAGGCAGATCCTGCCACCCTGCCAATGGTGAAAAGGAGGATTTTCATGTGCAAATCCCTTAAATCTTTGATTGCAATTTGAGTTCCGACTTTCTTGGAACCCTGTACGCAGTACATGTGGACGTAATCTTCCACGGTGAGCCCTCCCAAAGGCTTACCATGCAAGTCTACTGGCTCCCCCCTCCGGGAGAGTCCAGTGATAAAATATATGTCTTCCACTTCAATGCGTATAGGCATCTGATCTATCATAAAGCAGTCCTCTTACGGTTCCCAATAGTTCACAAGCATTTCGAGCAACCGGACATTGCTCTTCATATTTAGCATTTTAAAAAAACTTGAGTAATCCGCAATTCCGAAGAATATTTAGTGATGCTTGGTTCTGCATGACTTCATTGTCTATTGCACTGTGTTCGCGCTCTCTCCATGATATGGTCATCCTGTCAAATTTCAATAATCCATTCATTAGCTACGCATTTTTCATATTGGGCTGCGCATACGCGACTTTATTTGTGCACAGTTGCGTGTATACGCGACTTGGTCATTACCAACCCGCGTATGCGCGAACCCGTTATTTTTAGCAAGAGATTCTATGGTGAAAATTCCTAAATTTTAATTTATGAATGGACAAAATGAATAGCAAGGATGAATTAAGAGCTAACCTGAGAAATTTGGTGGAATTCGACGGTCGGTTGCTCCTGTTTTGACGAAAGAAGCTTTTTTCTCCAGAGCACTTTTTTCCAAATCAGCAATGCAATAACGAACCAAATATGAGGTAATTTGTCTATTTATGCCCAAAAAGTTGAAAATTTTCGCAAAAATTTGTTATGCTTATTTTTTCAATCTGTCTTAAGCTGCATAATGCGGATGCTTGGAAGTGCCCAGTTTGGTATGTTTTCAGGTACATTTTGACGATTTTTGAGATTTTTTCCGGATTTTGATCCATCACTGCTGACCCGTCATGGCAGGTATATGATCTTCACTGGCATATAGGTTAGGGAATTCACTTTCCGTTGCATTTTTCATACTAGCCTCCATTCTGATCACTTGCCATAGGGTCGATCCCATCAGGTTATGAGTATTACACCCATTTCACTCGCCGATTATTTAATCATGACTTGGTGGTAGAGCCTTCCTTTACATGGGCTTCCTAGTTAGTTCCTCGCTATCACTTGTTGCCCATGATGCATTTTATGTAGGCTCAGGAGTCCTCTTTAGTCCTGCCATGACTTATGTGTTGAAGCTTCATTCTTCTTCTTCCTCACTATCATTTTTCTGGCTATTACCCTAGAGGCTCCCTGGTGTTGTTGAGTTGTATTACTGCATTGCATATTGGCTACTTGTTTATCCCGGCCTTTAGCCAGCTTCATTTGGACTCAATGTTTAAGCCAACTTTTGACCTTGTCTATTTGTACAAGTTAACCATTGCATGCACTTAGCTATCGCGATTTGACACCCTTTTTACCTATGGATGGAACATTCCTCTGAGTATCGCTTACCGGTTTCTGCCACCTTGCATTGAGCATAGGATCATTCCAATCCCAGGAACTAGTGCATCTGTTTCTTGATACTCGTTCTATCCATTGTACCATAGCATTCTTTTATTCTTTTTTCAGGCTTATTATATGAAAAAGACAAAAAAATCAAATATAACAAAAAGAGCGGGAACGGGATGTAACTTCGTTATTTGATGGCAGTACAGTGTCAGTTTTTCGCCCTTGAACAAAACATATACACTTATATATTTCCTTCATTTGGGATGGTTTTAGTTTTGACCTAGGTTCAGCCTTTACCTTGTTTCACTTGTCAGTTCTCCTCCGGTTGGTTATCCCTTCCAATCATATGGAGAGTTTGTTCTGCCTCCTGCATAACAAACTTATACATTGTCACTTTTACTGCCATGGTCATCACGAGTCATGCTTTTTTTCAAGGGAAGTCTAACCAGAGTCGGCCATTCTGCGGTGTCTCTTGACTCATTATTCAGTCGGCCTTCCCGGTCTTGTCAGTATCTTGTTCTATCACATCAGATGTTTTGGTCCTCTGCTCGTGTTGGTTTGAGAAGGTCTCCATTGACTTCTTGCTGGCGGGTTTGTCTCTTATCGACTACGACACATTGCTCTGAGAGCAAACCTAGAGCC
This sequence comes from Pinus albicaulis, assembly GCA_034641835.2. Lineage (NCBI taxonomy): Eukaryota > Viridiplantae > Streptophyta > Pinopsida > Pinales > Pinaceae > Pinus > Pinus albicaulis. Next base: position 1,626,633,956 of record CM076582.1, on the reverse strand, counting down.
ACACCCTGGCCCTATTTCCATCATTGATAGGTGACCTTGTGCTCAGCATTTGATCATCATTATGGGTCTTTGACTGAGTGGTTTTCCTTGTGTTCGACGTCAGCATACATTATCACACTTGGGATTCGTGCAGTACCTTGATTTCCATTTGAACCTATCGGTGGATATCTCGCCTCTGTGTCAGCTTTCATTATTGGTTGGTTCAGAGGGTTTCTTCCATGTGCTAGCTTCATCTTGTGCATGTCGGAAACGTACTTCGGTTTGGTTCCGTCACTCTACTTCGTCCGATTCCTTCCAAATCTTGGCTTGCGGGTTACACTCGCGCTGGACTGATGTGGGATGCCTTAATGCCTTCCTTCCAGCAGATCTTTTCCCATCGACTCCGACTCATTGCTCTGGGAATAAGGTCTAGAGTCTTTTTGTCGGTACCTTAGGGTTTGCAGTCATCAGTGGCAGACTCTTCGCTATCGACAGTGGGGATTCATCATTGCCTCCTGATTGGTAGATTCTTTCAAGTGTTCGACTTCAACTCATTCATTCGCACTTGTCAGATTGTACTGGGGCACCTTGACACTCATTATCATTATCGGTGGGTTGTCTCGCGTTGGTTAACGATATACATCATTGACCGGTAATCCAACGATTTCTCACATGGTCGACTTCAGCTCATTTATTCCCATTGTGTAGAATTGTGCCATAGTGATCGGTGAAGACCTCGAGTTGCATCAGCATTCTTCGGTTCACTTTTGACAGTCCATTCAGTTTCTGCCAGTGATGCCGTCCACCCTTATATGTTGCAGTTCAGTACAGCAGCATCCTATATGTTGGCTCCCGAGTTGCGTGATTGTACCGGTTATTCCACCTCTTATGATTCGGTACTTGGAGATTCAGTTACTTATATGATCAGACATCCAGTTGCACCATTCTTGATCAGCTTTCTATATGTGATACTTGGACATTGATTCAGACTTATATTTCCGGGCCATGCTCAGATGATTCATTGTGTACTTTCAGTTCAGCTATACTTGTATACATGTTGGATCTATTCAGTACTTTCCATATGATGTGTTTTTGACTGAGCATGGGTATGCCCGCCTCAGCATGAGTTGACTCTCTGTTTTCTTTCATTGGTTTTTGGCAGGCTGAAATCTGGTGAAGTCCTCTCTTGTCCTTGCGAAGTTCTTTTTATGTGCATAATACATTTCGGCCATCATGTACCCCTTCTGACCTCATATATTAGGGGGCATCTGTTATAGCATCATTTTTCACCTTCATATGATTCATTATTGCTTTTATGGCTTTGGGCACCCATTCCTACAGACTTGAACAAAATTCACTAAAAAACAGTGTTAAAATCCCCATACGCGGATATGCCCATACTTTTCTGCGTGGATACGCGAGTCCACATGTACTTTTCCGCGTATGCCATTAAAATCATTAAAAATATATAAAAAAATCCCTATTTTCAGACTGGGTTGATGGTTACTCTGGTAGTTCAACCACCCCAGCACGTGGCCACCTATTTCCAACTGATTGAAACTACTTTGAGGGAGTATAAAAGCCCCTCATGTGCATGGCCTAAGGGAGAGAGAAATTTTATAGACATTATACTCTGTTGGAATCCCAGTTCAAGTCTAATTCCCCGTGCCTCCTGCACTTTCCTAGATTTATACAGGAAACCCTTGTTTCCTGGAGATGTTCATCCATTTATATGCCATCTCGAGTGCACAAGTCTTGGAAGAATCTTAGCGAGGCAAGGGCGGGACGAATCCGGATGACGGTCTGCTCGAAGATCGTGGAAGGATTCAGGTGATCTCTCCACTTTTACTACTATACATGCTGTTCGTGATAATGAAGAACCATCTTGTTCCTGAACTCGTGCGTTAATGTTTATTTATATGCGTGAAAAGATTATTATTTAAGCACTTATTATGGTTTATATAATATTTCACATGGATTGCACTAACGTTTAGGAGAAGTATATGTTGTACAACTAGGTTTCCATGCACGTTCTTTCTTGTTTTCCAGGTTGAAGGTAGAAGGAGAGTTGCTGGGGGTTTGGACCCCGTGGGATCTACATCAAATGTAGGACTTCGGGTGAGTTCTGCTATCGTTGTTAACTAGTCTTTTGCATTCAAGTATGGTTGTGTGTGAGTCCTTCTGAATAGCATGCCCTGCTCTGTGGAGGTTTAGACCCAACAAACCTCTAGGGTGATTTTCCCCGAAACACATATCGTATCGCATTTTCAAAAAGCTTAATTGTTTTATCGTTCCCGCTCATATTCGCCGATTTGATAAAGCACATTGCACATCGCACTCTTGTCAAACAAACACATTTTGCATACTTCGTCGATATTGTGATTGCAAGGTCACAATCAGCAGAAAATCTTAGCTCATTAGTATTTGATGAATATATTACACACGAGCCATGATGTAATGTGATGGATGTTGTTTTAATTGAGAAATGATTATATAGGCACAATAACCCATAGCAGTTATCAATGTCATAAATTAACAGTTTTCTCATCCATACCGCCATAATCATTTTCCTACAACAAGCATTCAATTCATCTCCCATCAACATGTGAAGTCTCGTCCATTTGAAATGTTTCTATTACTATGGTATGTGTGTGTATTGTAAAACTAAAAGGTTGCTTCTTTCCACTTATTCTTTCTTACTTATTTACATGCAATTTTGAGTAAGAAAAGTTCTCCGGAAATGTTAAGGCTTTGAAGAAAGCAAAGAAGCATATGGCTCTTGTTAACCCTGCACCTACTACCTCCTAGAGAACATAGATGTTTCCCCTATTTACAGACATGACTTGCGGACCTGAAAGTGGATCCTCTCTATGGGAATATATGTATAAGTTGTTTGAAGACGAGAAACCCTGCAAAATCCAGAGAAAGGCAACAATTGATGCCCCAAATTCTTCTGAAGCTACAATTGGAGACATAGCTAATTATTTTCTTCATTGAATTGCAACATGGCCCAAGATATTACCATATACTGATATGGTAAGGTGGATTATCGAAAATATTAACATCAGGGATAGCACTTTCCTTACGATTAGAGGAACAATGATTGGTTCCTTTAAAGTGGAAGAGATGAAGCAAATGTACCATATTCCAGACCCTGATAAGATTTATGATAAGGAATTCCTTGAAAATTTTGGCAAGGAAAATGAACTCAAATCAATGCCAATAAAGTAGTGGAGGAGAAATCCTAACAAACACAAGAACGATGAAAAGGGTATGTATTCTACTGAATCTCTTGCAACTTCCTATTGCTATATCTCTGCTATGATGTCTAGACTTTTTGGTCGGTCAGACACAACTAGATTTTCAGTAGAATGGGTCCCCCTTATGGAAGCAGCAGCAGATGCTTATGTTATGGACTAGGGCAATATTCTGTCAAATAATATTGCCACCCAAATTTTATAATATAGAGAGAATCATTCTATCTCTTCTAAAATATTTCCTCCATTTTATATGAGTGGCTATATTATGGATGTTGTATGTTTTACATCAGATTTTCTAGCCATGGGTTGGAAATGGACTACCCAAGATCTTTTTCCCATTCATGTATTTCATATTATTCTGTGGGAATCCAAATATGAAATTCATTTTTACAAAATCTGTCATGGAGTTATTTTACCCCTTTTTGAAGTTGTTTCCAATGGGAAAGCCACCATACTTTTGAAAGATGCCCAAGCCAACTTTTCTTCTATAGGAAATTTGTTTGGTGAGGAGTCATTCACCTATGTACGAGTATTTGGGTGCCTAGCTCATCCACATGTCTTACCCCTATATGTTCCTGTTAAAATGCTCGTGAGAGAAATTTCATACCAAACTGTTGGAAATGGTCCGACCAGATTTTTGAAAGAAGCCAAGAAGGCATTATGGCCTTCCTTTCCAATTAACTGTGGTGTGTATGGATTAGACAACCACAAACACGCTATAGTGTAAATTGGCCAAATTGAGTGTTTGAAATTATTTACAATTCCAAACAAGCAGTATGATCCACTTAAAGTGGCCAATAATTTCACTACACAAGTGAAAATCAAACCCTTTGTGCACGAAGATGATGATTTTGGCGACTTATTTGAGTCTGTCGAAAGATATGTTGCGGTTAAAAAGTTGGAAACTTTATGCCTTCACCCACAACAACTACAAAAGTTTCAGCAATACATAAATAAGAGACTGGAAATGATTCCACTCAAGATTTTGGATGTTTCTCAAACCATGGCACGGAAAGAAAGTGAATAATCTATTAAGGATACTGAAGTCCTTAATACAGTAGATCATGAGAAATCAGTTGAATTTCAAACAATAGATCTCGACTTCCCCAACAATATCAAATATGTTTGGAAAGAGTTTAACCTCAAATTCCAAGAATAAAAAAGAGATATGATTATTGGCAAACAAAAAATAGTACAAACTCCTCCTTCTACAAGTCAAGACTCGTTTACTGCTAGGCCCTCTGACAAAGTAGTAAGTATAGAGTGAATGGAACATCCTGACCTTCCCAACCTCTGAGATGGTTCTAAATATTTAATAAATTCCTCCCTTGGACATTTTTTATAGTCCTAAGGACAAGGAAGTTGTTATAAGCCAAAAGAAGAGGAGAAGAATAGACCATTCCCAGATTCTCACTCAAGTATATATATGTCAATGGACATTGTTTGGAAACACACAGAGTCAGATCCTTCACAACATCTATCTTGCTTATCACAGTTTCCAGGAGCTTATGCTTCTGCAACTATTGACAAGGCATCAAAGATTCATCAACTAATGAAACAAAAAGATGAAAAGATCTTTCAACTTGAAACAGAGTTACAAGAAGAAAAGAAAATTTTTAGTCAACAGCTACAGGTACAAATCGAACAGCTTCAAGAGAGCCTGCACCAACTTAAAATTCAGCATCAAAGTGAAATTAATTCTAAAGATACTCAATTCATCAATTACATCTCTCCATTGAGAAAATTAAAGATATCCCAAATATTTATGAGTTTAGGAAAGAAGCTTTAGAATTAAACACCTTATTGGCACAGCAATAGGTTATCTTTTGTCAGAAATTAACCAAATGCCTTGAATTATGTGAGAAAAGTGATTCATTTGTGAATCGCATTGTTGATATGAATATTAATTTCGATGACATAGATGAGAAGGTATCCCAATTTGTTACTTGGCAGGATTATGTTAATGCCCGAAAGGATAACTTGCCCAAAATTGAAGAATCAAAGAAATAGATATTTTTCACAGATTGGGATATACAATTAAAGAATGTAGAAAGGGTAATTTGCAGAGACAAAGACATTGCCACAAACATTGCCGAAATTTTCAGCAAAAACCTTATCGTGGCAAATCTCATACACAGATGTCCTCCTGGTGCATTACATTTGCTAAAATATTTGATAAGACAATGGCAGGAAGTGTCAAAAGTAAAAGAGGAGCATATTATGAAGATTTAAAAGATGGATTGGGAAAGATACTGGAGATATCTAGTGAAGCCTCACAGCCAATGGCTCATGCTTCGTTGTCTTACAGATACATCCTCATACGTGCTACCTCCATTATCTGATGTTGTTTTTACTAGACACCTACACATTAGACCAGGCCAACCTCCTGAGGTTAAGCGTATGCTTAATATTATTCAACGTAAGGGGAAAATGGAAGAAGGGACAACAGGACAATCCTCCAACAAATCACCCCTTTAATTTCTATTCTTATTTTAATTTTACTTACTTTAAGGAGATTTGTTTGAAACCTCCTCAGTTTTTATTGTAATGGCTATTTTAAGACTTATTATTTTTATATTTAAAACCCTTCATGTCTTTTAAGAAGGGGTCCTTAAATTTTGAAAATAAGACTTTACTGATGTTGCACTTCTATACTCTTAAAGTTTTCTGAATAGAAAAGGATGGACCGAGATTTATTTTTCAATTAAGTTGAGTAAATATATTTATGGTACTTTTATCTTATATGTTTAATTTGAGTTTCAAATGAGAAATAGTTCATTGATATTATGATGTGTTGTCTTATATATTTGTTTGAATTCAGTTTTACATCAATTCACTTTTGAACGTGTTATGTTGTTATCATTTATGTATATATGCAATACATGCATCTTGTAAAATTTGTGATATAAGCTTCATTAAATTGATTTAATTATATTCTTAATTAAATAAATTATCTTAAATATTTTTCATATCTATAATTGAATGTATGATCTTTATTTGCATCCACTAAAAGACTATTTTTTAGATCGCACAAAGAAAAGGTTTTATCCCGAGATAGATAGAGATAGATCTAGTTATATATCTATTGATAGATAGATTTATTGTTTATTGAAAGCTTTCCTATTTTTCCATCTATCAAGTTCCAGTTAGAGATGAAATAATTCATTCACTCCAACTATATTAAATTGGGAAATTGGTCCCACAAATCCAGTCGAAGCCACCATTCCAAATGGAAAAGGGATGGTTTTTAATTCCCTAATCGAGTGGCTTTCCCCGATGTTGTTGCACCGATTTTCGAGGCCTCAACAACTTGCAACAGTTCCATTTGAACATCAAGTACAAGAAGGGCAGCACCAATAATGTTGCAGATTGCCTCAACCGACCACTGATCGTGGCACTAACCATTGTGCTCGACTCTTTTGGGCACGAGACTTTGGGTTGGCCACATCTCTACAAAAGGGATCCAGAATTCAGCAACACATACCCGATGCTCCTAGAGGGTAATAAAAATCCAAATTTTCACCTCTAGGATGCATTGTTATGCCACCTAGGACACCTATGTGTTCCTTCAAGAGAGCATGCCAAGATGATTTTGGAATCACACTACAGTCGAATCGCTGGACATTTCGGGGTCGAGAAAATAGTGGCAATACTGCAGAAGTATTTATATTGGCTAAACCTTCGACATGATGTTGGGAAGTACATCAAATCCTACACTGCCTATGCCATTTAAAAACCTACCATCAAGAATCAATGCCTATATACTCCACTTCCTACCCATAGTCGACCTTGGGAATCCGTCTCCATGGATTACATGTCAGGCCTTCCTTCTACCAAGCATGGAAACAACTATATTTTTGTGGTCATCGACAGATTCTCTAAGATGGCCATTATCGAGGCTTTCTAGAAGAATATCACAGCAGAAGCCACTGCTAAACTCTTTTGTGAACGAGTGTGGGTATAATTTTGGATCCCACGGTCCATTATCTTAGATAAGGACAGTGGGTTCCTCAATACAATTTGGTCAATTCTATGGTCAATATTGGACACCAAGCTCACTAAGTCCACATCTTTCCACCCCCCAAACTGATTTCCAAATAGAGGTCATCAACAGGATGATCATATATATTATGTGCATGCACAACTCAAAGCATCCACGCACATGGGATGAAAGCCTCCCCTATGTCCAGAACAAATATAATAGGGCTCTCCATAGCTCAACTTCCCATAGCCCCTTTCAAGTGGGCTTGGGATTCCAGCCACTATGTCCCATTGATGTAGCCATGTGATTTGTAGCTACTTAGGAAGATTCAGCTCATGTCCAATCCGAAGTTGACAAGTCAACCATCTTTTGATCAGGTGTGGAACCTAAACGACTGCGTAGATCTCGTCGTTCCTAATCTAGCACAACTTGTTTCGTGGAAAACTGACACCGTATTCTCCCAGAAACACGTTCTGTCTATTTTCCCAAACAGGTAAATTTTGGAGAAAAATGCAGGTTGCCCAGTCAGTAGTTTATATAGCTAACTGAGCATGGTTGACTGGTCAAAGGATGATTGTGTATGGTGGTCCAATCTTAGCTCACCATTTTTCAAAGTTTCATTGGCTGTTGGGTGGCATGATTTCATTGGTTGGGAAGGTGGCCAACCACATCCTGCCACGTAGCCCAACTAGAGGCCACCATGTGGCAACACGGGGGCCACCAAAATTATTTGAAGGCCAAACTGCCCCTCCGCAGGATTCTAACTCCAAACCTCCTTACAAATATTGCATTTTTCTAACCATTGTGACACATGAGTTCCTTGTTATAACATGTGGCACAAACATTATTTAAGGTTTTATATGGCAGAAGTTGTGGGGAAGGGGGCCAAGGCTTAGCCCCAGCCCCCCCCCCCCCATAAATGTTATACATAGAACCATTCGCTGGAACCTTGGATGCGACAGAGGCAAATACCGCCACCCTAACCCACCTAAATTGTCACAGTAGCATATGACCATTCCGCCTGACTACTTGTCGTGACTGCCGGTTTGGAAGTCACACCCTAATTTCCGCACTAATTGTAACCTTGTGACCGCTACTCCTCCAATCGTCGATGGTCTGATGATTACCAAAACCGTCCGCATTTTTTTATTACAAAAAAAAAAAATCAGCTCCAATGATTTTAGTTCAAAATTCGAAATTTAGGCGTTATTAGGCATTTTAATGCTCCGACAATTTTGCCTAGAATTCCGAGAAATTGTTGCTCCATTAACCGAAAATGGGGTGATTTGTAGGACCGGTCTGGATTTTGGGGAAATTGTGGTGTGGTTAGCAGGAAAACTAGGGAGGCTCATAACTTCTCCATTTTTGACTAATTTCGGATCAGAAAGAGGCTAGACAAGCCATTTTGGGTATTCGAAAGCTGATGGAACAGATTTTGAAGCCATTTGAGCATTTTCAATGTATGTAATCACCATTTTGAGCATAATGAAAGAGGGACAAGCCAGTGGAAGTTGGACCAAGGAGAGGTAGCCTAGGAGCGGTGAACTCCTTCATCATTTGTTGTGTTGTGGTTATTATTATGGTGCATTTGTCTATTGTTTCTGTATATTTTAGATTTTATTTACGTGCTTTATGTGTTTAAAAATTAGCATAAAATCTCTCAAGAACTCAATTTAAACACTTGTAATTTGCAAACCCTCAAGCATATTTTAATTAATATCTCATACAGATCAAATTTGGTATCATATCTTTGGTTTTCTTTGTTTTTGTGAGGATTTAATTGTTTTCAAGTGTATGTGATGCTTACAAGGTTGAAGTTGAAGAGAGGAGAAGGAAATCTTGTGGTTTCAATTCCTCAAGTTAGGTCAAGGACAAGGAGAGAAAGTTTTCCTCAAGCTCCACCACAAATCCTTCCTCAAATTGAAATTGAAACTTCAACAATCATGTTTCATGAAGGAGGAACTGATAAAATGTCATATGAAGAAAATAATTTCATAAAATATTTCTTTGACATGACTAAAATGGTGAAGTTTCTCTATGAAGAGAGGACTTCAATATTGCAGGGTGAAAGTTCCAAACCTTCAAAAGGAGAGGGTACTTCTGGAGGAAAAGTTTAAAGGAGGAGATGATGGCAAGCCTTCAAAGGGAAATGGTGACAAACCACCCTCTTCTCCACCATCACCTTCACCTCCATCCTCACCCTCATCTTCTTCCAAGCTCCATAACCACTGTTACTCAAACACCTCCACATACACCAAGGGTGCATGGTAAAACTCCCTTATTAGAACTTGATATAAAATTCTAACTACCTATGTATAATGGTGAAGTGAATTCTGAAAGAATTGATAATTGGGTTCATCAACTTGATGTTTATTGCTAGATCCAAAACATCAAAGATGGTGAAAAAAAGATCTAGTTGGCTTCATTGAGGTTAGAAAGCACTTCTTTGATTTAGTAGGAAGCCAAAACACGAGAGGATATGAAAAACAATGGTAAGGTCTCCACCTCTTGGATTGATTTTATTGTTTCACTTAGAAGACAATTTTATCCATTAGCTTGTATGAAAAATGATATTATGGATTAGCAGAATTTTAGACAACTAAAGGGTCAAAGTGTGCAAAGCTACACTCAAGAATTTAGGAGAATATTCTTGATATTAGGTGGAGACCTGAATTCACAAGACACTTTGTTGAAATATATTGGGGTTTTACACAGTTATTTATGGAATACTATCCTTATGTTTTATCCTGCAAGTTTAGATGATTTTTTTGTCTAGGAAACTCATATTGAAGCAAGAGGGAAAAATATTCCACGAGAGGGTAGCAAGAAGCCATTCACAAGTGGAGACAAGAGTAATATAATGTTGAAAGGGAAGGGAAAGAAGAATGCATTTGTCAAAAATGAAAGATAAAAACTAACATGCAAACATTGTTCCAAAGAGGCTCATAATGAAGCTCATTGTTGGAAGCTTCATCCTGATATGAAACCAAAGAATTTTAACAACAAAGGGAAGCAAAAGACAGCTCCAACTACACAACATGACTTAGGCTCTGATTCTGGAGGTGAAACAAGGATCACATCAATGGGAATGAAATGTAAGGACATAGCAAGCACTAGCTCTTCAAATTGTTTTAATGATACTCAAGATGAGAAAACTAGAACTGAAATTTTCCATATTCAGGATATTTCAAAGCACACCAAAATTGATACACTTTTTGATAGTGGTTCACAGGAAAATTGTATTTCTAAAGACTTAGTCAAGAAAATAAACTTTGAGACCATTCATCATCCAAGGCCTTATCCTTTAGGCTAAATATGCAAGAATTAAAACTTACAAATCATGAGGAAATGCATCTTTAAATTTGAAATTACAACAAACTTTCTTGATGAAGTTGAACTTGATGTAGTACCACTTGATATTTCTAGAATTGTGTTGGGAAGCTTATATTTGTATGATAGAAAAATTATTTTCCATCGCCATGAAAACAAGTATCACTTGTTCAAAGATGGCATAGAGTACATTGTTAGAGCACATCGACAGAACTAAATCTTTCACTTGTAAATGTCGGACAAATGAAGAGACTCATTAACTCTAGCAAGAATTTTGTGCTTCTAATGGTCAAGAAAAATAATGATGTTGAAAATGAAGATTTTCAAGGTTGTGATTCGAGATTAAAATATGATTTGGTTGAGTTTGTTAACCAATATGATGAGATATTTCAGGAGCCAAAAGGATTGCCTCCCAAGAGGGTAATTCAACATGAAATACAATTGTAGCAAGATTGTCCTCTTCCTAACATTGGCATGTATAGGATGTCAATGATGGAAAGTGCAGAAATTAAAAAGAAAATTCAAGAGTTGTTGGACAAAGGGATCATCAGACCAAGTAATTTTCCATGCGGGTCACCTATTTTTTTGGTTCCAAATGAGGATGGAACATGGCGAATGTGTGTGGACTTCCGTGCATTGAACAAAATTAAGGTAAAGAACTATTACCGAATTCATATAATTGATGATTTACTTGATCAATTGAAAGATACAAAATATTTTACTAAGTTGGACTTAAGGATTGGCTATAATCAAATTAGAATTGCTGAAGGTGACATATGGAAGACATCATTCAAAACAAAGAAAGGTTTGTTTAAATGGCTTGTTATGCCTTTTGGTCTTTGCAATGCTCCAATTAACTTTATGTGTGTGATGAATGATGTATTGAGGCCATTTCTAGATGAGTTTGTGATAGTATACTTATATGACATCTTGATTTTTAGTAATTATCATGAAGAACATGTCATGCATGTCAGAAAATTACTTGATGTCTTGAAGAAAGAACAGTTGTTTTTAGAGATGTCAAAGTGTCAGTTTGGAAAAACTTCTTTAGCATATTTAGGTCATATTGTTTGAGGAGGTGAATTGAAAATATATCCCTCCAAGGTTGTTGTCATTTTGAATTGGCCAAAGCCTACAACAGTTATTGAGGTAAGAATATTTTTGGGAGAAAAAAATATTGGAAGAATTTTATTTCTAACTTCTCTTCTATCGCAGCTCCATTGCATGCATTGAAAAGTGTGAAGAAGATCTTCCAGTGGGGAGGTAAACAACAAAAGGAATTTGATGAATTGAAAGAAAATACCAATTCAGCCCCAGTACTTGCACTTCTAGACTTGAGACAGACCTTTGAAATTCAAATTGATGCTAGTGATTATTCCACGGGTGTGGTCCTCATGCAACATGGTAAGCCTATATGGTTTCATTTAGAAATTTTAATGGTGCAGTGATTAATTATCCTACATATGACAAGGAGTTGTATGCATTGGTGCAAAGTGTGAAAAAGTGAAAAAACTACTTGAAGGGTAAGGAAACAAGTATTCACACTTATCATCAACCATTTCAATACTTGCAATCGAAAATAAAGTTGCAACAATCAAGGCACTTCCAATGCATGGGTTTTCTTCAACAATTCCACTTGGTTATAAGGTATAAGAAAGGTATCTACAATAAAGTTGTTGACATGATTTCTACACCTATTTTTAGTGTTTCTACTATTCTTAAGCATAATTATGTTTTGCATGAGAGCTATGTTGAACAATATGCTTTAGATAGTGATTTTCAAGGTCTATATGCACTTTAAGTCAAGGGAACCAAGTAGAGGAATTGGATTATCACATGCATGATAACTTGTTGTACCATCTTGGTAAGATTTTTATTCCACGGGGAGAAAGAGTCAACATCATAAGGGAGGCACATACTTTTCTTATTGTTATTCATTTCGATGTCAGTAGGACGGTGGCACATCTACAAAGTTATTATTATTGGTCGTGTATGCTTGAAAGTGTGTCACTTTTTATTAGAGGTTGTTCATTATGTGTTGTTAGTAAGCCTAGCAATAGAAAGTTAGGATTGTACACTCCACTTCCAGTACCTTCTCGTCCATGGGAGAGTGTTTCTATGGACTTTTTTGGAGGTATTACTATGTCAAAGAGGAATCATGATTATCTTTTTGTAGTTGTGGATAGGGTCAGCAAAGTGTGTATTTTGATGCCATGTAAAAATAAAATTACAGCTGAACAAACTGCCTGATAATTATTTCAGAATGTATGGATACATTTTGGATTTCTCACATCCATTGTTAATGATCAAGATTCCCTCTTTGTTGGGAAATTTTGGTCAATCTTGTGGGGATTCATGGACACAAAATTGAAAAATAGTACAACATTTCATCTACAAATAAATGGTCAAAAAGAGGTGGTGAACATGATGGTGATACATATTCTTTGTGGTTATTGCAACAAGCATCCTAAGTTGTGGTATGAAAACTTGCACTATATTTTGCATGCATACAACTGGGCCAAGCACTCTTCAACTCAAACATCACCATTTGAGACATGTTTAGGATACTTGCCTAAATTAATTTTTGGAAAGGATATTACTATTGATGGTCATAGTGACATAGAAAAAGATAAAAGTTTCATTGAACAAATCCAATCGGTGCATCAAGCAGTCCAAGAACAACTGGAAAAGAGCCAAGTCAAGTACAAAGCAAGGCACGATAAGCATCGTGTAGATCAAAAATTCGAAGTCGATGATGAATTTTGGCTTCACATTATCAAAGAAAGGCTTCAAGGAGAAGGTAAAAAACTGAAACCAATTTGATATGATCCATTCATAATTTTAGAAAAGATTGGTGATAATTCCTTCAAGTTGGATTTTCCTTCATATATGAAAATTTATGTTTTTTCTAAAGTTGAGAACTTAAGATTGTATGAGCCGAATTTGATTGATAATCAACGAGAAAATGTTTAGATTCCTTCCATTTAGGACTTTTCTCCTGAATACCTTGATGAATTATAGTAAGACACCATTCTTAACAAAAGAATAAGGTCTTCAAAATGAGGGAAAGTGGAGTACATTCGTGTGGGGATCAAAGGCACAAATCCAAGCAAGGAAAAATGGATCAAGATTGGAAAGGTGAGGGAGTTGTACCCTCATCTAATGCACAACTAAAAGTGATATTTTGGGGTCAAAAATCTTCTAGTGGGGAGGAGTGATCAGGTGCTCAAAATTATGCTAAAAAATGAAAGTTTTCGGAATGGCGTGGAACCTAAATCACTGGGAAGATCTCATCGTTTTGAATTCCAGACAACTCATTTCGTGGAAAATCGACACCATGTGCTCCCAGAAACACGTTATGTTTGTTTTATTAAACATGTAAATTTTGGCAAAAGAACGCAGGTTTCCCAATCAACATTATGTACAGCTAATTGGGCATGGTTGACTGGTCAAAGCATGACTGTACATGGTGGGACAATCTTGGCTCACCATTTGTCGAAGTTTCATTGGTTTTTGGGTGGCATGATTTCATTGGTTGGGAAGATGGCCAACCACATACTGCCACGTGCCCCAACTGAAGGCCACCACGTGGCAACAAGGGGGGCACCAAAATTGGTTAAAGGCCAAACCACCCCTCCGTAGGATTGGAACTCCAAACCTCCTTGCAAATAGCGCATCGTTCTAACCATTGTACCACATGAGTTCCTTGTTATAACATGTGGCGCAAACATTATTTAAGGTTTTATATGGTTGAAGTTGTGGGGAAGGGGGCTAGGGCTGAGCCCCATCCCCCCCATACATGTTATACATAGGAACATTCGTTGGAACCTTGGGTGCAGTGGAGGTGAATACCACCACCCTAACCCACCTAAATCGTCACCGTAGCATATGACCATTCTGCTTGAACACCAGTTTGGAAGTCACGCGCTAATCGTTGCACTAACTATAACCTTGTGACCACTACTCCACCAACCACCGACGGTCCGACGGTTACCAAAATTGACTGCATTTTTTTATTAAAAAAATGATTTTTGGTACCAAGGATTTTAGTTCAAAATTATAAATTTAGGCGTTATTGGGCACTTAAATGCTCAAAAAATTTCACCCAAATTTCTAGGAAATTGTTTCTCTACTAACCGAAAATGGGGCGAATTTGTAGGACCGATCTGGATTTTGGGGAAATTGTGGTGCGGTTAGCAAGAAAACTAGGAAGCCTCATAACTTCTCTAGTTTTTAACCAATTCTGGATTAGAAAGAGGATAGACAAGAATTTTTGGGTATTCTAAGGCTGATGGAACGGGTTTTGAAGCCATTTGAGCACTGTAAATGTATGTTATCACCATTTTGAGCATAATGAAAGAGGGTCAAGCCATTGGAAGCTGGACCAAGGAGACGTAGCCTAGGAGGGGAGAACTCCTTCATCATTTGTTGTGTTATGTTTATTATTATGGTGTGTTTTTCTATTGTTTCTCTATATTTCAGGTTTTATTTACATGCTTTAGGTGTTTAAAAATTAACATAAAAGCTCTCAAAAACCAAATTTAAACACTTGAAATTTGTAAACCCTCAAGCACATTTTAATTAATATCCTATACATATCATCTTCATTATGCGCATTAAGCACATCCTCCAATAGGTCCATGACATATTGGAAAGAGAAAATGCTAAGTACAAGCAACGACATGATCAACATTGGGTGCCACACAAGTTCCAGGTGGGCGCCAAAGTTTGGCCACATTTGCAAAAGGAGCGCCTCACTGGGCCCCACCGCAAGCTTCATCTGCTCCGATATGGGCCACACACCATCACCAAGGTTGTAGGGGACAATTCCTTCGAGCTCAGTATTACACCATTCCTTGGTCTACACCTAGTGTTCAATGTGGACTGCCTTCAACCCTATTTTCCACCATTATTGGACAAATCTGACATTGCAGAACAACTCACACCAAAATAGTTACACCAAGACTACATGGAAAAGGACACAACTTACCGTATAATGGACACACATATCAAGAACACCCACCAGTGGAGGATCCAACTATATCAAGTTGTTAAAGCATGTCAACTCCTTCACCAGCACAAGTGGTTCACTAGTGACTAGATTCAATAGAAATTTTCTCACCTCATGGAGGCTCTGCACACAATGGGGACCATTGCTTCCTAAGGGGGGAGGAATGATCTAGTGGATATTGGTGGCCACCCACCTATTCCACCTATGTCTCCAGTCAGTTTCATCAATTTCCTTGTTTATAGCAGCATTTACTATTTTTTAGCAGTTTTTCGGGTCCTAAACTTTTGGAGCAGTTTTGACCCCCTAAACGGTATTGCTTTGAGGTATGTAGCAGAACGAAAAGACCTATATTAATTGGAGAGATATTTACAACGATATATCATATGCTGCAAATGGAGATACTATGACCAAGTTACGACCCCAGGAAGTTGGTTGCCCAACTAACCCTGATGGGCCCACAAACTCTTGGTGTTCCATCTCCTGGGGTTAGGGTTTTGGTTGTTTAGCGCTTTCCCATGTTGTTCAATAATAAAAATTCCCATGAGCCTCATTGTAACATAGTTCAAAGGCATGTATCTGCCACATCTCTTCTCATAGATAAGCTACCATCGCTCGAGCTAGTTTATTTCCATTATGTCTATAAGATTATTTCAGTTATTTGATATTAATGAAATGAAGTTTTATTTCTGTTGCATCTTTGTGCTTATGTTTATTTCTGTATTTTATTATGTTCCTGCATAAATCTAGATCAATACAATACAAGATTTATCGCAATCCTGTCATATACCGATCAAGAGATCACTAGGCCCTAAACAAGCATAGATACCTCCAGATCTCTCCACCTAAACCATGAGGAATTTGACCATCTCTAATCTCTAGGCTTTACCATGTATCCCGTCGTAACTGGTCAAGGGATTCCTAGGCCTAACTAGAACATACACCTATGGTATTTTCCGTGTATCCTGCCATTATAGGTTTGACAAGGGATTCATATGTCCAACGAGGGTATTGACCTCTAGTCTTTATCGTGTATCATGTCATTACCATTCAAGGGATTCCTAGGCCCAACAATGTGTTCACAACCAAGCTTTACCATTTATCCTTCCATTACCAATCAAGGGAATCCTAGGCCTTGTCATTTTTCTAAGACCACCCCACTCACTTTCAAACCATCTGACAATCCATCTCAACCAAGTAAGAGAACCCCATCACACCAAGGTTGAAAATAATTGTGACACCTGGAAAAACTCATGCCAATGACAAAAAGAGAACCAAAAAAATACATGCATGTACCATGCATACCAAATCTAGCAAGGAAATCACTTATGCAAATCAATACCTGCAAATAATCCTATTGTAGCCACTTGCTCTAACTCTTCCCTACTTGATATTTCCTTCCCTTTTCCTTCTTTGTCCTTCCTTTTCATTCCTTGATCCAATGCTAGAGTGCTCCAAGAAAACTCTAAGTGTGCAATACTATGGGAGAGAGAGAATAGAGAGAGTGCTCCAAAACTTGATTGAAAGAAAAGTTATGAATTGATCCTCAGAAGCCTTTTTATCATTGACACCTCTAATTTCTTCAATTTTCCATTATTTTCCTTCATTTTCCTCCTCACATGCAACCTGTGACCTTTCACCTTCATTTTCTCCTACTTTCCGTTATTTTCATAAATAAAATGTCAATTAATGCCTATTTCCTTTCCAAATCCTTTTCCATTGCCTTTGTCGATTCCCCTTAGCCATAATAAATCAAATGAATATCCACACTAGTATGTTTTTCCCAACATTCAACTTGGAATATGTGTCCCATGACCATAGTCTTATGTTTCCTTTATTGACTTTATTAAATGGATTTTTTACCAGCGTTGTTACAGTTTCCTCCTCCTCTGGTAGCAGAACTCTCCTTGGCGGCAATTGTCCTATGGTTCCTTTTGTGCATAAGAAGCCTCGTCGTCGAAGAGATCTGAATGATAATGGACCAAGCACCTAGCGTGGTTGTTGTGCTTACTAGAGGAATTTTTTGGTTGTGTAGCTCAGTCCTATCTACCAATTTTGGTTTATAATGTGTTTTTTCAAGGGTATGTTTCAGTCGGGGTCTTACTGCAAGGTATATAGTTGGTCATGTAAAACCTGGTTATAATAAACCTTATGTTTAATGGTTGAAGTGGTTTTGATATTTTTATACAGTATATGTAAGGGACTAGGGCCCTCTCCCTGACTTTTATTAAACATTACTACTTGTTCTATTGAAAAAAAAAATTAAAGTTATAACTTTTTAGCTTTTTATGAATTTTATTAACCTTGACAATCTAAGATGCATGATGAAGTGTCTTGATGCTACTACATCCATTTAATCTATACAGTTGCACTAGTATATGCTATATTTTCTTTTGTATTTAATTGCGTACTAACCCAACCATATATGTTAAATGGCTTATGGATGTCGATAAGCTTTCCACCATATAAGTTAAATGGCTTATGGACTTCAATAGGCTTCCTAGTCTTATAAGTTAAATTGCTTATGGATGTAGATAGACTTCCAAATCATATAAGTTAAATGGCTTATGAACGTGGATAAGCTTAGGACACCTGCAAGTAAGAAAGACAATTGTGATAGAGTTGAAAATAATTGACTTAAAAAACATTTTAATAATGTGAATAATAAAAAATCCACATTTATAATATACAAGTAACTTAATAACTTTAATCACAACGTTTCACTTAAATAATGATTAGAACGGATATTCTTTTTTATTAGACCTTGAACATACATATAATATTTATAACAAAAAAATAACTTTAAATCTAACACATTTTTCCTATATATATATAAAGATATAAAGTAGATAAAATGATACACAATTATTGTATTTAGTAATCTTTTTTTTCCAAGGAAATATCTAGACAGATGCATCGGAAGGGATCATATCCTGTTGGCTTATTAGCATAGCGTAACCCTGAGGGCATTGAGGAGAATTGACCTTGTGACCTCCCATTAGCTAGGTGACAGATTGATGCATATCTATATTTACCAACCGTTTAATCTATATGGTTGCACTAGTATATGTTATATCAACTTTTGTATTTAATTACTAACCCAATGATATAAGTTAAATGGCTTACGAACGCCCATAAGCTTGTCATCATATAAGTTAAATGACTTATGGAATTCAATAGGCTTCCTAGCTATATAAGTTAAATGGCTTATAGATGTAGATAGGCTTCCCTATCATATAAGTTAAATGGCTTATGAACTTGGATAGGCTTAGGACACCTGCAAGTAAGAAAAACAACTGTGATAGATTTGACAAGAATTAACTTTAAAAAAAAAAATTAATAATAATAATAAATCCACATTTATAAAACGCAGGTAACTCAATAAATTTAATATCAACCTTTCATTTAAATAATGGTTACCAAGAAAAACATACATATAATATTTATAGCAAAAAAATAACTTTAAGATCTAACACCTTTTTCCAATACAAACATATATATATATATAATACATAAAATGATACACAATTATTGTGTTCAAGAATATATTTAATATTGTGGATCTACCAAAGGAGATCACATCTTGCCAGTTTATTAGCAAAGGAGTTGTCTACCGACGCAATAGAATAGTTTGAATGGCAGTTTTTTGCCTAGTAAAATTAATTTCAAAAACTGAGGTAGATAATTTCAAAAAATCAGGTAGTTGGAGTGTTTGAATTTCATTTTTTATGGTGGAAATGGATTCTGCACCATCAAAAACCCTTAGAACATCCAAAATATTAAAGTTTAACTACTATAACATAGATTTTCAAAAATCTTTCCCAATTTTTTTTAAATTTTTACTGGAATTTTTAAGTTATTCTGTGAGTTTTTTTAAAGTACGGCATTAGCAAAACCTAACTACAAAGGCATCAAAAAGAATTGACCAAGTAACCTCTCATCGAAAAGAATTGACCAGGTAAAGTTAACTAAGAAGGCATCAAAATATTATAAAGGTTAACACATAATGTCAACATGCCATGCTGAGTGATGTCACCTAAATTATAGGTGTGCCGATTGGATTGAAAGATGTAGCAAAAATTTAAAAATGTGTAAGTGTACTTTATTTAATATAATTAATAATATTTTTGAATTTTGATAATATATATTTTTTAATTTGAAGTTTTGTCCTTCCTGGTATGGGATGGTTATTGTTTTTGGACTTTGATCTTTTCAACACCTAGCTGTCGATTTTTTTTGAATGGCCTTTGAGTTATATAACTTAGAAATATATTATATTTAATTGTTTATTTGAGATTAATGGAATCATTAATTATTTTTTTCAAACTATGTATATAGGTATGTATTATATGTGTATCTATGAGTTTACATATATATATGTATATGTATTTAAAAAATATGAGAAAATTTAAATGATATTTTTCTATATTTATAGATGATATCTCTAATAAACTTGTGAATGTGTACTAGCTTACTTTATCCAATAGAATCGGGCATTTCTTGGTATGAAACTAGCTAAATGTGAAAAACACTGAGAGAAATGCCTTGAGCTAACTCCTTTCTATTTGTGTGCTAAAATGTGAGTATAAAGAAAGCTTGAACTTGAATCAAATATTATACTCTCTCTCTCACAAATACATACACAAAGTTAGAATATTAAAATATTTAAACTTAATCCAATATGGATTTCTCAACATGTTAAGTAATTGTGTTTGTCTCTAGCCTTAACCTTGAGTATCATTTAGGTAAAAAATCATTTTCCATTCCACTTCAATATTTTATATTAAGAATGTCATTTGTATCTATTACTATTATTGTGTTTACTATTCGGTCCATTATAAACTTTAATTTTTATAGATACTTAAATTTAATAATAACAAATTTATTTAATTGTTATAATTTTGATATTTAAAAGATGAACATTAAAAGTCAATAATCATATGATCTTACACATCATACTATATTATTTATATTATATTTACAAATGATATTATAATAAATATAATATTGGGATGTTATATTTCAATATTATTACAAATGTTACATTTTCTCATTAGATTTTTTGAACATTGAAAAATATATATTTTTACATATCTCTACTTGGTGAGATGGCCAATGGTTAACGTTAATAAAACTAACTAAAAAATTTCATCTCCATGAGATTGTAACATCCCCAATACTTAATCTTATTGACAATGTAATTATAATTAATTATGTTATTAATCCTTTTAAATGGGCAAAGATCCAAACTAATTGTAATTATAGTTATAATATTAATTGATGAAGAAATGAATCCTTGATATGATATGGACCATGACAAGTCATGAGAAAGGGAGTTAGCAAAGGAAGGATAGGGAAGTTTCCATTCTTTTTTGAAATTAATGTTCTAACATCTAATGTTCTAGTTGAACTACCCAATTTCCAAGTATTTAAGAGATAGATGGGGGAGGAGGTATTAGACTGCCCCAAGAATGAGTTGTGTACCATGTAGCATGTCTTGTTCAACTACACAACCCAAAGAGGGACCTGAAACTCTCATATGAAGAAAGGGGTCAAGAGAGGTGAAGGGCGTGGGGAGGGTGGGATTCTCCTCAAGGAGAGAAGGGAAGATAAGAGGAGGCTCTCATGTAGACCAAAAAAGAAAAGAAAAGAAAAACTTTGCATGATTTTGATTTGCCCGATTTTGGTGAACAACATTTGGGGGGTGAGTCTTAGCCTGAGCCAGAGAGTTGAATGGTTGTTGAGAATTACTTGTGTATGAACACCAAAAATTAATGAAAACGAAATATCAACTAAGTGAAGGGATCCTTTCATGTTATGTGGGCCTACAATAACCATATTTTGAGAAAAATGTTGGAATCCATGCATCGAAGCAACCAAGAGAGGCACCGAGGGACTCTTGGTAGAGTGAAGGGATATCCTTGCGTTGTGCAGGATACATTATGGCCACATTGGGAATGAGATTAGGCCCTAACTCTCCAATTTGAAATATTTCATACCGATATTTGAGTGGATGTAGGAGAGTCGCCTTCATCCTTACACCATCAATATCTTGAGATATGTTTCCCCTATGGTGCTTGCTATATACAACAATTGAGAAACCACCCATACCTATTAGGTATAAATCAGGGATTGGTGTGATCTAAAAGGAACTAATGAATTAATTTGATGAAGGAGAATGGCCTTCATGACTCCATGCTATAATGTTGAGTAGAACTTCGCTCATGGCTTTTTGGTCTAACTAAGGGGTGGTTATTTCAATACAACTAAGCCTATGATTTCGTGGCATGTGGCTCACATTTCATCACTTACAAACAACATAGGATATTAATCAAATAAGTACCTTTGTTGACTTTGTCTCTATAATGTAAACTACCATAATGAGAAATAAATGACCATTGTTGAAATTTATTGTGTTTATGTGCTTGTTTTCTTAATGGGAAATATGGTCTATATGATTTCTATTAATGAAGTGAAGTAATAGATATGGGTGAAATGGTTGTATAATGCTCATATGCCTCATAATAAATCCTTGATGCATTTTTGTCTCATACCTTTCATGTTATGAACAAGAAGTAAATAGCACATTAAACATGGGATTGAAGGACATTTAGTCCTATTCATGGCTAATGAACATGGTCCATTCTTAGGTAGATTAGAGAAGCTCCACTAGAGTAACTAATGTAATTATAGGGTCTTGTGAATTAAGTGGATGTCAAAGCCATAGATAAAAGCCTTGATTTAAAAAGGGGAGAATCAAGGGAAAGAATCTTCTCAGGACATTTGATGCAAAACATTAAAGAGTTCATTAAATAAATTTGGAGTTGTTGGAAGCTAGATAAAGATTTAAATCAACCATAATATACACTGGCGTATATTGTTGACCAATGGGAAGGTTTCCCCTAAAGGGAATGAGAGGCTTAGAGACCTCAAATGGAGAAAAATAGGTACAAATACCTCTTTGGATTCTTGGAATGAATACCTTAGTAATTGGTGCAGTAAAATGGAGGCTTCTACTTGATGTTATGGCCTGGTGGAGATCTCATTGTCATCAGGAGTCTTTCATGCAGATCAAGGCCCGTCGAAAAATCTCTCTTCCAATTATGGGACAAACAAAGGATTTTATTTGCAATTAAACCCTACCTAAAAGAGAATTTGGGGTTTGTTTGTTGGCTTGACGGGGCCTAGACCCAGCTTCAAAGTGACTGTGAAGTCCAACAAAACCCACTATTATTGGTCCTTTCAGGAACGATCTGCTTGCGCAAACCGAAGTCTCACCTGAGGCAATATAGGGAGATGTTAGAACCAAGTTTATGCACCTAGAGGGACCCTGGACTGTGGATTTAGCGCTTTTCCTTCTTAACAGAGCTTTGCAGGCCAAATCTATGAGTAATACCAGAATTTTTCAACACATATGTTGAAATTACTCACAGCCTGTGCGATCTTACTTATTCTTGTATTAAAAAAATTAAATAATCATAAACGGAACTACACTACTCAGTTATATATTAAAACCATTTTTCTGCATAAATATTCAAAAAAAAAAAAAAATTAAAATCAAAACACATCAATATAACTCAGATCTTTCTCAACAAGTCTTTCATTAATATCCAGATCCTTGTCATACATTCACTTTCCACCCTACGGACACAACTGTAGGGGTCTGTGCACACAGCTACAAGAGCCTTTTCCTCTAACCCAAAAACAGACTCTGACTCAAAACAATATTACATCTAAATGCATCATTCAACTTCTACTTGACTCTTATGACTTCTACCTATACTCCTTATATAGATTTGGAATTTACAATACCATGGTCCAAAACTATGGGCGGAGTTCAATGTTCACAAAATATCCCATCCTAGTACATAATAAGGGGCTTTGATGCACCCCAAAGCCCTTATGACTCAAAATAGACTCTGCATTGTGTGCTCTGCTCCTCAATCTGAGGAGTATTTCCTTTCTTGCTTACTTCGCAGGGATCCCAGCTCCAACAGGCCCCCAACGCAAAAATGTGACTCGTCCCGAGTCACAACGGTTGTGTGCCATCTATCTTCACTTTGATTCCACTCAAGGAATTATTCAACTAGGGAACTGCTTCGGGGCACTGCTTTTCTGCCACATTCTGGAACCTTTCTTACTTGATCCACGCTTGCTTGATTCACACTCGCTTGTGTTTGCAACCCAGCTAAAGTCTCATGCCCCTAACCAGCGGCGCAGAGCATCAAGACTCTAAGTCGGCCATATAGTCATTGAGAACTACGAGCGACAGAGTAATATTTGTATAACTTTAAGCGCCTACCATTAATACAAGTTGGGAACAATTCACCATTTATCTTGGCAAGCTGCACTGCGCCTCCTTATGTCACCTCTCAAACAATATACAACCCTAGCCAATGCATTTGCAGTTTTCCTGGGAGTTTTGCAAACTTGTTGTCATACAACAACACTAGATCCCCATCTTTGAATGTCTTTTGCTTAATTTTCCAATCATTTCAGGCCTTCTCTCTTTCCTTCTGAACCTACTGATGAAATCCCGTGATGAACCAATCCTCTTCCAACTCGAGCAATTGTGCCAATCGCTGCTCCATAATGTCGATGTCTGCCATATTCATCACTGCTGTAATGCGAAGACTAGGTATGATATACTACATCGGCATCACTGCTTCCTAGCCATACACTAGTTAGAAGGGGGTCTGACCTGTTAGCTTCTTAAAGGTAGTTCTATAGGCCCATAACACAGCAGGAATGCGCAGATCCCAATCATTTTTGTTCACGTTGCATACTTTTGTCAGCGCTTTCTCCAATATTTTGTTGAAAGCTTCTATGGTGCCATTCTCCTGGGGGTGGTATGGTGTACTCTTGTGGTGACCGACTTGGAATTCTTCAGTCAAGGCCTCGATAGTGTTTTTTAGGAAATTTGTACCACGGTTGCTCATCGAAATTTTTGAACAACCAAATCATGACACAATATGCTAAAAAATTAATTTTGTTGTCCTGTCCACAGTACAATTCTTTACTGGTTGCACCTCAGCCCACCGAGTGAGGTAATCAATCGCAGTAATAATTTACCACGCACCTGTTTTCTTTCCCAGAGGATCGATTGGCCCTACAAAGTCAATCTCCCATTTATCGAAAGCTTGCAACGTGACTTGGGGGTGAAACACCATTTCATCTCTTTGCGATAGTCTTCCAGTCCTCTAAACACTGCATGTTCTACAATACTCCTTTGAATCTTTATGTACCGTAGGCCACCATAATATGGCACACATAATCTTCTGCGCAGCAGATTTTCCTGCGTAGTGATCTCCAACAACTTCACCATGTGCTTCAATGAGTATGTTGTGTCATTCAGCTCAGGAATATATCTTCAGAGAATTTCATCAACCCCCATTTTATGCAGGTTTCCTATAATCAGGGTAGAATCTACCACCCTTACAACCAGCTCTTTCTTCTCCTGCGTATTTTATTCCATAGGTGTGATTCCCGTTGAGAGAAACTAAATGATATCTAGGAATTGCTCATATTCCACCTTGATAGCGAACAATTGTGCATCAAGTAATCCTTCCTCAAAATTTGTTGGTTCCTCCCTTGTCTCAATCTTGGACATATGGTCTGGTCTGACATTCAAATGGCTTGGCTTGACCATTACCTCGAAATAATATTCTTGGAACATAAGTAACCATTGGAAAATATTCCCCCCCAACACATGCTTGTTGGCTAGGTACTTCAAAGCATAATGATCCGTGAAAATTTTGAAGTGCACCCCCAATAGATAGTTCCTATATATTTGCAGCGCATATACCATTTCCAACCCTTCACGCTCTGTGGTGGAGTTGATCCTCTCTACTTTAGAAAAATTCCTACTTGCAAAGGCTACAAGCTGATCAATATCTCCTTATCCAGGTTGCACTAACACAACTCCTAGGGCTATGCAGGACGCATCGACATGTACATGAATATTTTCCTTCAATCGGGGAAGAAAATAATAGGTGCAGTCACCATTTTTTCCTTTAGTATATTGAGACTCTACTGATAATCATCAGCCCAGCAGAACTTGACATCCTTCTTCAATAACTTCTCCATGGGTTCAGTAATCTGTGTGTATGCCTTAATGAACTTCCTATAATAGCTTGTATGTCTGAACATCATGCGTAGTTGTTTTACATTTGTTGGGGGCTCCAAATTGATAATCACGACAATATTCGCAGGGTCAACCATCAATCCCTCTTTGCACACAATGTGTCCCAAAAAATACCATATGGTATGTAGAAAATGCACTTCTTTGGGTTTAAGGAGATGTGATATTTCATGCAGGTATCCAGCATCAAGCGCGAACTAGAGACATGATTTTTTAACATGCAAAATATTTTCCAATCATCAAAATATACTTCTAGGAATTTGTGGATATATTCTTTGAAGGTTGCAACAATAACCCTAGAAAATATTGTTGACGCATTCTTCAACCCAAATGGCATGAAAATGTACTAAAAGGACCCCCACTCAGTAGCAAAGGTGGTATTTCTCCTGTCTTCTAGCGTAATCATAAACTGATGATACGCAAAGAATCCATCTGTAAATGAGTAGGCTTCCTGCCCATCAACATGCTCTAAAACTTCATCAATGAACGGAGTGGGAAACTGATCATGGACACATGCATCGTCGAGCTTGTGAAGATCAACAGAGATCTGTCTCTCTCATTTAATCTTCTTCTCCTGGACCACCATAAGGCTAACCCACTCAAGCTCCTTGACTGGTTTAATGATGCTAGCATCCAAAAAAAATTCGACTTCTTCGACCACTTTCGCCTTGTACTTTGGGTCCAGCCGATATGGGTGTTGCTTAACTAGTTTTGCATCAAGGTTCAAAGTGATGTGCATTAATCCTAGATCACCCACAATACATTTTAATTCCCAGAATTTTGTAGGGAACATGTCCTGGTATTCATGCAGCAGCTCAGTGACCTTGTTGACTGTGTCATCATCCCAATAGTCCCCTATCTTGAAAAACTTGGGCTCCACCTCTAAGCCTATGTTGACCTATTACGTCTTGGCCAATTGTGCTACACCTGACATTGTTATCACAGGCCCTGCAATTGCATGCTATCCTTCGAACTCAGGGATATGAATGTTGCATGGATCCTCCTTGGCTTCCTCCATAGTCAAATTGTAACATTCACGGGCCTGTGCCAACTGTGCAGCCCAGTCAAGTTGTACCAAAGTCCTTGTCTCCTTAGTAATGTGAAATACTCCTGCTTTTAGTCCTTGAAGATCCTCATTAATGCACTCCCAACCATAAATGAAGTTGTATGTTAATAGGAACCCATCTATCAACTCAACCCAATCCATTGTTCCATGGTGCAACTCAGTTTCAAGATACCATTGCTGAGGTATCGTATCCAACGAGTGAAATAACATGTGCACCCATTATGTCTGAGGTTTTGTGTCTCGAGCTTCAATACAGCAAGCCAAGTACTTGCGAGGATCCGTCTGACCATCATACCTCTCTGTTATCTTCATATCAATCAGACCAAATCTCAGCCTTATCATCTTACAAAACTCCTTCCATCCTCCAAAACTTTCCTTATGCGCTCCCCACTATTGGAATGGGGTAGACCTCAATGCGAAATCCAAATATTCTTAACTCTGGTTCTCAGGTAATTTTTCTCAAATTATTCCAAAAATAAAACAATATTCCCTATTCCATCATAAAAATGTAAATCACGCACTTCTGATTACACAACACAAATATTTTTTAACCCTGTTACAACGCTTAGCAATTACTTCATGCAAATGATTCTACCAGTGCTTCAACTCTTCATCAAAATATGAAACACACAAACTATCGCGTGCCCAAAAAAATTCTACCATTCACAGTGGGATTGATCTAGTCTTCATCCTACGCAGTAAGCTTATATATTTGATCAATCTCAGCATCCCCGTACTCATGTTGGATATACTTTATATAGCGTGCACCTTAAGAAGGATCTAATGGCACAAAAACTCGGGTACCATTCTTTTCAAATATCAACTACCTCTTCTTTAGGTTGAGTATAGCATCCATGTCAGAAGCTAGGTCAAACCCCAATAGTGCAGGATATGGGTTACTATCATCAATGATCTCAATCACTTTGAAGTCAACCAACACGTCAGTGCCATCAATATATATGCTAATCCCCTGATATCGCCCCATAGGAATGATATTCAGCTGATTTTCCATCCGCAGCTGAATTGGCAACCATTGTAGCTTAGGCCTTCCCATCCACTCCCATGTCTTCTTGGAAAAACTTTGGCATCTAAGCCTAGATCCATAATGGCTCGATCCATCTCATAATCTCCAATATGTGTAGTCAACTGCATCTCCCGACTAGTTCTCTTCTTATTCTTGTACACTTTATTTACCACGCAATGTTGTAGATGCAGCCTTTCCTTGCGAGCGCAGTTATCAATTAGTTCCTACAACCCTTCTACAGCCTTCTGGTCCCTCATAAATTTCATACACCTCTACAATAAGGACGCTAATATATAATGATCCACTTTCTTTACATTGTTCTTCTCCTAAGGCTTGTTATCCAATGGAAACAGTTGTCTCTGTGCAGTAGGTGGCGAAGCTTTAGGATTCATAAAAGTCTTTTGTGCTACCATGAATGTCTCTTTCTCACATTGCACATTGAAGCCAACATTTTTATCTTCAAATTTCTAGACCCATGTCTCCATCACAGCCTTTCTTCCTTCTGTGTGGTTTCCTCCAGTATTCACACCACTGCGCATTACTACATTAACGCTTGGATCTACGTGGTGTAGTTCAACCCTCATCATTGGTATATTGTGATTCAGTTGCTGGTTGCACTTCTTCTGCATTTTAGCCAACAAAACGAGACAATCTTCAACTTCATGACCAAATTATTGACAACACTTATAGGAAGTTGCAGTGGGATTCTGACAACCCCTGGAAAAATGTCAATTATGTCCGCAGTTGTAGCATATGATCTGACCTACGCCTCCTACTCAGCCATGCCATCGGCCTAGGAAACCTCCTCGTGTGGTTGACGAAACCCAAGCTGCATGCCCTTCTACCTGCATCTAATACGCACCATGATTATTCTGCATCATCAGGTCATAGCTCTGACAATGTTGTTCATCGTGCCCTACCAAAATGCAGAAGTTACAAAATAATTTCTTTGCCGATCTGACAATTTTTTGCAATAGATGAAAAAGGTTCGTGGAATGCTAGCCTACAACTTCGCAAAGGTTGCACCATACACTAGGCCCTATACTTGGCCCTGCGCTCGATTCAGACTTCATTGGACTCAATATCCCAACGTTAAAATAGTCTCTATAAATAAGGAATTGTTATTTAGAGTGACCCTCCTCTTTGCATTTGATACACTAGACCTCCGTTCTCGTCTCCGGGCAAACCTTCTTTCCCTTCTCTAGATCCTGGAGCTCCATATGCAAGCTCACCAATTGAGTTTGAATCTGTTGCACTCCTATACTTGTATCAGTTATGGATAATTCCTCAATATTCATCACGATATCCAACACTTTAGCCTGAGTTGCAATCTTCAGTTGAGAAAATGGAAGTTTGAGATGAGGCAGCAGTGCAACAATGAACCATTCTCTATGTTTTTCATTCAGGATTTCAAAACTAATTTGGCTCAAAAACATTTCAAATCTCTGATCTACCTCCCATATGGAATTGGTATTCAACTGGTTAATCTCTTTATTCTATGTGATACATCAAGACTACAACTTTGGTTTCTTGAATTCAGCATTCAGTGAGATCTTTGTCTCCACCAAAGAAGAATTTTCATTCGTCATATTTCATGTACCAATACAATGCCCTATCTTGCAACACTGTAATCAACTACGCTTTCTTCATGTTTTCATCTGTAACATTTTGCAAACTCCATATTGCTTCTACCACAAACCAAAATTTTGCAGGTTCGTATGTTCCCTTGAACATAGGCATCTTCAGTGGTTGGGCCATGGGGGGAGGCAAAGGTGGAGTTAGAGGTGAAGGAACATAATGGGATTGAGTGATGATGGGGGTGGAAGTTTGGTTAATTTCCTTAGCACTTTGCTGACTTTTAGATATCAACGACAAACTTCATGGAGTAGCGTGCAGGTTGCATAATCCTTTTTTAGATTCAAAAAATGATCTATATTCAGTTTCAACGTAAGTACCCCAACCTATTATGAATCGCTTACCGCTTCGCGTAGCACCAGGTTCTCTTTATTAAAACATCAATCTTAGCGCATTCGTAATATACCCTTTTCACACAATAGCATTTTAATATAGAAATTTAGTGAATTCAGGTACTTACCTCTATGGTTTATGAAGAACTTGTGCTTTGCTTCGCTATAAGACAAAGTTCTCGATCACAAACTAAGTAATGAACTCTCCAAGGATACTATCTATCCATTAATCAATAACCCTTACGATCTCGTTATCAGTCCTTTTTAGCTTCTCAATCAGCTCTGAGGTCCACACACTGGGCTTATTATTGAAATAACCCACCTGCGTTGCTAGCCTTGATATCCACTTGTACATCTCGCTAGAAAATGATGAGAAAAATATCTTGTACTAATCTGTATATATATACTTATGTAGCCAATGTTCAGTAGAGATGCGAGGACTTTTTTTTTCTTGCACAACAAATTCACGTTCTTTTTATCAACCCAATTTTCAATCTCTTCCTTAGACGGCTTTAGCATCCAACTATCCCTCAGTCATATCTCGGTCCAAGCAATGAAAACATTTGTTGGCTTGATGGGGCCTAGACCCAGGTTCAATGTGATTGTGTAGTCCAACAAAACCCACTAGTACTGGCCCTTTCGGAAACGAATTTCTTGCGCAGACCAATTTCTCACCTGAGGCAATATAGGGGGATGCTAGAACCAATTTTTTTGCATCGATATGGACCCTCGACTGTGCATTTAGGGATTTTTCTTCTTAAAAAATCTTCGCGGGCTAGATCTATCAGTAATACAAGCATTTTCCAACACATTTGTTGAAATTACTCACAATTTGTGTGATCTTACTTATTCTTGTATTAAAGAAAGTAAATAATCATAAACGAAACTACGCTTCTCAGTTACAGATATAAAATAAAGACACATCAATATAACTCAGATCTTTCTAAAAAAATAGTTCATTAATAGCCAAATCCTTCTCATACATTCACTTTCCACCTTGTGCATAGAGCTGCAGGGGTCTACGCACATAGTTGCATACTTCCTATGGTCTTCATGCACATAGCTGCAGGAGCCTTTTCCACTAACCCAAAAATAGACTCTGACTCAAAAAAATCTTACATATAAATGCATCATTCAACTTCTACTTGACTCTCATTACTTCTATCTAGACTCCTTATATATATTTGGCATTTACAATACCATGTTCCAAAACCATGGGTGAAGTCTAATGTTTACAAAATATCCCATCCCATTACATAAAAAGGAGCTTTGACCCACCCCAAAGCCCCTATGACTCATCGGTATTTTGGGTCACTAGTATATCGACATATTAGAGCATTGGAAGCAATGGAAAAGTGTGCTTGCATAGAAATATCAATAATGGTGGGGTTTCACTATGACATTTAAGAAAATAACATGGACCATTGTGGGAGTAATGCATGGCCCAAGGCCACCACGTATCACCCATGTGATATTTTACAAATGATGAATGTGGCCTTAAAAGAGTAAATCTTCAAATGGGCATAACTTTGTGTTGGAAACTCAGAATGAGATGAAATTTAATTCATTGTGAATATCTTGATCCATAGAAGATGATGATTGTATCATAAATATGAGTTGAAGTGATATAGAAAATATGAAATTAAATAGCCCCATATTCATAATAAACCTTGAAGGTCGGGTCTAGTTATACCCCACATCCTTAATCAAGGTTTAAGGGATTGGGTATGTGAAAAAATGGTATTAGAGTTATGGTTCAAACACTAGACCTGGAGGGCCAAAACTACAGTACATGGTGTTGACAGTGCTGGAAATTTGTTAACCAAGGGGGTCTCCCCAATGAAAATTCACAATTAGACTTCACATCATTTGATGTAGGATCCCTTACATAAATAAGGCTCGACTGCCATATGTTCTTAGAGGTTTTTCTTGGATACAATGGTCATCACAAGAGATTAATGCACATGAACTTTCAGATGAACAAGTGAGTATGCCTTATGGAATTTTCAGTTGCAGAATGCATCAAGGTTATTCTATCGAAAGGGAGAGAAAAGTGAGCCTTTAAAAGAAAATTAATAGTACTAATTTAGTAAAAATGCACGAGCATATACATATGAACTTAATCATTGGAAAACTAGAGAAATATTTCACATAGAAGCAATGATTGTTAAAACAAATACATACGGAAATATTTCATTCAGAAATTTTTAGTGGTGCAATGATTATTTATCCTACATATGACATGGAGTTGTATGCATTGGTGCAAAGTGTGAAAAATTGGAAACACTACTTGATGGTTAAGGAAACAATTATTCACATTTATCATCAACCATTGCAATACTTTCAATCACAAACAAAGTTGCAGCAATCAAGGCACTTCCGATGGATTGGTTTTCTTCAACAATTCCACTTGGTGATAAGGTATAAGAAAGGTATCTACAATAAAGTTGCTGACATGCTTTCTAGGCCTATTGTTAGTATTTATACTATTCTTAAGCATAATTTTGTTTTTCATGAGATCTATGTTAAACAATATGCTTTAGATAGTGATTTTCAAGATGTATATGCAACTTTAGGTCAAGGGAACCAAGTAGAGGAATTGGATTATGACATGCATGATAACTTGTTGTACCATCTTGGTAAGATTTTTATTCCACAGGGAGAAAGAGTCCACATCATAAGAGAGGCACATAATTCTCTGATTGTTGGTCATTTTGGTGTAATTAATATGGTGGCACATCTATAGAGGTATTGTTATTAGCCTCATATGCTTGAAAGTGTGTCACGTTTTATTAGAGGTTGTTCATTATGTGTTGTTAGTAAGCCTAGCAATAGAAAGCTAGGATTGTACACTCCACTTCCAATACCTTCTCGTCCATGGGAGAGTGTTTCTATGGACTTTGTTGGAGGTCTTACTACTTCAAAGAGGAATCATGATTATATTTTTTTAGTTGTGGATAGATTTAGCAAAGTGTGTATCTTGATGCCATGTAAAAATAAAATTACAGCGGAACAAACTGCTCAGTTATTATTTCATAATTTATGGGTATATTTTGAATTTCCCACATCCATTGTTAGTGATTGATATCCTCGCATTGTTGGGAACTTTTGGTCAAGATTGTGGAGATTCATGGACACCAAATTGAAAAAGAGTACAACATTTCATCTGCAAACAGATGGTTAAACATAGGTGGTGAACAGTACGGTGATACATATTCTTCGTGGTTATTGCAAGAAGCATCCTAAGTTGTAGGTTGAAACTTTCTCTATATTCAACATTCTTATAACCGGGCCAAGCACTCTTCAACTCAAACATTGTCATTTGAGGAATGTTTGGGATTCTTGCCTAAAAATCATTTGGAATTAATTTTGGAAAGGGTGTTGCTATTGATGGTCATAGGGACATAGACAAATCTAAAATGTTCATTGAACAAATCCAATTTGTGCATCAAGAAGTCCAAGAACAACTAGAAAAGAGCCAAGTAAAGTACAAAAAAAGGCACGATAAGCATCATGTAGATCACAAATTCCAAGTTGATGATGAAGTTTGGCTTCACATTAGCAAAGAGGGGCTTCAAGAAGAAGGTAAAAAACTAAAACCAATTCGATATGGTCCATTCATAATTTTAGAAAAGATTGGTGATAATGGCTTCAAGTTGGATTTTCCTTCATATATGCAAATTTATGTTGTTGTTAATGTTGAGAAATTAAGGTTGTATAAGCCACCTTTGATTTAAGATCAAGGAGAAAATGTTCAGATTCCTTCCATTGAGGATTTTTCTCCTGAATACTTTGATGAATTACAACAAGACACCATTCTAGACATAAGAACAAGGTCTTCAAAATGAGAGAATGTGGAGTACATTTTTCTGGGGCTCAAAGGCACAAATCCAAGCAAGGCCAAATGGATAGAGATTTGAAAGGTGATGGAATTATACCCTCATATACTGAACAACTAAAAGTAACATTTTGGGGTCCAAAAGCTTCCAATGGGGAGGAGTGATCGAGTGCTCAAAATTATGCTAAAAAATGAAAGTTGTCGGAAATGGTGTGGAACCTAAATTTCGGTGTAGATCTCGTCATTATAAATATGGTGCAACTCGTTTCGCGGAAAACCGACACAGTATGCTCCATGAAACGTGTTCCGTCTATTTTCCCAAACAGGTAAATTTTGGCAAAAAAATGCAGGTTTCCCATTCAGCAGTCCGTACAGCTGACTGGGCAAGGTTGACTGGTCAAAGGATGATTATACATGGTGGGAAAATATTAACTCACCATTTTTCAAAGTTTCATTGGTTGTTAGGTGGCATGATTCATTGGTTGGGAAGGTGGCCAACCACATGCTGCGACGTGGCCCAATCGGAGGCCACCACGTGGCATCACGGGGGCCACCAAAATTGGTTGAAGGAAAAACCACCCCTCCGTAGGATTCGAACTCCAAACCTCCTTGCAAACAACACATCATTCTAACCATCGTGCCACATGGTTTACATGTTATAACATGTGGCACAAACATTATTTAAGGTTTTATATGGAGGAATTTGTGGGGAAGGGAGCCAAGGCTTAGCCCCGACCCCACCATACATGTTATACATAGGACCATTTGCTGGAACCTTGGGCATGGCGGAGGTGAATACTGCCACCCTAACCTACCTAAACCGTCACCATAGCATATGACCATTATGCCTGACCGCTTGCTGTGACCGCCATTTTGGAAGTTGTGCCCTAACTGTCGCACCAACTGTAACCTTGTGACCACTACTCCTCCTACTACCAATGGTCCGATGGTTATCAAAATTGTCCACATTTTTTTTATTAAAAAAATGTTTTTCGACGCCAACGATTTTAGTTCAAATTTCATAATTTAGGCGTTATTGGGAATTTTTTACTCTGAAAATTTCACCCATATTTCCGGGAAATTGTTGCTCTGTTAGCCGAAAATGGGGCAAATTTGTAGGACCGGTCCACATTTTGTGGAAATGGTGGTGTGGTTAGCAAGAAAACTAGGGAGGCTCATAACTTCTCTAGTTTTTAACCAATTTTGAGTCAAAGAGAAGCTAGATAGGAATTTTTGGATATTCTGAAGCTGATGGAATGGGTTTTGAAGCCATTTGAGCACTGTAAATGTATGTAATCACCATTTTGAGCATAATGAAAGAGGGCCAAGCTATTGGAACCTAGACCAAGGAGACATAGCCTAGGAGGGGTGAACTCCTTCATCATTTGTTGTGTTGTGGTTATTATTATGGTGCATTTTTCTGTTGTTTCTGTATATTTTAGATTTTATTTACATGCTTTATGTGTTTAAAAATTAACATAAAAGCTCTCAAAAACTCAATTTAAACACTTGTAGTTTGTAAACCCTCGAACACATTATAATTAATATCTCATACAATAATTTTCATTGAGTGAATTCAGCGCATCCTCCAATAGTTCCATGACATATTGGAAAGAGCCAATGATAAGTACAAGCATCGACATGATCAGCATTGGGTGCCACACAAGTTCCAGCTGGGCGACAAAGTTTGGCCACATTTGCAAAAGGAGCGCCTACTTGGGCCCCACCACAAGCTTAGCCCACTCTGATCTGGGTCATAAACCATCACCAAGGTTTTACAGGACAATGCCTTCGAGCTTAGTATTCCACCATTCCTTGGTCTACACCCAATGTTCAATGTGTACCGCCTTCAACCCTATTTTCCACCATTGTTGGACACACCCGACATTGCAAAAAACTCACACCAACAAGATTAAACCAAGACTGCATGGAACATTCCACAACTGATTGTATCATGGACACACATATCAAGAACACCCGCCTGTAGAGGATCCATTTATATCGAGTTGTCAAAGCAGGTCAACTCCTTCACCACGTAAAGTGGTTCACTAGGGACCATATTCAACAGAAATTTTCTCATGTCATGGAGGCTCTGCACATAATGGGGACCATTGCTTCCTAAGGGGGCAGGAATTATCCAGTGTATATTGTTGGCCACCCACATATTCCACCTAGACCTCTAGTCGGTTTCATCAGTTTCCTTGTTTATAACAGCATTTAGTAGTTTTTTGGGTCCTAAACATCCGGAGCAGTTTTGACCCCCTAAATGATGTTTTTTTGAGGTCTTTAGTAGTTTAGAAAAACATGAAGTACTCCGATATATCTTTACGACGATATATCATATGCGGAAAACAGAGATACTATGACCAAGTTACGACCCCGAGAAGTTGGCTGCCCAACTAACCCCAACAAGGCCCACAAACTCTTATTGTTCCATCTCCTGGGGTTAGGGTTTTGGTTTTTTAGCATTTTTCCATGTTGTTCAATAATAAAAATTCCCTTGAGCCTCATTGTAACATAGTTCAAAGGAGTTTATCAGCCACATCTCTTCTCAGAGATAAGCTACCATCGCCCGAGCTAGTTTATTTCCAATTTGTCTATAAGCTTATTTCAGTTATTTGATATTAATGAAATGAAGTTGTATTTCTGCTACATCTTTGTGCTTATATTTATTTATGTATTTTATTGTGTTCCTGCATAAATCTAGATTAATACAATACAGGCTTTATCGCAATCCCGCCATATACTGATCAAGGGATCATCACGCCCTAAATAAGCATAAATACCTCCGGATCTCTCCACCTAAACCATGAGAAATTTTTCCATCTCTAATCTCTATGATTTACTATGTATCCTGCCATAACTGGTCAAGGGATTCATAGGCCTACGAGAGCATACGCCTATAGTATTTTCAGTGGATCCTGCCATTACCAGTCAAGGGATAACTAGGCCCAATGAGGGTATTCACCTCTAGGCTTTACCATATGTCTTGTCATTACCGTTCAAGGGATTCCTAGGCCCAACGAAGTGTTCACAACCAAGCTTTACCATGTATCTCACCATTACCGGTAAATGGAATCCTAGGCCTTGTGATTTTTCTGAGACCACCCCACTCAGTTTCGAAACCATCCGACTATCCAGGTCAACCAAGTAAGAACACCCCATCACACCATGGCTATCTGTAAATGGAAAGGCAAGGTTGAAAACCGCTGTCACACTTGTTTTCACCTCATAATTTGTAAGATTAGCAAGAACAGACGACAGAGGACATCATCAAACCACTTTGGAGTCCATGACCTAGCCTTCCTAGACTCAGAGAGGGCTCTCTCTGTTTTTATGATTTAACTTGATAAGTGTAAGTGCTGATATTAGGCTAGTTATAGAAATTGTGAGGGTTGTTTGTTTGATTGATTGTGTGGTTGGATAGATAGAGCTGCGAGACTTAATCCATTAGGCTATGGAGTCATAAAGGATGAATTGTGCATCAAATTTTCAAGGGCATTCATAGGGCAAGCTAACTGTGTACACTAGATCTTACTGGCAATTTTAATATGAAATGGGAGAAATTATGAGTTCAGTAATAGCTAAACAGCAGTTAAGAATTATTTAACTAAACTTCAGAGGAAAACATCAAGATAACAAACACAGAAAGAATTAAGGTGCTCCCTTAGCAAATCGTAATCTAAATTTTCTATTTTTCAATCAGATAAATTGATGCAAAACATGAAAAGATAGAGGAAAAACATTAACACAGAGGAAATAACATCATCATTAACATAGCTCAAGAATCCTGTGAACTGTCTCTTATTATTGATGCCCAACTCAAACAGTTACAGTGCTCCAATACAATGATCTTCTATATGCATAATCTAACAAGGTCCAACCCTTGATAATAAAAATTCTAGCAGTATTTAACTAACACTTGAGTCAGTTGCCCTAATCTACTTTGGAAAACTTCATTAATTACAGAAAAACTAAAATTAGACAAGTGTGGCCATGCAAGGCCCGAACAAAGAAAATCTCTGACAAAACACCACCCGTAGAATTAATTTTGGTAACTCTTCCAGAATCTAAAAGTTTCGATGGCTCTTCGTAAGATCAAACAATAGGCTTGAAGGTGGCTGAGGTAATCTTGAAGAGACAACGTTGGTGGCTCTGACATCTGACCTTGCTCTTCAGAAAACCGGCGTTGGGTAATTAAGTCTGGTGCAACACTGCCTACTGTTAGTGTCCTGTGATTTGGCTGATTGGCAAGCCAAATGACAGTGTAACATCAAACCAATATTTGGAGCCCAAGGACCTAGCCTTCCTGGACTCAGAGAGGGCTCTCTCTATTTGTGTAAGGGATATCTGTGTGTTTTCTTATTGTGTTCTGATTTTAGGCTAGTTATGAAGTAGGTTTTTTGGTTTTGGTTTTTTGGTTGTGAGGGATGAAACTGATCAAAGATATAAGATAGGTAAAAAGATGTCAGATCAACTGGGCTATGGGGTCGAAGAGGTCAAGAAAGCTATCAGATGGTGATACAAGTTTGTCGAAGGGCCGATTTGATTCGAGGTAAAATGGATCTTTGGGCAAAATGGAGTAAGATGGACATCAAGTTTGTGAATAACAAAGGATTCCAAGCATAACTAGTTTAATAGCTGACATAAACATGGTAGGGAAAACCATTAATCATGAGAAATGTAACTTTAAGCTAATCAATGCATAGAAATAAAAATTCAAGCCATGCATAGAGATATATAACTCTCTAACTTTAGGAAATGGCTATCAGACTTTGGGAAATACATTTAAGACAGAAAAAAAACTCAAATCACTATGTCGGAATGCCTAAAAACAATACTTCAAGCTATTGGGCACTTTGAAAACAAGATTGCATAGTCTTAGGCAAAGGGCAAGATCAGAACAAGACCTCCTTGGTTCAAAAAATGACAATCTAATCAGTCAAAGAGAAATTTCATGGATGGAGCTATGGCTAGCCATGAGTAATCAGGGCATACCGTAAATCATACTTAGCATGCATAAAACCATGAATGAAACAAGAAAAAATATCCTTAAGTTATTAAAGAGCAATCAATAATTTTTTAATGTGACTAAGAATGAAGAAAACATGGAAGCTATGAAGAAACAGGAAATTTGAGGTGCCTCCAAGGGCATGTCTCAAATTTGTTCTCTACTATCCTATAGCAAGCAAGAACATGGATTTATGAATGAAAACTAGGAAACAAAACAAAGAGAGACACTATACCATTCTACCAAGTCATGGAATCCAACAACAATCCTCTTTCATCATCCAAGAACATCCAAGAGACTATCCAAAAGCATGAGACAAGTATTTCTTCCAAAGCTTATATGACCATATATTGCTTCTATTCATCAATTTTAGTCTCTTTTTACAATGAAAGCCTTTGGAATATATAGGCCAGAGTGAGGAAAACCTCTTAGTTCAACTTGCAATCTCATTGGCCTATCCAAAATATCTTATTTTGTCCTTTAGGCTTTGCAAAGCCCAAGGCACAAAATATCTCATAAAATATCTAAAAAATGCTAAAAGAGGGAAATAAATTGACTTTTCATAACTGCTCATGTACAGAAATAGCTAAACGCACATGAGGAAAAAGCAATTTTGAAAGGTTCAATTTTTACAAAGATACTCAAAAAATACATCAACAAAAGGTCCACTGACTTGTCGGCAACTTTTGTAAGACTTCCCGATGTCGAAATGAGGCTCATGATAGCTCGTTGGAAAGCTATGAGTGTCTACTTTCTGAAAATTTTTAGGTTTCTCCCAACTGACCACTGGAAGTCCTCCAAAAATAGGCCTGTGTGTAAAAAACCAAAAATTAAACCTTGTTGATAAACCGGGCGAAGTGTAGAAAAAGCGAGCATTTTTCGCCATTTCGGGGGAGCAAATGATCTTCAAATGTCCTAAAAGTTGCTGAGTATGTGCTCCTAAAAATATGGCATCCAATGATACCATTCTCATCCTTTGATGATGCCCCAAACTGAAATGGTGATGCCCATGGTTTTTGGCCAAAAACCCAACAATGACAAAAAACCAAAATATGTCGAATTTCACCCAAAATTGGCGAGCATGACCCTCAAGGGTTCTTAGCAACATGTTGTGAAGCGGAGGCCAAGATTTGAAGTCTTGAGGTGTCCTTCCTCAATTTTTGTGCCGGGCGCTTCCCTTTGGCTTCCTTGAGTTTTTCTTGAGCAACCTTCAACTTCCGTCGGGCAAACTGATTTAGCTTTTTATAATGCCCTGTTATTCTCCTTTGAAGGTCCAAGTCCCTGTTTGACTTCTCCAATTTCTTCTCCAAGTGTTCATTAACTCTCTCAAGCCATGCCTCCCTATTGTTCTCTATCTCTTGTTCGAACAATGTAGTGAGAGGGGTAGATTGGAGAAGGGCATTTTCCTCTTCTTTTTGCTTCTCAAGGGCCTTTTTTAGCCTCATGGTTCTTGGCCCTTTCGCCTAGGCTGATCTTCGCCTTCACTTTCATCGAACTCACCCATGAGTTCTTCCAACCTCACTTGGGCTTTGGAGGCCTCCTTCTTGTATTTGATTTCCTGTGTCTCATAAACAACCATATGGACACTCATTTGCTTATTTTGGATTTGCAAAAATTGATTGAAATGCCTAGCTCTATGAAGATCATCCTTCAAGGCATCAATTTTGCTTTCTCTATGGATCAAGAGATTTTCTAGAATCTGGGCCTCATTATCACTATCATCGCTTTGGATTTGGATGATGTCGAATTCACTCTCCTGTTCATGACTGCCTTCTTCCTTGCCCTTCCCCTTGCTTTGGGTAGCTTTTCTAGTACTCTTCCTCTTAGGCAATTCGACCATGGGCTTCTTTGGCAATTTTCCCTTGCTTCGAAGGGCCCTAGTCACATTTGGAGTGACAACTCTAGGCACCCTTTTATTTGCTGTCCGGGGCTTGGCAACTTTCAGAGAAGAGAGCATGGTCCCTTGCCTCAGAGAGGCAGCTAGCACATGCTCCATGGGTTCTTTACCCTTGTCACTTTGCCCTTTTTCTTCTTGAGGTTGTTGTCCTTCATGCTGTGGCTGATGTGTAACATGCTGTGGTTGCCCCTGTTTATCACTCTCATGCTGCTCCTCTTCAACACTTTCATGCTACTCCTGTTCAACACTTTCATGCTTCCCCTGTTCAGTCTCTTTTGGTTGCCCCTGTTCATCAAGATGTAGCTGCTGTGTATCATCTTTTGGATGTTGTATGTCATCATAAGGCTGCTCATCCTCATCATAAGTCTGTTGTTTATCATCAAAGGTATTCTCACCCTCACTGTGTTTCCTTTCTTCATCTCCTTGCTGCTGCTCATCATCACTGTGATGCTATTTTTCAGTGCTTTCTTCCTCATCCCCTTGCTGCTACCCATCATCACTTTCTTCTTTCTGCTCATGTCCTTCTTCCTCCTCATGGTCACTCTCTTCTCCTTCTTCATGTTCCTTTGTTTGTTTTGTAGTAAACTTGAGCTTTTTAGGAATAGGTCTGCTAGAAGAAGGCGAAGGATGGTGAGTAGGAGGTGTAGGGGATGTATGAACTGGAGGGACAGTGGAGAAATCCGGATGGGTGATGAAAGTATCCCAAGAGACCTCCCTCTTTTCAAGCTGATGAAGGATGATGACTTTGATGAGAGACTGATGGAAGAGGCAAGCGATTTGCTGTGAAGGAGGCTTCTTCTGAACAGTGGAAGCCATTTTCTCAATGATTTTGTGTAAGAAGAAAGGAAGATTTAGCAGCTTGGTCCTTGTGAAATGCATGAGCAGTCAAATGTGATAGGCATAGAATCGGGAGAATATTCCCTCACAAGTGAAGTACTTCATGATAATCTTCATGAGAGGGGCATAGCTGGCTAAAAGATATGAGAAAGGGAAAATAGAAGGACATGAATCTCTATGTTCAGGCTTTAGAAAGGGCTTGTAATCTTCCGAGTCCAAATGGCTTTGTTTAAACCATTTCTCACCAGTATAGGGGATTTTAGTGGCCTTGGAGAGGGACCTTGGAGAAAATTTGAAGTCAAGGCCTGCCAATTGGAAATGCTTGTTTTGAAACCTTAAAGCGCAAAGATGTGTCAAAGGAGAAAAACTCTTCACCTCTTGCACTCTTTGACAAAATTTTAAACACCCAACTTCATGGAAAATGAACAAGACTGATGGGTGGGCATTCACTTCTTCAGTGGAAGTAGGCTCAAATCTCTTATGCAAACCACTCCTACTGTCTTGCCTGGGAGGCATCTTGTTCTGGATGCTCTCTACAAAACCAAACTGCCTCAAATGGTTTTTGAAGTGTTTTCTCAAACACAACTCTGTCTTCTTTATCAATCACTGTTTGATTAAGGAAAATTTGCCTCAAATGCTGTGTGAAATGTTTCTTTGATATCAGGTCTCTGCTCCTTCCAAATCACTGCTTTTTCTCCTTTGTATGCCACTCAACAAATAATTTTAATAACAAGCACACAGTCAACTAAAATGTATCCACAGTTAAGTGATTTTCTGTGTTTGGATAAGGTCACAGAGCTCTTGGTGTTTTGATAAAAACAAGATAGCCTTGCATTTAGACAAAGGAAAAAAAAAAACTCCTCCCCAATCAAAAACACCTTCTCTGTCTTCACTATTTCTCACACATAGGTAAACAAAAAACACCTCCAAACTGATTTAATAGCTTCACTCACTAAATTATGTTTTCATGGAACAAAGGAGGAAAGACTGGTTTTGCTTTTTTACCACACAGAGATGACCTTTGAAATGACAGAGCACTTATACAATGATTACTTGTTGTTGAAATTAGGCCCACTGTTTCACTTTTCAAACCCTGTTTTTCCTCCCTTTAAACACTGCCTCCACCTTTCAACTTGTTTTGAGGGCAGTTTGTTAGGTCTTTTGACAACAATAAAAATCCACTACTTTCACTATGTCAGTGTTGGGAAAATATAGCCACTGCAAGTTCGGATCTTTAAACAAAAATATCAACCCTCCTTACCATTGTTTCTTCGATTACAAACAGCTGACAGAGTTTATGGTTTGTGCTAAAGTGGTTAGGATAACCTTAATGCTTGACAACACCATTAAAATAGTTTTTATTGTATCTTGAAGGGAGTGTGATGTTTTAGCGCTGTTTTTAAAGCAGTCTAGGCTCTTTGAAACTAGAATGAACCCTCCACCAGTCTCCTACTGAAAAAACTTTCTTCAACAATATTCAACACATCACTTTGATTTACACCATGAGTTTCATTTTTCGCCACCACTTAACAGTTTTTAATTTAGCAAGGGGGCAACAAAATACCTTGAGGATGGATGGCAGCCCTTGTTTGATAAGTTGAGCAGCGTTCAGGGCCTTTTGGAAGGCGTTTGGACCATTAACATATGCGCGGCATGTTGATAAGGGAAGGCGCCGTGCAAAAGAAACGGTGTCGGGTCGGCCTTCGTGCTACTGTGACCGCACCTATAGGCGCGCCGCGCGCTACTATAGGCACGCCACGCGACAGTGTAATCCCTTTGTAGAATGTTGCCTAAACGCGCCGCGCATTTCTACAGGCGCACTGCGCAGTCTCCAAACCCGAAAAATCTATGAATTTGCCCGAAAACTTCTTCTTCGGTCTCGTGGACATCAAAAGTGGAGTGTTTCCTTATGTTTTGAGAATGTCAAGTGGCTTGCAACAGTCTCCTTATTCTCTTTTGAATGCAAAAATCCAACTACCCTTGAGTTTGACTTGTGAGGGTTTTGAAGGCTTTCTTCTTTAAAACCATTGCCTTTGTTTATTTGAAAACAAAACCAAAGTGATTTTGAATGTGCTCTAAGGGGCCCATACTTTAAATAATGTTGGAAAAAAGGATGTGCATGCTATTTTAACAGCTTTAATAGATATGAATGTATCCACTTATAAGGAAAACATTCAAGGGCCAAATCCTTTCACTGTTTTCTTCTAAAAGGGGAAAACATTTCCTTCCTCTGCTTATATTTGCTTGTTAAAGGGAAACCTGGCTTAAAACCACATAGTGACAGTAGATGCATTCTCCAAATGGCTTTTCTCTTTGATTGTGAGGTGAAACTCAGTTGTAGTCACCTGGGCTTCACTATCACCTTTGACACATTTCCATAAAGAACAGGCCTTCATTCGTAACAGTGGTATGCTCTATTTTCTTTGAGTGTGTTTCCTGACCTTGAAA
The DNA here is from genome assembly GCA_034641835.2 of Pinus albicaulis. Lineage (NCBI taxonomy): Eukaryota > Viridiplantae > Streptophyta > Pinopsida > Pinales > Pinaceae > Pinus > Pinus albicaulis. The sequence goes on along the minus strand of CM076582.1, from coordinate 1,626,590,168 downwards.
TACATACCATAATCCTTCTTGCACCTTTATGACCCTGTGTCTCTATTTGCAGTGCCTTTTTGGGAAAATTAAACTCAAACTGCCTTTGTCTATTATGATGAGTTTTTGAAAGAATTTTTCATGAACAAGAAGAACATGACCTTTTGAAAAACAATTATCATTCTTTGGCCTGTGTCATGACCCATCTCTCAACCATCAGCAAAGTTGTTTTATTTGGGCTCCAGACTGCTTTTGAAAGAAACTCTGATAAGAGATAAGATCAACCTCTTGGATTACAATAGTACCCCTGCTTCCTTCTTTGTTTTTAACATCATTTCTCTGTTTAGAAACCTTCAACTGTCTCCTATTGTTCTTAAAAATTGTCTCTTAGACAGAGAAAATCCTAAAATCAATCACTGCCCTGGCCCTCTGCTTATAGATGAAGGAGGCCTATTTTGATAAATGCCTGGTTTCCTTTATACATGATGGCAGAAGTTAGTTTGAGACCAAAACTGTTTGACTCCTTTGGCCATCTGCTTAATAAGATTTCTTCATTGATGATCATCCTATTAGCTTCATATTGTAAACCAATAATAATGGAGCTTATGCAGACAAATCTTTGGAAAGCACCACTGCTTTGGCTTTGCCTTTAATCATCATTTTCATGCAGAGACCTTCAGTTGCTGTCTTACTATACCCAAAAAATGTCCTTTGGTCAGTGTGGATTCTTAAAATCAAACTTTATCCATTAACCCTCTACTTATAGATGAAGGAGGCGCTCTCAGTCTTCAAACCCTCTACTTATAGATGAAGGAGGTTTGTCAGTCATGCCATCTCATCAGCCTTTAACAGTGTTATTTTTCCTTTCATTGTCTTTTCATGTTTGAGCCAATGAAGAATGAAAAATTGATAATAGTTAAGATAAGCACTTCTCCGAGACATGTAATTTTTCTTTTCAAATGTCTTTGTGCCTCTTTAGGCATCATAAGCAGTTTGGTTAGTATTTACAAAGCGCTTCTTGTCATTCATAATTTACTAACCTTTGACTGTGATCGCAGGAGCTTAATGAAACAACACTCTGCTCTATAGCTACATCCCAGGCTCGAAATCACATTGAGAAGCAGTTGTCTTCTTATGTGGAATCAACTACTGTCTCCTGGGAATGTTGGTATACTTTTGTTCTTGAAAGATCCATTAAAACACTGTAAAACCACCTAAAATCAGTTTGACCTATGGTACATGTATTGCTGAGACTTCAAGGTTTGTTAGTGGCGTGACTTAAGGGTGTAACCAATTTTATTTGCAGAATGGGAAGGTTTGTTATGACTGGGTTGTAGCAGATAGAGGTTCTTTGGCTTTAGGATAGTTTGGCAAGGGAGAAATGCCTAAAGCGCCACTACCTAACTTAGGGGAGACTTCTTTGGACATATTTGGATTATTTTCTTTGGAGCTGATGGACAAGCTAGTATGGCTGAGGCTAGATAGGGCTTGATAATGAGGTTTCATCTCGTCATGGGCAGACTGAAAGGTAAGAGGGAAAAAAAATTTATGGGTGTTTTCCAGCTGGCAAATTTGACAATTTTTTAGATCAGATGCTAGAAAACTTGATTGTTACAACTAGTCATCACCAACAAGTGAAAAATACTGATGACTAACACCTGCTTTCATTGATGGGTGATTGTGCTGATGTGTTCTATATGAATGCTCTTTTTTCCCGATTCGACCTCCTTTGCTTGCTTTCCTTGTCAGGGTTAATTTCCACCATAAGTCCTTTATGTCGCATTTAGCCTATTTCTTCACAAAATGGTGCAAAACTCATATACTCGGATCTGAAAACCTTTAGATTTTAATTCTGAACTTTATCGCATCCATGGAAATATCGCATAACACACATTTTAGAGTTTCTGATATATGGAATGGAATCGGTGATGTGATGTGAAGGATGGAGGTGACATGGCGAGAGGATGATGATGTGGAGTAATGGAGTGGGAATGATAGCAAAGGAATGGTGTATTAGCGGTGAGCGAAGTATTATGGTAGGGAAAAATCGCATCGCAAAATGGAAATCGGAACATGATATGCTTCGGGGATATGATTTAAACTTTAAATTTTGCAAAGTGCAATGGAGCGAAAAGTTATAATATGCGTGATGTGATATCGCACATCAACGATCGCAAAAGATAAAGGTTGGTAGAGATGGAAAATTTATTTCTTGCGAAATGCAATGAGCGTAACGTTAAGATCCGTGCGATGCGATATCACACATCAACGATCGCAAACTTTAACCTTTGGCATAAAATTAAATACGTTAAAATTTTCAATTTTCGATGTGGTATTCGTTGCGAAGTGCAGTGGATGGTGGGGCCAACTGCTTCACAAATCCCAATTGGGACTTAAAAGTTAAGTGGAAAAATGTGCGAAGTGCGATTTGCGGGCACTTAAGCGTCGGGGAATGCGAAACAAGGGAAGGTAAAGAATAAGGTGGAACCAAGGTTTGCATGCAGTTTCAATAATGTGGTAAGGTATGACGGGTCCCACTTCATCGCATCGGTAGAAAAATAATAATTGGCATAAGTCTTAGGAGGTAAGGTTTAAAATTTTGCAGGCTGCAAAGTGCGGGCAAGAGGTAAGGTTTATGTTGTATAACACGGCTGCTAGTGGTTGGGTGGAGCTATGACAATAGAATTTTGGACTTTTAATATAAGTGGGTTTTATAAAGTAATAAGTCCAAAAAGGTCTTGGAGTTTAAATGGGATTCATAGCATTGGAGTTCAGAGTTTGGAAAAATGAAAGCTAAGAAGAGGGTGGATGGAATGAATGAGGGTAGCAACACTTTCCTCTTTCAATTGAACTAAAAGGCAGATAGATTCATCTAATGCTCTTGATAGTCGCGATTTCCCCATCTTTCTTGAAAATAAATGATAGCCATGGAATATTATTTTCAGTATGAAAGATCTGAGAAAATAATCAGTCACCTAGTGAGATTGTGAAATATAGGTAGGAGTCTAACAACACCTAGCAAAACCCATGCCAATGACAACAAGAGAACCAAAAAAAATACATGTATGTACCACGTATGCCAAATATAGCAAGGAAATCACTTCTACAAATCAATACCCACAAATAACCATATTGTAGCCGCTTGCTCTAACACTTCCTTGCTTGATATTTGCTTCCCTTTTCCCTCTTTTTCCTTCCTTTTCTTTCCTTGATCCAATGCTAGAATGCTCCAAGAAAACTCTAAGTGTGCAAGGCTATGAGAGAGAGAGAGAATAAAGAGAGCGCTCCAAAACTTAACTGAAAAAAAAAGCTATGAATTGATCCTCAGAAGCCTTTTTATCATTGAGGCCTCTAATTTCTTCAATTTTCCATTATTTTCCTTCATTTTCCTCCTCACATGCAACATGTGGCCTTTCACCTTCCTTCTCTCCTACTTTCCATTTTTTTCATAAATAAAATGTCAATTAATGCCTATTTCCTTTCCAAAGCCTTTTCCATTGCCTTTATCGATTCCCCTTAGCCATAATAAACCAAATGAATATCCACACTAGGATGTTTTGTCCAACATTCAACTTGGAATATGTGTCCCATGACCATGGTCTTATTTTTCCTTTATTAACTTTATTACATGGGTTTTTTACTAGTGTTGTTACAGTTTCCTCCTCCTCTGGTAGAAGAACTCTCCCTAATGATAATGGTCCTATGGTTCCTTTTGCGCACAAGAGGCCTCGTCGTCGAAGAGGTTTGAATGATCATGGCCCAAGCACCTATTGCAGTTGTTGTGCTTACTGGAGGAATTTTTTGGTTCTGTAGCTCAGTCCTATCTACTAATTCTGGTTTATAATGTATTTTTGCAAGTGTATGTTTCAGTTGGGGTCTTACTGCAAGGTATATATTTGGTCATGTAAAACCTAGTGATAGTAAACCTTATGTTTAATGGTTTAAGTCGTTTTGATCATTTTCAGACAACGGGTGTAAGGGACTAGGGCCCTCTCCCTACCTTTTATTAATATAAACACTACTACTCGTTCTATTGAAAAAAAAAGTTGAAAGTTATAATTTCTCTGTTTTTTTATGAATTTTATTAACCTTGACAATGTAAGATGCATGATGAAGTGTCTTAATGCTACTACATCCATTTAATCTATATGGTTGCACTAGTATATGTTATATTGACTTTTGCATTTAATTGTATACTAACCAGTGATATAAGTTAATGGCTTATGAACTTCAATAGGCTTCCTAGCCATATAAGTTAAATGACTTATAAATGTCGATAGGCTTCAAATGACTTAGAATACTTGCAAGTAGAAAGACAATTGTGATAGATTTGACAAGAATTAACTTAAAAATAAATTAATAATGCAAATAATAAAAATCCACATTTATAAAATGCAAGTAGCTGTTACATTTAATCACAACTTTTCATTTAAATAATGGTTACCAAGAATAATATACATATAATATTTATAGCAAAAAAAAACTTTAAAATCTAATACCTTTTTCCTATATATATAATTATTGTGTTTAAAAATATATTTAATTTTTTTTCCATATTCATAGCAAAACCTAACGACAAAAGCATCAAAAAGAGTTGACCAAATGACAATGAATAATCCACCAATTAACTAACCCCCACACACACATATATATACGCTTTTAAAAAGGTAAAACGACATGTTTCAAAAAAATAATAAAAAATATATTTTAAATAAATTGATTCTTCCCTTAACACGCAGACAATGACAGATCAAACTCTGATTCCCACTGCAATATCTATATAATATTTTTTGTAAAGGTTAACGCGTAATGTCGGCATCCTATGCTGAGTGATGTCACCTAAATTATAGGTGTGCCGATTGAGTTGAAAGATGCAACAAAAAGTTATAAATGTGTAAGTGTACTTTATTTATAAGTTTGTAATGTAATTAATAATATTTTTGAATTTTGGTAATATATATTTTTTAATCTTTAATAATAGAATTTTTGATAAAATTATAAATTTTGTTTATTAAATAAATAAATTTAATATTAAAAACTATTGAATTTCAATTTCAATTTTACACGATCACTATTCTTTATTCCAATCTATATTAAATTTCAAACCAAATTAAAAATAAGAATAATACAAAAGCTAAACTCGAAAGAAACACAAATATTAAATTTATAAGCATATTCCATTCACATTGTATCTACTTTATGTGAGAGGTAATAATGATCATCACTTCATGTGTGAGGTATTCATGATTATCATGTTGATAAAAGGCAACTTCGTAAACATAAATAGTATACATTTGCTATGGGTTATAAGTAGGGAGACCATCACATAACTAGTGCAATCTTATAATAGGAACTAAATTTTTTATAATATGTCTCAAGCATGGGGAAGAGGTGTTATTGGAGGGAGGCCAAGGAAAATGGGTCATATCTTAATTAATTAATCTTAGCTATGGTCAAGGTGGTTTTGATAGGTTGTTTATACGTTGTTTTTATTATTATTATTGATATTTTCACTATCTATGAATTTATTATTTTGACTGACATTTTTCTATGTAGGAATATTACCTCCTTTATGTGTGGGAGTGATAATTTAACTTTTCTTATTTTTATAGACATTTTTCTAGGTAGGAATATTCCCTCCTTTGTGTGTGGGGGTGATAATTAAACTTTTGTCACGTAGTTTTGTCCTTCCTGGTATGGATGGTTATTGTCTTTGGACTTTGATCTTTGCAAGATCTATGTGTCAGTATTTTAGTGTTTGAATGAGCTTTGAGTTTTATAATTTATGTATATATTTCGGTGCTTAGAGATTAATGGAATCATCAAAATCAATTCAAAATATGTATATATAGATATATATTATATATATTTATATATATTTAAAAATATGAGAAAATTTAAATAATATTTATTCACATTCATAAATGACATCTCTAATAAACTTGTGAATGTGTATTAGTTTACTTCAATCAATAGAATCGAGCACCTTGTGAATGTGTATTAATTTACTTCACCCAATAGAATCGAGCACTTCTTGGGATGAAACTAGCTAAATGTGCAAAACAGAAAAATGCCTTGAGCTAACTCCTTTCTATGTTAGAGTAAAAAGAAAGCTTGAACTTGAATCAAATCTTATACTTTCTTTCTTTCGCAAATACCTACACAAATATTAAAATACTTATACTTAAATGAAATATCGATTTCTTAACATGTTAGGTAATTGTGTTTATCTATGGCTTTAACCTTGAGTATCATTTAGGTAAAAATTTATTTTCCATTCCATTTCAATATTTTAAATTTCCCAGCATATTAGGTAATTGTGTTTTATCTATGGCCTTAACCTTGAGTATTATTTAGGTAAAATTTTATTTTCCATTCCATTTCAATATTTTATATTAAGAATGTCATTTGTATCTATTACTATTATTGTGTCTACTATTTGGTCTATTATATAGTTTAATTTCTATAGATACTTAAATTTAATAACAACAAATTTATTTAATTGTGATATTTAAAGACAAATATTAAATTTTAATAATTATATGATTTTGGTTTGCCTAATTTTGGTGAATAACGTTTGGGGGTGAGTCTTAGCCTAAGTCAGAGAGTCGAATGGTTGTTGAGAATTATTTATGCATGAACACCAAAAGTAAATGGAAACTAAATATCAACTAAGTGAAGGAATCCTTTCATGTTATGTGGGCCTATAATAACCATATTTTGAGAAAAATGTTCGAAGCCATGCATCGAAGCCCCCAAGAGAGGCACCGAGGGACTCTTGGTAGAGTGAAGGGATCTCCTTGTGTTGTGTAGGATACATTATGGCCACATTGGAAATGAGATTAGGCCCTGACTCTGCAAGTTGAAATACTGCATACCGATCTTTGATTGGATGAAGGAGAGCCACCTTCATCCTTACACCATCAATATCTTGAGAGATGTTTCCCCTAGGGTACTTACTATGTAAAGAAAATGAGAAACCACCCATAGTTGTTGGGTATAAATATGGGATTGGTGTGATCTAAAAGGAACTAATGAATTAATTTAATGAAGGAGAATGGCTTTCATGAATCCATGCTATAATGTTGAGTAGAACTTCCCTCATGGTTTTTTGGTCTGGCTCGGGGGTGGTTATTGCAATACAACTGAACCTATGATTTTGTGGAATGTGGCTCACCTTTCATCACTTACAAAAAACATAGGATCTTAATCAAATAAGTACCCTCATTGACTTTGTCTCTATAATGTAAAATACCATAATGATAAAGAAATGACCATTGTTGAAATGTATTTTTTTTATGTGCTTGTTTTCTTAATGGGAAATGTGGTCTATATGATGTTTATTATTGAAGTGAAGTAATAGATTTGGGTGAAATGGTTGTATAATGTTCATATGCCTTATAATAAATCCTTGATGCATTTTTGTCTTATACCTTTCATGTTATGAACAAGAAGTAAATAGCACATTAAGCATAGGATTGAAGGACATTTAGTCCTAGTCATGGCTAATGTCCATGGTCCACTCTTAGGTAGATTAGAGAAGCTCCACTAGAGTAACTAATGTAATTAGAGGGTCTTGTGAATTAAGTCGATGTCAAAGGCATAGATAAAAGCCTTGATTTAAAAAGGGGATAATCAAGGGAAAGAGTCTTTTTAGGACATTTGATGCAAAACAATAAAGAGATCACTAAAGAACTTTGGAGTTGTTGGAAGCCATATAGAGATTTAAATAAACCATAATGTATGCTGGTGTATATTGTTTACCAATGGGAAGGTTTCCCCTAAAGGGAATGAGAGGCTTGGATACCTTAAATGGAGAAAAATAGGTACAAAGAACTCTTTGGATTCTTGGAAGGAATACCTTAGTAATTGGCTTAAAATGGAGGCTTCTAGTTGATGTTATGGCCTGGCAGAGATCTTTGTGTGATCAGTAGTCTTTCATGTAGATCAAGGCCTGTTGAAAAATCTCTCTTCAAATTTTGGGACAAACAAAGGATTTTCTTTTCAATTAAACCCTACCTAAAAGAGAATTTGGGGTTTGATTGTTGGCTTGATGAGGCCTAGACCTAGCTTCAAAGTGACTGCTCAGTCCAAAAAAACCCACTATTACCAGCCCTTTCAGGAACGATCTGCTTGCATAGACCTAAGTCTCACCCAAGGCAATATATGGGGATGCTAGAACCAAGTTTCTGCATCCATAGGGACCTGGACTTTGGATTTAGGGATTTTACTTCGTAACAGAGCTTCGTAGGCTAGATTTATCATTAATAACAACATTGTTCAACACATATGTTGAACTTACTCACAAGCTACGCGATCTTACTTATTCTCGTATTAAAAAAATTAAATAATCATAAATGAAACTACGCTACTCAGTTATAAATCAATACCCTTTTTTCAACATAAATATTCGGAAACAATAAGTAAAAGAAAAACACATCAATATAACTCAGATCTTTCTCAACAAGTCTTTCATTAATAGCCAGAACCTTCTCATACATTCACTTTCCACCATGCGCACACAATTGTAGGGGTCTGCTCACACAGCTACGTAATTCCTAAGGTCTTCGCGCACATAGATGCATGAGCATTTTCCTCTAACCCAAAAACAGACTCTGACTCAAAACAATCTTACATCTAAATGCATCATTCAACTTCTACTTGACTCTTATTACCTCTATCTAGACTCCTTATATAGATTTGGAATTTACAATACCATGGTCCAAAACCATGGGTGGAGTCCAACGTTCAAAAAAACATAATAAGGGGCTTTGACCCACCCCAAAGCCCTTATGACTCAAAATAGACTCCGGGTTGCGCACTCTGCTCCTCGATCTGAGGAATCTTTCCTTGCTTTCTTACTTCGCGGGGATCCCAGCTCCAACAGGGCCCCAAAACAAAATTGTGGCTCGTCCCAATTCACAACGGTTGTGTGCCATCTATCTGCGCTTTGATGTCGCTGAAGGCATTCTTCAATTGGGGAACTACTTCAGCGCATTACTTTTCCTGCCACATTCTGGAACCTTGCTTACTTGAGCCACACTCGCTTATTTTGCAACTCAGCTAAAGTATCATGCTCCTGACTAGCTGCACAGAGCATCAAGACTCTATTTCGACCATATAGTCATCGTGAAATACCAAGGATAGTGTAATCTTTTTATAACTTTAAGCGGCTACCATTAATACAAGTTGGGAACAATTTTCCATTAATCTTGGCGAGCTGGACTGCGCCTCCTTCCGTCACCTCTCGAACAATATACAACCCTAGCCATTGCATTTGCAATTTTCCTAGAAACTTTGCAAACGTGTTTTCATACAACAACATTAGATAACCATCTTTGAATGTATTTTGCTTAATGTGTCGATCATGTCAAGCCTTCTCTCTTTCCTTCTGAACCTGCTAATGAAATCCAGCGATGAACCAATCTTCTTCCAACTTGAGCAATTGTGCCAATCTCTGCTCCACAATGTCGATGTCTACCATATTCGTCGCTGCTGTGATGCGAATATTAGGTACGATATACTCCATCGACATTTTTTCTTCCTGACCATACACTAGTCGGAAGGGGGTCTGACCTTTTGGCTTCTTATAGGTAGTTCTATAGGCCCATAACACAGCAGGAATGTGCATATCCCAGTAATTTATGTTAATGTTGCATACTTTTGTTAGCACGTTCTCCAATATTTTGTTGAAAGCTTCTATGATGTCATTCTCCTGGGGGTGGTATGGCATACTCTTGCAGTGAACAACTTGGAATTCTTCAGTCAAGGCCTTGATAGTGTTGTTCAGGAAATGCTTACCCTATTCGCACATCAAAATTTTCAGAAAACCAAATCGTGACACAATATGCTCAAAAATTAATTTTGTTGTCATGTCCACAATACAATTCTTTACTGGTTGTGCCTAAACCCACCGAGTGAGGTAATCAGTCATAGTAATAATGTACTGCGAACATGTTTTCTTTCCCAGAGGATCGATTGGTCCTACAAAGGCAATCTCCCATTTATTGAAAGCTTGGAATGTGACTTGGGAGTGCAATGCCATTTCATCTCTTCGCGATAGTCTTCCAGTCATTTAACAAACATCACATGTTCTACAATACTCCTTTGAATCTATCGTAGGCCACCATAATCTGGCACATAGAATATTCTGCATAGTAGCTTCTCCTACGTAGTGACCTCCAGCGACTCTGCCATGTGCTTCAACTAGTATGTTGTGTCATTGATGCTTAGGAATATATCTTCGCAAAATTTCATCAACCCCCATTTTATGCAGGTGTCCTGCAATCAGGGTAAAATTTGATGCCCTTACGACTAACTCTTTCTTCTGCTGCATAGTGTATTCCATAGGTGTGATTCTGTTGGGAAAAATACTGAGAGGGGGGGGTGAATCAATATTTACTGCATAATCAAAACTTTTTACTTTTTCATTCCTTAAAACCCATACGCTACTTTCCTTCAGTAAACTAGCGTATATACGCGGATCCCCTTTATGAAACTAGCGTATACACAGAGATCTAGATCTGACATTAAATCTTTACTTATATTATTCCATCATTCATTCATCAGATGTTAAATAAACAATAAACATGTGCAGTAAGAACAGAATAAACCATCACACAAAGCATCACACATGAACACCAGGATTTTTAGGTGGAAACCCAAATCGGGAGAAAACCACCGCTGCAGTTGCTCAGCCTTCAATATTTTATTATAGAGAAAACATCTTCCAACATATGTGCTGGCGCAGACTTGACCGACATGGGGCACCCACAACGCTGGATTACCCGACCCTCTCCACAAGAGGAAGCTCCAACCCACGACTCGTTTGCCGGCTTCTCTGGAAGAGACGCTCGACCCCACGATCACTCGTTTACCGACCTCTCCTCGGAAGGAGAGCTGCAACCCCACGAGGCGAAGGCTACAACCTTCGGCACCACCTTGGACCACGTTTATGGGGCCCCACCACCTTTGGATCCCGAAAGCTTCCAATAGAACACCACTTGCAGGCCACATTTCATCATGTTTTCAAGCGGACCCTTTCCGCCTTTTAAGCACAAACATCCATCACCAACAGATACTTATCAACACAGATCAGATAGCAGAAACACAGCAGAACAGATCAGATATTTCATACCCTTTGCTTCAGCAAACCCTAGTTTGCATATGCGCTTTTACTTCACTGATGTTGCGTATATACGCGCTTCCGTCCACACGAACAAGCGTATACCTTTGTATGTATTTTATTGCGCATACGCGCTTCCACTTCATCGAAGCCGCGTATATACGCGTTTCCTCTGTGGCGAAGTAGCGTATAGATCTTCAATCATTATAGAGCAGCATACTTCTTCAGATCAGATATTTAGTTCAGATTTACCCTTTCACTTCAGACAGATGTTCGCCTTGATGTTCGCCTCATCACAGATCTAAGCCTTCCATAATCAGATCTAGCAAATACAAATGCATTTCAGATCTAGATCCCCTTCTTCATCATTGGTGCATCATACATTCAGATTTATCATTAAAGTGTAACCCTTTCCATTCAGATATACTTCAGAGAGAAGTATTCATTCAAGCTCAGACATCTTGCACCCACACTCCTGATTTGCACAATGAATTTCTTCTCTTTATATAGGTTTACCCTTTTTCAATATACGGATGAAAGCAATACCATGAGCCTTCAATACCACGGGCCAAAGCAATACCATGAGCCTTCAATACCTGACCGAAATCAATATAGTCTTCATCTCTGCAGTTTGTTTGCTTTATGAGCGCTTTTGCCCATACGCGATTTGGCACGTTATTTCCCGCGTGCATACGCGACTTCTCCTAGACAAATCTGTGTATGCCTTGAGACATACTCTTTTCATCATGCTTTGACACATACTGACAATTCTTCCATCATTACATTTTGTACTCACTGTAGATACATCACTGTGTAAAGTATATTCTAGCAAGCACAACTTCATCAGAATAGTTGCCATCTCCTCCTTCCATCTAGTGAGTTGCCTTTCAAGGAATAATCACCTACGACATCATATTGTCAACAAGCATCATATCATATCAGATTCACATCATTTACCAAGTCCATCAAGTCAAGAATAACTTCATCAGGTGGTTTGCCATCAAGGACAACACATGTCAACAGTCGCATGTCTTCATCTTCATTTAGTGGATTGCCATCAAGGACAACACTCTGCATCATATTTCCAACAATCTCCCCCTTTGGACTTGATGGCAACCACGATGGTGTTTGGTTACCACAACAGATAAGTACATTGACACCATGTCACTCTCCCAATTCTTTGACACCATTATCTGCATTCAAACACCATGTCACTCTCCCCCTTTGACATCAAGGGCAAAGGGCAGATCAAAACCAACAGATCAAAACCAACACACTCTCCCCCTTTGACATCAAGGGCAACGGTTGGATCAAAACCAACACACTCACCCCCTTTTCTCCTCATGTAGAAGAAGCATTCTGCAGATCTGATGTATACTGAAGTGACCAAGCTCCCCCTGAGTTCATGCTGAATTTTCAAACAAATTTTCAATGAAGTACATGACTCTATGAACTTCCTATCACCAAGGACTCATACTTACATCAAAGATCCAACCAAGTGGATTTTACAAATGAGACTCAAATACCCAACCAAGTGGGTTTGCACATTTCAATTCAACTACCCAACCAAGTGGGTTTACAAAATTTGACTCAGCTACCCAACCAAGTGGGTTTACAAATTTGACAAGTCCTTACATGACTGAATATTACAATTTACATCATGGGTCTCAACATGACCTTTTTATCAAACTACAAATATAACTTTAAGACCAACACCAGAAAGTCCTCAAGAATGAGAACATATTTCAGAACCATCATAATGCCAACAATGCATTATATTAATCAACGCTAATGCTCCCCCTGAATCTGTGCATCCATGCATCCGTTCCATATTACTAAGGCTCCCCCTTAGTCTGTCCATCCTGAACACTTTCACCAACAAATCATCAAGGCATTTTCATCAAAACATTAGAAATAGAGTTATGAGAACTGGAACACCACCAGAGATACCAAACAGTATCAGAGATACCAAACAGCACTGCAGCTGTGCTGAAGAGAGCTGACTCCAACCAAAAATTGTCAGCAATCAGACATACGCGGTTTTCTGTGAAGGAACTAGCGTGTATACGCGACTGTGTTTCGGGAAACCCGCGTATCCCAAGCCATCTTCTAAATTTCAACCAGATCTGATTCTTTGTGAGGCAAAGACAGTGTTCAGCTTCTTTCTGAAACATTTGAATGCTTCCCTGGACTACAGATAGATAGAACAGTGTAGTTGTGTCTTCAAGCGTCATCCAACGGTTGTAGCATCAGCACGATAGTAACCAAGTCTTCAGATTCTTTGTAGCATCAATACAATCTTTCCAAGAGAGATTCTCATATCAGAACAACATCTTCAAATGAGTGTCAAGCAATCATCCATGTGGTCCATCATCACCAAGATCTTCAAGATTTAACGTGAAGTAATATATGTAGGCAAAAGATCTCAACCATAGTAACAGACTCTGCATGATCCATTCTTATTTCTGAATCAAACGACATCCAACTCATCCATGTGTGAGCATAAAAGATATTTATCAGCAACCAGGGCTCAAAATATAATCATAATCAACCATGTACCAAGTCATCATCATTTGAGCATGAGTATCATAAAGACCAAGGAATAAGCAATCATATTGCCAACAATGCAATCATCAACCTGCTACTCCCCCTAAACCAGTGCTATTGCTTAACTTGTGCAATCCTGAATACCTTTATCAGCAAGTCATCAGCAACCATTTCTGAATACTAAGACTTTCATCTCAGCAACGAATACTCTTCAATCAAACAGAACTCATCCATAATATTTAACATAAGACATCAAGAATCATATCATCATCATTTAGAACTGAGAAATTGAGCTGATACAGATTCAATAATACAGTTATTAACAAACAGACTGATGCTCCCCCTGAACCTCTGCTCCAAATCTTTAGCTAGCATATAAATTCTCTTATCATCAATGCATACGCATCTGTGTCTGATGAAACTCGCGTGTATACGCGACTTTTGTTAATATAACCCGCGTATGGAAAGTGAAACATAGAAAATTTTCATCTTCCTTCATTTCCTCCTGAGCTTGTACCTCCTGTACCTGACCTTTCCACACCAGAAGCGCTGTCAGAAGCAAACATAGCCAGAATAATCAAATCAACCATGAGAGACATCATGCATTACTCCCCCTGTGACGATACATTACTAAAACTCATAATGTATCCCACATCATTCCTGCAGTCAATCAGAAAAGTAAGCTTCCAGAAGCGGATGACTGCAGTAGGGTCAGAATTCCCTACGTTTCTGATCGGTCCTCCTTCATTTTCCAAATTTGCTTGAGCTTTCCAACTGTGTGCTGAAAATTGTCCACTTTCCCAGATCTGTTCATCCTGCATTCTTTTTCTACATGTCCATACTTGTTACAAGCATAGCATCTCATGTGGCCAGAGAAATAAACATAAGAATCATAATGAGCTTTTCTATTCTTTCTTCTATTACAATCACCAGCTTTGTGACCATACTTGTTGCATGAAAAACAATATCCCTTGAAGCTACTAGAGTACCTTTCTGAGTAGAACCTGTTTGTTTGTGGCTGAATTGTTCTGCTTCTGCAATTTGCTGCAACATGCCCATAATTATGACATTTAAAACATTCAACGTTCTTGAATGAGTTCCTTTGAGAATTCATGATTGTTGGTCGATATTTTGTCTCTTTCAACACTTCGGGTTTTGCATTGACTTCATCTGAATTTTTAGCACTTCCTTGTGAGCTAGATTCTCCTTTAATAGTTTCATGGAAACCAAGACCAAGTTTGATAGCAGGAGACCTTTGATTACTCAGAATATTGTCCAAAATATTAGTACTATCTTGAAACCTCAAAAGTTTAATCTTTTCTTCTAATTTACCTTTGAGAATGTTTACCTCAACCTCCAGGGCTTGACATTGCTTTGTCATGCTTTCTTCTTTCCTTCTTCCATCTTCTACTTGATCCTTCAGATTTAGAATCTCTTCTTTCAGCCAATTTTCGTTTTCTTCACATGTTTGTTCCAGCTCTTCATTCTTCTTATTTGATTTTTTCAGATCTTCTTTGAGAGAGATAATTTCTGCTTCAAGGCCTTCCTTTTCAAAGGATTGTAGAGGTTCCTCATTTTCCTTACTTGATGCTTCTAGCTCTGCTTGCAGAAAGATGATAGCAGCTTCAAGTCCTTCATTCTTCTTGTTTGATTTTTCAATATCTGCTTCTAGATCTTTAATTCGATTGGATGCATAAGTATGAAACCTTTGATACTTGTCCACCTGTCCATTCAGCATTTCTATTTGATCTTTCATTTGTGAGATCATTTCTTTGTAGATAGTTTCTTGCTTATTGTATGAACTTTGTAGTTCTTCAACTTTAATCTTGAGAGCTTCTTCTAGATCCACAACTTTACTTTCACTATCTTTACTATTGTTTGCACAAAGAAGAGTATTACAAGTGGCCTTCTCCTTTTTCTTCTTTGCCATGAGTGCTTGTAGATCTTCGTCAGAATTTGTTTCATCTTCTTCAATTTTTGCTATACATGATTTCTGAGGTATCTCCTTTCCTCGAGTAACCTTCTTCTTTTGCTTCTTAGCCATGAGCACTTTCAGATCTTGGTCCGAATCTTCTTCATCTTCACTGGACACTTCATCATCATCTTCTTTTGCATAATAACTCTTTCTCTTTTCAAATTGTTTCCCTTTACCATGCTTTTCTCTATAAGGACATTTAGCAACATAGTGACCAAATTTTCCACACTCAAAACATTTGAAGGGAAGCTTACCTTTGAATCTTCCAGTACCTAGTTGGAGCTTTCTCACGAAATTCGCTTCTTCTTCATCGGATATATAGATGGATTCTTTGACAACTTCCTTTTCCTTTCCTTTTGTAGATGCCTTAAAAGCAGCTTCTCTTATTTGAGAAGGACCTCCTTGTCTCATTTCAAAAGCAATCAGAGTACCATGTAATTGAACAATAGTAAGCGATTGCAGATCTTGCCTTTCTTCAATAGCTGAAACTTTAGAGTCAAATTTTGAAGTCAAGGATCTTAAGACCTTTTCCACCAGAGTAGTATCAGTTATGGTTTCACCCAAATTTCTCATTCGATTTAAAATATCATCCAGACGAAGAAAGAAACTGGCAACACTCTCATCACTATGCATCTTCAAATTTTCATATTCAATTCTAAGAGTTTGGAGTTTTGCACTTTTACCTTTGTGTCTCCTTCATAGCTTAGAATGATTTTGTCCCATATTTCTTTTGCTGAATGTAGCTGCATCACTTTAGCAAATTCTGATTCAGACATGCTTCCCAATAAGACATTCATTGCTTTGGCATTGATTTCATACTTCTTTCTTTCAGCTGCATCAGTAGGAATACTTGCTGGGTATTGATAACCTTCTTCCACGATTGCCCATACATATGCACCAAGACTTTGCAGATATGCTTTTGTACGTACCTTCCAGAATATCAGATTGCTTCCATTGAATAGAGGTGGCTTTATAGACATCACTCCTTCTTGACTTCCCATTGCGACGGATCTCCTTCAAGCGATCAAGCTTCTTCAGAAGGACCACGCTCTGATTCCAATTGTTGGGAAAATTACTGAGAGGGGGGGGGTGAATCAGTATTTACTGCATAATCAAAAATTTTTACTTTTTCATTCCTTAAAACCCATACGCTACTTTCCTTCAGTAAACTAGCGTATATACGCGGATCCCCTTTATGAAACTAGCGTATACACAGGGATCTAGATCTGTCATTAAATCCTTACTTATATTATTCCATCATTCATTCATCAGATGTTCAATAAACAGTAAACAGGTGCAGTAAGAACAGAATAAACCATCACACAAAGCATCACACATGAACACCAGGATTTTTAGGTGGAAACCCAAATCGGGAGAAAACCACCGCTGCAGTTGCTCAGCCTTCAATATTTTATTATAGAGAAAACATTTTACAACATATGTGCTGGCGCAGACTTGACCAGCACGCAGGCACCCACCTGCGCTCGTTTACCAGCCTCTCCTGGAAGGGAGCTCCAACCCCCTGACTCGTTTACCAGCCTCTCCTGGAAGGGAGCTACGACCCCCCCGATCTCGTTTACCAGCCTCTCCTGGAAGGGAGCTACAACCCCCTGACTGAAGGCTACAACCTTCAGCACCACCTTGGACCACGTTTCATCAATTTTCACACTGGATCCAACAAATTCAATAGAACACCACTTGCAAGCCACATTTCATCATATTTTCAAAATGGACCCTTTCCATACTTGTAAGCACAAACATACATCACCAACAGATACTTATCAACACAGATCAGATAGCAAAAACACAGTAGAACAGATCAGATATTTCATACCCTTTGCTTCAGCAAACCCTAGTTTGCATACGCGCTTTTACTTCACTGATGTCGCGTATATACGCGCTTCCGTCCACACGAACAAGCGTATACCTCTGTATGTATTTTATTGCGCATACATGCTTCCACTTCATCGAAGCCGCGTATATACGCGCTTCCTCTGCGGCGAAGTAGCGTATAGATCTTCAATCATTACAGAGCAGCATACTTCATCAGATCAGATATTCAGTTCAGATCTATCCTTTTGCTTCAGACAGATGTTCGCCTAGATGTTCGCCTCATCACAGATCTAGTCCTTCCATAAGCAGATCTAGTAGATACAAGTGCATTTTAGATCTAGATCCCCTTCTTCATCATTGGTGCATCATACATTCAGATTTATCTTCAAGTGTAACCCTTTCCATTCAGATCTACTTCAGAGAGAAGTATTCATTCAAGCTCAGACATCTTGCACCCACACTCATGATTTGCACAATGAATTTCTTCTCTTTATATAGGCTTATCCTTTTTCAATACCATGAGCCCCTTTTTCAATACCATGGGCCAAAGCAATACCATGAGCCAAAAACTACCTGGACGGGGTCAATTAGGCGGATCATTACCCAATACAATGGGTCAATACCATGGTGGTTACCCCTGGTTTTGCACTTTTTGAGCGCTTTTGCCCATACGCGACTTATCACGTTCTTTCCCGCGTGCATACGCGACTTCCCCTAGACATATCCGCGTATTCATAGAGACATACTCTTTTCATCATACTTTGAGCACATTCTGAATTCCTTTCTTCATTGCCTTCTGTACACACTGTAGATACATCATATTTTCTTCATCAAGAACATATTCTAGCAAGCACAACTTCATCAAATAAGTTGCCATCATCTTCATCAAGTGAGTTGCCTTTCAAGGACAATACTCAGCATCATATTGTCAACAAACATCATATCACATCAGATTTACATCATTTACCAAGTCCATCAAGTCAAGAATAACTTCATCAGGTGGATTGCCATCAAGGACAACACATATCAACTGTCACATGTCTTCATCTTCATTTAGTGGATTTCCATCAAGGACAAAACTCTGCATCATATTTCCAACAGATTCCCATTGAGAGAAACTGAAAGATATCCAGGAAATGCTCATATTCCACCTTGATAGTGAACAACTGCGCATTAGGTAATCCTTCCTCAATATTTTTTGGTTCCTCCCCTGTCTCAATCTTGGACAGACAATCTAGTCCGACATTCAAATAGCCTAGGTTGACAATTACCTCGAAATCATATTCTTGGAATAGAAGTAAACATCGGCAAATATTCCCTCCCAACATAGGTTTTTTGACTAGGTACTTCAAAATAGAATGATCCATGAACATTTTGAAGTGCGCCCCCAATAGATAGTGTCTGTATTTTTGTAGCACATATACCATTTCCAACCCTTCGTGCTCTTTGGTGGAGTAGATCCTCTCTGCATTATAGAAAAAATTGCTTAAAAAGGCTACAAGGTGATCAATATAACCTTCTCTGGGTTGTGCTAACACAACTCCTAGGGCTATGCAGGATGCATTGACATGTACATGAAATATATTCTTCCAATCGGGGAAAACAAGAATAGGCGTAGTCACAATTTTTTCCTTTACTATATTGAGACTCTACTGACAATCATTAACCCAACAGAACTTGACATCATTATTCATTAAATTCTTCATGGGTGCAGTAATCTGTGCGTATGCCTTAATGAAATTCTTGTAATAGCCTATATGTCTGAGCATCATGCGTAGCTGTTTTAAATTTTTTGGGGGCTCCAAATTGATAATCACGACAATCTTCAAGGGTCTACCATCAATCCATGTTTGCACATAATGTGTCCCAAAAAAATACCATATGGTACGCATAAAATGAACTTCTTCAGGTTTAAGGAGATGTGATATTTCATGCAATTATCCATCATCAAGTGCAGACTAGAGACATGCTTCTTTAACAAGCCAAATATTGTCCAGTCATTGAAATATACTTCTAGGAATTTGTGGATATATTCTTTGAAGGTTGCAACAACAACCCTAGAAAATATTGCTAGCACATTCTTCAACCCAAATTGCATGACAGTGTACTGAAAGGACCCCCACTTAGTAGCAAAGGTGGTCTTGCTCTTATCTTTCGGAGCAATCATAATCTGATGACACCCAGAGAATCCATCCATAAATGAGTAGGCTTCCTGCCCATCAACATTCTCTAAAAATTCATTGGTGAAAGGAGTGGGAAACGGATCATGGAAACATTCATCGTTCAACTTCTGAATATCAACACCGATCCTTATCTATCCTTTAGTATTATTCTCCTGGACCACCATAAGGCTAACCCACTCAGACTCCTTGACTGGTTCAATGATGCCATCGTCAAGAATTTTTTTTATTTCTTTCCTCACTTTCTCCTTGTACTTTGGGTTCAGCCGATATGGGCATTGCTTAACTGGTTTTGCATCAGGCTTCAAAGTGATGTGTAATCCTAGATCACCCACAATACCTTTTAATTCCAATAATTTTTTAGGGAACATGTCCTGGTATTCATGCAGCAGCTCAGTGACCTTGCTAACTATATCATCATCCCAATAGTCCCATGTCTTGGAAAACTTGGGCTCCGCCTTTGAGCCTATGTTGACCTGCTACGTCTTGGCTGGTTTTGCTACATTCGACATTTCTATCTCATGCCCTGCAATCGCGCATTGTCCTTAGGAATCAGGGATATGAACGTTGTGTGGATCCTCCTAGCCTTCCTCTGTGGTCAAATTGTAACGTTCATGGGCCTATGCCAACTGCACAACCCAATCGAGTTGTACCAGAGTCCTCGGCTCCTTATTAATGTGAAATAATCATGCTTTCACTCCTTGAAGAGCCTCATTAATGCACTCTCAACCATTAGCAAAGTTATATGTTACTAGGAACCCATCTATTAGCTCATCCTAATCCACGGTTCCATGGCACAACTCAGTTCAAGATACCATTGATGAGGTATCGTATCCAACGAGTGAAAGAGCATGTGCACCTATTCTTTCTGAGGTTATGTGCCCCAAGGTTGAGTTCATCGAGCCAAGTTCTTGCAAGGATCCATCTAACCATCATACCTCTTTGTGATCTTCATATCAATCTGACCAAATCTTAGCCTTATCATCTTGAAAAACTCCTTCCATCCTATGAAACTTTCCCTCTTCGCGCCCCACCATCGGGCTGGGGTAGACCTGAATGAAAAGACCAAAGCTTCATATCTCTGGTTCTCAAGTACCCTTTTCTCAAATTATTCCAAAAATAATACAACATTCCCTGTTGCATCATAAAAAGTTAAATCACGCACTTCTGATCTGACACAACGCAGAGATTTGGTAACCATGTTACAATGCATAGTGATTAATTCATGCAAACTATTATTCCAATGCTCCATCTCTTCATCAAAATATGAAATGCATGAAATATCATGAACCCAACAAATTCTACCATCCGCGGTGGGATTGATCCAGTCTTCATCCTACGCAATAAGCTTATATATCTGATCAATCTCAATATCTCCATACTCATGCTGGATAGGCTCTATATAGCGAGCACCTTGGGAAGTATCTAATGGCACACCAACTTGAGTACCATTCTTTTCAAATATCATCTACCTCTTCTTTAGGTTGATTATAGCATCCATGTCATAATCCCAGTCAAACCCCAACAACGCAGGATTTGGGTTACTGTCATCAACGATCTCAATCACTTCGAAGTTGACCAACACATTAGTGCCATCAATATCTATATTAATCCCATGATATCGCCCCATAGGAATGATATTTAGTTGATTTTCCATCCACAATTGAATTAGCGACCATTGGAGCTTAGGCCTTCCCATCCGCTCCCATGTCTTCTTTGGAAGAACATTGGAATCTAATCCTAGATCTAGAATGACTTGATTTTATCTCATAATCTCCAATATTTGCAGTCAACTACATATCTTGGCTAGTTATCTTCTTTTTATTTTACACTTTATTTACCATGCGTTGTTGTAGCTACAGCCTTTCCTTGCTAGCACAGTTATCAATTAGTTCCTACAACCCTTCTACAACCCTTTGGTCCCTCAGCAGTTTCATACACATATGCAAGAAGGACGCCAAGATAGATTGATCCACTTCCTTTACTTCTATCTTCTCCTAAGTTTTGTTCTCCAATGGAAACAGTAATCTCTGTGTGTTAGGTGGCGAAGCTTTAGGAGTAATAAATGTCTTCCTTGCTGTCATGAATGTCTCTTTCTCACGCTGCACATTTAAGCCAACATTTTTATCTTTAGCTTTCCTGACCCATGTCTCCATCACAACCTTTCTTCCTTCTGCATTGTCTTCTCCAGTATTCACATCACTACACATTACTATGTTAACACTTGGATCTGTGTGGCGCAGTTCATCCCTCATCATTTTTATATTGTGAGTCAGTTGTTGGTTGTGCTTCTCCTGCATTTTAGCTAACAAAATGGGACAATATTTGACTTCATGACCAAATTCTTTACAATAATTATAGGAAGTTGTAGTGGGATTCTGATAATCCCTGGAAAAATGTCCATTCTATCCTTACTTGTAGCATATGATCTGACCTCGTCCACGACCTGCGCCTCCTCCCCGGCCATGCCCTTGGCCTAGGAAACCTCCTCGCATGGTCGGCGAACCTGAGGCTTCGTACCCTTCTACCTACATCTGATATGCACCATGATTTTTCTGCATCATCAGGTCATAACCCTTGCAATGTTGTTGATCATGCCCTACCAAACTGCAGAAGTTACACAACAATTACTTTGGCGATCTGAAAAATTTATGCAATAGATGACAAAATTTTGTGGAATACTAGCCTGCAACTTCGCAGAGGCTGCACCATACACTAGGCCCTATACTTGGCCCTACGCTCGATCCAAGATTCAATGGAATCGACATCCCAATGTTCAAATAGTATCTATAAATAGGGCATTCATATTTATAGTGACCCTCCTCTTTGCATTTGATACACCAGACCTTCGTTCTCATCTTCTGGAAAACCTCCTTTCCCTTCTTTAGATCCTGGAGCTCCATATGAAAGCTCGCCAACTGAGTTTGAATCTGTTTCACTCCTATACTTGTATCAGCTATGAGTGATGCTTCAATATTCATCGCAATATACAATGCTTCATCCTGAGTTGCAATGTTCTGTTGAGAAAATGGCAGTCCGAGATGAGGAAATAATGCAACAATGAACCATTCTCTATGTTTTTAATCCTGGATTTTGAAACTAATATGGCTCAATTACATTTTAAATATATGATCTACCTCCTATACAGTCTCCGTAGTCAGCTACTTAATCTCTTTGATATATGTGATACACTGGCACTGCGACTTTGGTTTCTTGAATTCAATGTTCAACGTGGTCTTTGTCTCTGCCAAAGAAGCATTTTCATTCGTCGTAAAATATTTCATGTACCGGGACAATGCTCTATCTTGCAGGGTTGTAATCAACTGCGCTTTCTTCATTTTTTCATCTGTAACATTATGTGAAGTCCATATTGCTTATACCAAAAACCAGAACTGTTCAAGGTTCATATGCTCCCTTGAACACATACATCTTCGATGGTTGGGCCATGGGGGGAGGCAGAGGTGGAGGTGGAGGTGGAGGAACATAATGGGATGGAGTGATGATGGGGGTGGAAGGTTGGTGAATTTCCTCAGCACTTTGATGTATTTCAGATCTCAACGACAAACTTCACGGAGTAGTGCAATTTATTTCTCCTTTTTCAAATTAAAACAATGGTCTATATTCATTTTCAACGTAAGTGCCCCAACCTGTTCTGAATCGCATACCGCTTCACCTAGCACCATGTTCTCTTTCTTCAAACATCAATCTTAGCACATCTGTAATATACCCTTTTCACATAATAACATTTTAATCTAGAACTTTACTGAATTCAAGTACTTACCTCTAGGTTTTCTAAAGAACTTGAGCCTTGCTTCGCTATAAGACACAGAGTTTTTGATCGCGAACTAAGTAATGAACTCTCCAAGGATACTATCTATCCAATAATCAAAAAACCTTATGATATCGTTATCAGTCCTTTTCATCTTCTTAATTAGATTTTAGGTCCAAGCAGTGGGCTTATTATAGATATAACCCACCTGCGTTGCTAGTCGTGATATCCACTCGTACAACTCACTAGAAAATGATCTGAAAAATATATTGTACTGATATCTATAGATATACTTATGTAGCCAATTTTTAGTAGAGATGTGTGGACTTATTTTTTTCTTGCACAACAAATTCACGTTCTTTTTTATCAACCCAATTTTCAATCTCTTCCTTAGACGAATTCCAGATCCAGCTATCCCTCAGACATATCTCACTCCCAACAACAGAACCATTTGTTGGCTTGCTGGGGCCTAGAGCCAGGTTTAAATTGATTGTGTAGTCCAACAAAACCCACTATTACCGGCCCTTTTAGCAACTATTTTCTTGCGCAGACTGAAGTCTCACACGAGGCAATATAGGGGGATGCTAGAACCAAGTTTCTGCATCCAGAGGGACCCTAGACTGTGGATTTAGGGCTTTTCATTCGTAATAGAGATTCACATCCCAGATCTATCAGTAATACCAGCGTTTTTCAACACATCTATTGAACTTACTCACAGGTTGCGCGATCTTACTTATTCTTGTATCAAACAAAGTAAATAATCATAAATGGAACTATGCTACTCAGTTACATATCAAAACCCTTTTTCAGCATAAATATTCAAAAACAATAAGTAAAATAAAAACTCATCAATATAAATCAAATCTTTCTCAACAAATATTTCATTAATAGCCAGATCCTTCTCATACATTCACTTTCCACCCTGCGCACATAGCTGTAGGAGAATTTTCCTCTAACCCTAAAATAGACTCTAAGTCAAGAAAATATTACATATAAATGCATCATTCAACTTCTACTTGACTCTTATGAATTCTATTTAGACTCCTTATAAATATTTGGGAGTCCAATGTAATATTCCAAATTTTCCATCAGCTAATTGGAATATTAGAGTTCTTACTTTTCTTATTTAGTTAAGTAAATAAAAGGGTGGAGGGACCCATAAACCTAATAGATGAATAAAATCCACTTATATAGTGTGAATGTGGGTTAGTTGAGTAGTGGAGTAGCATTATGGAGTAGTGGAGCAGCATAATAATGAAGAAAGAGTGGAGGTCATAAAGCATTAATGAGGAAGATGATGGATATAGTGGAGAATCAATTGCAGAGATGATGGAGGAAGTGGTGCATTAAATGCACACATGATGGAGGAAGTGGAGAAGTAATTGCATAAGTGATGGAGATCATGGAGGACAACATAGTCTTTATGGAGACTAGTGCCTACATGTGCAGCGCAATTATGAGGTGGGCCAAGGCTAGGGAAGGCTCACAACCATAAAAGGAAGATGATGGCAGCAAAGGAAGAGAGTCTGGATTTTTATTGTTGAGTGTCGTAAGACATTTCTTTGCACACTTTAGCTATTTAGCTAGGTCTTATATGTTGTTTAGCACCGGGTGTTCCCGAGCGGGAATCCCACCCTTACCCAGGGGGACTTTGAGTGCCTACTCTAGGAAGGTTTTCTTCGACAACATTCATCATTCAGAAATCAGTGCCACTTTCAGCCACTCTCAGCTGTATTTCCAGCTACAGGAATTACGCATTCCTGAACTAGGGTGTTAGAGTTGGAAGGTTGTTCTCAGTACTTCAGCTGAGAAACTTGTGTAGGGATCAACCCTTCACATTGTGAATTAATTGCAGTCTTCCAAGAGTTTCATTGAAATATTTGGCACCAGAACATCCATATATTCTCCTATACAACAACATTTCCTGCAGGAATTGCGTAATTCTATAGTGAGGGTTTGAGGAGAAGAGGAAGTTCTAAGCAACTTAGCTTGGAATCCTGTGAGGGATTAATCCTTCACTCCGGGAATCACTTTCAGAAACATGGGGTCATAATTGTATTATATATAATTAGGCTACATCATCAACCCTCTTAGACAACACAGTATTACCCATCAGTTGTGCAAGCGACATCTGCATATTCAGTGGATGAGCTAGATCCTAAGTTTCTAAGATTGGGATCGGGAGAAGGGACCAACCCTTTAGTTATTGAGCTGAGTGTGTGCTATTTCAGTAGATAGCTCATTATTTCAGCCCCATATCTGCATTTGTCTCAAGTGAGTGTGTAGCTCAGCCAGTATGGGTGCAGTTTTCAACCCAAAAAGGGCCGAAATTCCAAACTCAAAGTTGGGCCAAACCATTTTTGGGTTTTTTTGGGTTTTTCGAGTAGATTCCATGGTTAAAATCCCATATATTTCTGAGCACTCCAATAGCCTCTCGCACATAGATATTATTCCCAGTGACAACAATAGTTTATACTTTCCAGCGCTAGCTTTAGTTGAGTTGTTTCAACCATATTTGGATGGCTTGAGTGCATCTCTTTTTGGAGCACTATGTATATTCATTTGTTGTTGATACATAATGATATGGCTCAGCTGTTTCTACTCATATGTATGATATTTTTATGTAATCTCACATTTTTCGAGTTCAACATGGTTTTATTCTTATTTTACCATAGTTGGAATTGTGCATATGTTCTATATTCCTATTTCTCCCATTTTGGGATATTATAGTGGTATCAAAGAATGATATTTGGATCATATTGTGGACATTTCATGACATCAAAAGAATAAGAAGAAGAAGCAAAAAAAGAAGAAGTCTACAATGGTGGAAGGATTGAGTTTTTCCACACTTCTCTTCAGATCTATGCAGGATCTCACCATGGATATCAAAGAAATGAGAAAGGAAAGAAAAAAGGAAACCTTAAGAGGGTTTCAGAATGAAGAAGATCCGAACACTTCCTATCAGAAGTATAATAAACTAGCGGTGCAGAAAGTTCCACAATGCCCTACTATTCCCACTTTCATTACAGGAGGAAATGAATGGCATGTAGATGAAGGATATTTGGAGCACGAGACTCTGAGTGATTATATTTAAAAGTACAAATCTCAATCTATAGCATTCAAATAAAATCTAAATTTCTAGTAGTTTTTCTAGATCAAAGAGAACCAGAGACCCCACAACAGTAATATAAGAAGAGGGCATATGCAGAATAGATTCTTTCTGCCTACATTCGATGGGTCATCCAAACGCATGGCAAAGGCTTGGATGAAGAATTTAGATGATTTCTTCTAGGTACACCTAGTAGCGGAAAGGGAAGCCATTGAGATTGCAACACTGCACCTTGAGGGTGAAGCAAATGATTGGTGGTTTGGAAGATTGAAACATGCAAGAGTGATTGCGTATGCAGATTTCACTCAAAGATTGGTAAAGAGGTTTAACAGAAGAAAATCAGAGGCACTTTCCACTGAGACATTTTCAAACATTGATGAGGAAGTATATGGGGAGAAAAAAGAAGATGCCAGCACTGATACTCCGTGAGAAGAGAAACTACCACCACCAGCTGCTGCAGTAGAGGTACTTGCATCAATGGGAGGAGCACTTGCATCTTTGCAAGATGGTCATGAGCATTCGACATTGAGAGTCCCAGTCATGATTCAGGAGGTGCATGAGGAAGAGGAAGAAGATACCATCATTGGTGCAGCAGTAGAGGAGCAGCCATCACCATCACCTGCAATTGGAGAAGCAATTGCACCAGTTGGAGGAACACTTGTGGCTTTGCAAGATGTTCCCAAGCATCATCTGATCCAAGGTATGCAAAAATTTCCACCCCAGATTGTTTTAGCACATCATATTGAGATTTTTGGGGTCATGCCATTAGGGAAATTGCATGACCAAGGGTTAGAGCACATTTATGATTTGGAGCAGTAGACTATCACTGCGCAGAGGACCCTTGACTGATTGAAGGAGAAGATGTATAGCTATCCCAGTTTGACATTATTGAGCTGCACACAACACTTTGTGTTGGAGTGTGGAGTTTCTAAGGATGGGATTAGCACAGTCCTAATGCAGGGAAGATATACAATAGATTTCGAGAACCGGAAGTTACTATTGCATGAGTTGTCGTATTCTATTTACGAAAAAGAGATATTTTCCATTATGCATGCATTAGTCAAATTTTGGTTATTTTTTATTGGAAATAGATTTCAGGTGAATACCAAATACCATAGTCTTCGACATATTTTTGAGGGGGAGAAGCAGCTGCAAAGGAAGCAGCAACGGTGGATCAGTACAATGTAGGAATATGAGTTCAACATTGTGTATGGAGAGGGCCATGAGACAACAAATGCACTATCATGGAGATCAGTAGCGCTATCATTGAGGAGCAGTGATGATTTGAGGTCCCAGTTATTATTTGAGCATTTCGATAACCACTTAACTTTTGAAGCATTGGATGGGAAGATGGTAGATGGTAGACATCATGTAATGGATGACATCTTCCATTATCAAGATAGAGCCTTCTTGATGAACACCTCACAACTCAAAAAGAAGTTTCTGCATGCAACATATTCATAACCTCATAGGTTCCACGAGGCCATCGGAGAGAGGTTCTCATGGAGAGACCTCAAGGAGGATGCACTTCAACATATCATGGAGTGAAAATATTGTCATAAGATTGTGAGGATGGTATTGTCGACATTGATCCGTTGTCATGGTATGCACATTGCTTCAAAATTTTCAGACAGTACATCTCTTCACCCGTGACCAGATTATCTTTCCGGGATGTCTTCATGCTTCATGATCTTCCCAAGGCCATAGATAGTGATGGGGACAGTTATTGTATGAGCAGTTTTTGGTGGGAGCTTCTCCATTAGATGGATATCGAGTTGGAGCATGATATGAGTCATCACCCATAGTTGGATGGATGGATGGAGATGATGAGCAAGCGGCTAGAAAGCTACTTGAAAATTTATGACACAGGGAAAAAAGAAGCATGGCTGCGTTGGATGCTCTTGGGTGAGTATGGTTACCACCCAAAATTTTAGATTGGTATGTTCCATGCCTTGCACAGTACTGAGGTGATGCAGCAATAGGAGGCATGGCTTCGTTGGCTACTCTTGGGAGAGTATGGCCAAGACATTGCATTTTATATGTCCATTGGTATATCAATGTTTCCTACCTTGCACAGTAGTGATGAGATGTAGCAGCTAGAGGCATGGTCTCATTGGTTACTCTTAGGAGAGTATGGCCACCATATGACATTGCACATGTCAATTGGGATGTCACTGTTTTATACTTGGCATGATGATGTATTGTGGAAGCAGGAGGCCTTGCTGCATTGGCTTCTCTTGAGGGATTCAAGAAAAGAAAAATGTCAACCAAAATAAAGTTTATAAGAACCAATAGGATTTAGGACGATGATGTCAACCATGAGGGATGATTCACCATTTTTTAAGTAAAAGGGTAAAAATATTAAAAAATAATAAAGTAATAAAACTACTCTTTCAACTCATATTTTCAACTTATATCCCAAATTTTTTACTCGAATTTCAAGCGGGAGTACTCGTTGGATGAAAAATTCAATTCTTCATCCAAAGAGTACCCTTGCTGCATACTTTTTATGGATCCTGCTACACAAAAAATGAGAAATACATGAAAAACGTGATTACAATCATGTTTTTCATGTATTTCTCATTTTTCGTGTAGCAGGATCCATCAAAAGTATGAAACATGGGAACTCCTTGGATGAAGAATTGAATTTTTCATCCAACGAGTACTCCCTCTCGAAATTCGAGTAAAAAATTTGGGAGATAAGTTGAAAATACAAGTTGAAAAAATAGTTTTTTCTTTTTTCCCTCTAAAATTTGATGATGTAATCAAATATTATTTTATTATTTCCACTATTATTTTATAACTTCCTTTGGAGGCCCATTTTAGACCTCAAAATTCCCCTAATGAGGGAATTTTCTGCATGTAGCATATTCAAAACCTCATAAGTTCTACCAGGCCATCGGAGAGAGGTTCTCATAGAGAGAACTCAAGGAGGATGTGCTTCGACATATCATGGAGTGCAAAGATTGTCATCAGATTGTGGAGGATGGTATTTGTTAGCACCTGAATTGGACCCCAGGCCGAAAAGGGCAACACAGGGTAACAACTAAACCATGCTAAGCCTTGTAGCTAGCCCTACAAGGATAGGAGAGGGCTCTCTCCATGAAAAGAAAATTCAATGAAACACAATAATAATCTGATGTTAGGCTAGATAAAATGATGGGGATAAAATTTTTAATAAATGAATGAATTTCAGGGATGTGTGGGATAAAATGAGGCAGTTTTAAACTGGGAATTAAATTAGGACACAGGATATTTCATGGGGCAAGATAGGCAGGAAACTTAGCAATTAAAGTTTAATAAGGATGGGATGAAAGATTGGTGAGGAGCTGAAAAGGGCATAATGAATGCATCCTTTTCAAATAGAAGAAAAGCACAGAGTATGAATGTTTTCCCAAGGCAGGGCATAAAATGGATCCTACCTTTCTATCTTGAAAGCATTCAAAAAGAAATGTTTATGAATGAGAGGTGAAACATAACAATTTACATATGAAACAAAGGACAAAAACAAATGCTAAATCTCATATCACATGGATCCCACAAATCAGGCTGCATCTCTTATTAATCCATGTAAAATTGTACAATGGAGCGCGAAATGTTCTTCCACACTATTTCCCCTACTGCTGAAATTATAGAACTCAGACTTCAGAACTCTTTTACAAATGATTTACAATTATTATAAAAACACTGAAATGTGGGAACATAGATCCACAGAAAAGGGAGCTGTTCTGACAGCTCAAGAACTGAAGTATAATCATAGAAAAGAAATGCAACAATCTCCCCCTGAAAATGAGGGACAATGATACTTTTTGATCTCTTGAAACTTCTCTGAAGAAAGAATAGGCAATCCGATCCTATTACTTTGTTGTTTTAGATATCTTCATTTTAATCTAAGCTCTTTCGGCCAACTGACTGTCGCTTTGCTTTCCATTTTTTCTTTTAAATAAAACTGACTTTTTCAATAAAATATGAAATTACACCATTAGTGAAGGGAAATTAATTTTTAAATGGGAAAAGGGAAGGGAAGGAGGCGAGACCTGCATCGCAATCGAAAACGGATGGGAGCGGAGGTGAGCGATATATGACAGAACTGTGTAATATGGCATGCGATACGTTTTCAATACATAGGAGTAATCACAATCGGGATTGGGGAAAAGGGAGCCAAGGTATTGGGGAGACACAAATATCCGATGCGATTGATATAGGTCCAATGGGAAAAAATGAAAATAAAACAAGATTTGAATTTAACAAAGGGAATATCCCTTTATATTATAAATGTGCGGAAGTAATGTATGGTGGGCCCGGGGTTAATCGGAATCGGGATCGGAGAAGGAGCGGAGGCAAGGTTATATACGAAATCATCGATTGCGATGGTGCGATTAGATGCGGGCCATCTGATCGACGGGGGCAGATTGACTATTGTGGAATGATCGGAAGGTTTCAATCGAGCGTTGGGACGGGAGTCAATCGCATCGGAAGAAAGGGATTTGTGATGCGATCGGAGGAGGGGATGTGATCAATCGAATCAAAGTTTTTCGTGAAGGGCTAATCGGAGGGCTCTTATAAAATGTGCAATGTGATCGAGGGTACAATCAGAGGGGAAGGGTTGCGATTGCGATAGGAAGCGGCAGGGTTTATAATATAAAACTTTGTTGTAAAGTTTTATTATAAAGTTTCAATATGGTGGGGAAGTGGTTGTAATCGCATATGTGTTTTAAATGATCAAATAATGCGATTTTATAATCGGAGGGGGGAAAAAGGATTTATAAGAAAAAATATTAAACTTTAATAAAATAAAGTTTAAGGGAAAAGGTGGGAAATAGGGGTTATTTGAAGATATAGGGAATTTTACTTCACTTAAGCATAAATTTCAATCCAGAAGTCAGTTTTAAGAGTGCAGTATACCATTGGAAAGCTCTTTCTGGGGTCTTTCTGATGGATCTACTTGAAAGATGATTTGGCGCTGAACATGCTGCAGAAAACATCTTTGAAAGTAGGGTGATGACTTTGTGGAGATGACAGCTTTCTAAATTGTGACTTTGAGTTCATTGACTTCCTCATGACCTTGCTGATATTTATTGACATTTGACTAATTAATTTGGCCATGGCAAGACACTAGAAACTAACGAGACCCATCCTATGACCTACTGACATGATTTTGAAAGTGAAAGTGACTCATGATTGAAGACCATAGAGAAGAGAATCAATAAGTACCTCATGAGGGAAAACTGATAAAAATTACTACCATCAATGAATCCATGACCTAGCGGAATGGTGAAATTGATTATTATGGGACTCCTAATATGCAGATGCAAAGAGAAATTTTGATCACTGATGGCAGTATGACTATACTGACCCTAACATTGGATCCAATGGGGATGGTAGCTCCTTGGAGGTGCCAAGAACACCGTAGACCAAGTAGCGTTATCCATTGGGCATGGAGTCAAAAAATCCTGAAAACTGACACAAATTCAAAATGAAAGAGACTTGACTCAACAAACTAACTCAAAGTGACTAAGACCAAACTTAAAATTTAAAGCTTGATGGCAATACATGACCACCTGTGTTTCTTGAAAACCAAATTACCATCAGGTTATATCAAAATTCCAATGTAACCAATCAAGCAGATTCCTCCTTGATTGATTCTCCTGATCAAATGCTTTGGATGACAATAGATACTTGCAACTGGGTATCCAAAAGCATAGTTGACCATGATCTCCTTCATCACTGAATACTGCAATAATTACCTTCACTTTTGACTGCAATAAATTTTCCACTGGGTCCTGAAAAACATGAAGACTTACCTCTTGCTGAAGAAACAAGGTGTCCTTTTCTCTTGATTCTGATCTTTCTTCACAATGTACCTCAGTAAGAGTATGTTCCTGGTCTTCAAAAAATTCTGAACAAGTAGGTGAGCAGATTTCCTCTTGAAAAAAAAATTCAAAACATGATACATAGGAAGAAGAATCTGAATGGCAGTCCCGAATGCTCTGATATTCTGTAGTATAAATATATTGTTGAGCATCTTCGTATGATATGACAACCAGATTGTCATGTTTCTCATCGTATCGTCAGTCATAAGAGAAGAAACTTCAGATGATTCTTGAGATCCAAAACTGACGTTTCTATTGTCTTCCAAAGATTCTTCCAAAGAAACTCTTTCACTTACTTGAACAAAGATCTCGTTTTGTTTTTTATTAAGGGAATGGATTACCTTCTCATGAAGACTCTTTTCTGATGGAACAAGAACACTCAGGTCTATAACTTTGTTTTCTTCATTTGAGGGGGCCTCAACAATATAACTCTCTTTTATGGGACCTGGAACAACGTATTCTTCCTCATCACATTTTAACTCTATATCTGGCTTAACTTTATCACTATGTGAGATTGTAACCTCATTTAGCGGCATCTCATCCTTTATTTCAATCAGATTCGAAATAAAACCTCTTCTTTCATCATTTTCAGCTGTACAAATATCTTCAACCTGTTGATCTTGATAATTATCCTCTAATATTTCTGCGTGCTGCTGAAACGGATTTTGATAGAGTGATTCCATGATTTCTTCGTCCATGACTTCATCGTCTCCATAAAAATTCTCAAGATTTTCAATGAAACTATTAACATGTTCGCAACAATTCTGCACTAATACTAAAGATGGACAATATTCTTTATACCTTTCAAATAATATGGTATGAAAATCTTTTAAACAATAAATAGAAGCAGGTGGAAAACTTTCATACCAAGATCGAGCTTCATCTTCCAGAGTAGCCATGAACATCTTCATCAAGAAATATTCAGGAAAATCGATCTTTAATTTATGCACATGGATGTGAAATTTCACCAGATGAAGAGCAGCGTCATTACCTTCCGCATTTCTGAACATAGGAAAATTTTGAAGCCAATCCACCTTGGGCATTTTATTTGGGAAACCTAGAATATGATCTCGGCTCATGGGAGCATATCGTATTGCAATACGTTCCATCTTTAAAATCCTAAAGCTACTGATCTTCCTGCAACAGTGGAGTCACCATGAAGGATTTGATTTCCTGGATCTTTCAGTGAATGGAGTCGCTCGATGAATGTTTTCAGCCTTTATATGCATCTGATTGTTGTTCACCATCAACATTCAGATATAATACTTTGTCATTCTTTACCGGGGGGGATATGATCTACTGTTTTAAATTAAAGATCCCCAGTATGGTTGCTAGAGATGTTAGCACCTGAATTGGACCCCGGGCTGAAAAGGGCAACACAGGGTAACAACTAAACCATGCTCAGCCTTGTAGCTAGCCCTACAAGGATAGGAGAGGGCTCTCTCCGTGAAAAGAATATTCAATGAAACACAATAATAATCTAATGTTAGGCTAGATAAAATGATGGGGATAAAATTTTTAATAAATGAATGAATTTCAGGGATGTGTGGGATAAAATGAGACAATTTTAAACTGGGAATTAAATTAGGACACAGGATGGAAATGTGTATGTTCGTAGACATGTTAACTAATGGAACTGTATATCAATGTACCGAAAATTCCTATTGAATGATGTTAGCATGGCATAATGAATGATGATATGGTAGTGCAAGGTGGAGGACACATGTCACCCATATTCAAGGTTTTAGGCATGCCAACTAGGAAAATACGAGTGACACATGTCACACATCAGTAGTAATACATGGTATGTAAAAATTCAGCATATACCACATTTCAAATGGTGATTGGATGTTGGATAATGAGGTGGCATGTTGATCTTGCTACGAGCTTATCGACCTATTGGAAAATTGCAAAGATTTGCAGTGATAGTGAATTCGTCGATATCCTGGTATTTTGTCTTGGGATATCACTATATTTACATATTGACACTATGACATATCAAAGGGTAACTATATTGACATATCAGAGCGTTGGAAGCAATGGAAAAGTGTGCTTGCATAGAAATATCAGTAATGGTGGGTTCCACTATGACATATTGTTGGACGGATAAGTCGTTCTTTCAGACAAGACAGACCTCCCAAGTGCCCTACGGATAGCTAGCAAAAAACGGACAAATAAAAACCATGTTCTCTAGATATTGTTTGATATGGAATTAATTATAATAGGGTTTTAGAAACCTACTTGTAGTCCAGCGCTGATCTTATTTCTAGTGGCTTGAAGAAAGTTGTCGTCAAGGATCTGCAGTCACAAACACAAGAAAAGATCAAAATCACCTGTATAATAAATAAATTTATGAATCAAACATCTATCAAGATGATCAAGGAATTCAAGAAATGAGATTATCAATTAAATAGCCCATTGAGAAAACAATATTCATTCGTATTATGTTAAATAAGAAGAGCCTTAAAACTGTGTCCACCTTGATGTCATACAGGCCTTCCTGGGGTCTGGAATAGGCATTTCCTTTACTCTGACAATCCTTGAACTCTTCCAACCGAGATACATACAGGTATGTAATATTTCCCACATAAAATCTCAGCTAAAAGGGTCTAAGTTCCAACAACATTTCACCTCCAACAATACTAAAGATTGAACTCCCTTTGAGGCTACCCTATGCCTCTTTTTATAGTGAAAGAGAGGAGGTTAGAGCTCCAAACAAGAAGGGATAGAATCCTACTTAAAAGGGATTAACTCCTTACATCAAGGGGTTAGCTCCTTAATGGATGGGATACATGAACCTGAAAAGAGCGGACTTTCCACCGCAGGAATGTTTTTAGAAGCTTCCAAAAATGATTCAAACTGAGCTTCTAGATTTTACTTGCGCCTTTTTTATATTTTACAGGGGTCCGCACCCTTAATGAATAAAAAGTGCATTTGGCTCCACAAGATTTATAGCCAAAATGTGCGGCACCGCAGGAAATATTAAGAGAAAGTGCAGTACAAGAGTTTTTAAGACTTTTATGAGCTTTTCTCTTAATTTCAAGGCTTGACTTTAGGAACTTTGATGTTGTAGAATTCTAAGGGAGTACTAAAATTTCATGGTGACAAATTTCAGTGTAACAAATTTCCCCCTAAAGTGCGAAGTCTGAGAGTATTCTAAGAGTGATGTGTTTTATCATTTCAAGGATTAGCCTGTGGACACCCCAGTTGGAACCCTATAAAAACATTCAATGAAAAACATATATATATATGTGTGTGTGTGTGTGTGTGTGTGTGTGTCATTGCTGAGGTAGGCATTCCC
This sequence comes from Pinus albicaulis, assembly GCA_034641835.2. Lineage (NCBI taxonomy): Eukaryota > Viridiplantae > Streptophyta > Pinopsida > Pinales > Pinaceae > Pinus > Pinus albicaulis. The sequence goes on along the minus strand of CM076582.1, from coordinate 1,626,554,477 downwards.
ATACTCAGATCAAAACTAACTAAACTTGTTCTGATACAGAAATGATTTTAATATTACATCAATAGTGTAGACACAGCATGGGCGCAGCCATATGTAATGAATAGTCTACTGCATAATGAATAATAAAACTCCTCGTAGCCTGGATGGTGGAAACTAGATCCAGGGTCTTGATTTCTGCTTCCCGAACTAGTACGATTCTATCCATGCGATTAAATGTGTTGAAATCAATCATGGTAGAAACCAATTGATTACCAGTCAATGATGTGAACTGTTAACAAGTGTGAGAGAAACCACCAATAATGAAAATGGCTCTCAAGCACTCATTACAATCCATGAAATGTGAATAAGTGATCTGAAGTCGAACATTTCATGGAATCATTCAATCGAAGGTCAATGATGCAACCTGTCGTCGAAGGTGAGAAACCTGCCATTAAGGCATGCAAATTCCAAGGTACTAATGGATTCTAGATCAACTTCCTAGATGATGAGCTGTTGTCGATAGAAAGTGATCCGTCGTAAGAAGGCTCACGACACGAAACCATAGATCAAGTTTTGAAGAAATTTTTTGCAAGGACTGACTCAGGGATGGTCATCGTGAATGGAGACAAATGTTTGCAAATGAATGGTTTGTTTGAATATCCTCTTGAACACATAACGACACTGTAGATGGTTTGGTGATAGTTACCCTAAGCTAATACCTAGAAACCGGCTGAAGACCTTCAATATGGTTTGATTAACTGATATGCAAAGGATTTCCCAACCAAGGTAGAAGTGTAACAAAAAGTGTCGTGTTCAAGAGTGGTGTAATGATTTTACAAATCAAAGTGTACAAATGAATCTATTCTCTCTCTTTTCCCCCACTATTTCTGGCAAGTACCTCTTTATTTTTTGACAAGCTTGAGGAGGATAACATTTGCTTGTTTATAAGCTCATCCTTCTGATGAGTCCAACTTAGTTTAAAATTGAACCCTAAGAAGGAGTGGTCCGTTCCTATTTGAAATTGACAGGTCCTTTACTGTTAAATTTTAACGAGTTCAGTATAGGAGAAACTCGGTGTTTGTCATTTTTAGAGAGTCAGAAGAAAAAACTTAAGAAAACTCCATGGGAGTACTTTTTCGTAATTTTAGTCTCTCAGGCCCGAAAAAGGATAAAATAATGTGAGAGAGAACTCTATTGACCATGATTAGTCAACGTATACCTTTTTCGTAAATAGTCCATTTCAGTCCGGAAAAGGGGTAAACTTATACTGAAGGGATGACCGTTCATTTCCTTTAACGAGTTCGAATAGTCAAGTACTCGACAATCTTTTCATTTTTAGAGACTCTGAAAAGGGCTTAAAAGAGGACTTCATGGTTTCGCTTTTTTGTAAATTTTAAAGAACCTGAAAAAGTGATAAAATTATACTCTTCATCAAAAATGATTATTTTGCCTGAAAAATCTGGTATTCTGCACAAAAAACTCAAAAAATTAAACATACCTGTTTCAATGACAAAAATATTTTGAAAAACCATCTTTTTAAAGTGAAAAATAAACAAATTTAAAATTAATTTATTCGAAAAAACTTATAAAAAGGAGTTTTTCAAGTTCATTTTTACCGTTTGAGTTTGGAGTGAAAATTTTAGAGCTTTTGGTAAAAAACGCTTTGGAGAAGATTCTGGAAAAATTGACCATTGGAATCGAAAACCGTCTACTCCAGGTAATCCACAACCTCTTTCTCTTGCTTTTCATCTGTTCATTTTCTTAAATTAGGGTCTAAATTTCATTTTTTGGAGGAAAATAGGTTCAAAAATTTGCCCTCAGGGGTCTGCAGGTAGGACAATAGGTACCTGCGGACCCCGACATTTTCCCACAAATGAAAATGTTGAGGCTCGCACTTTTAACACAGAGCCTGTGCGGAGCTACGTACTGTCTCTGAGCGTAAAGTGCGGGGGCACCGTAACGATTAAAAACTCATTTTCCTCCTAAATTACCCAAATTTTTTGTTTTAAAATGATTCTAATCCTTCATTTTACTCATTGTAGGATATTTACAATGCTCATTTGGCGAGAACGGGAACATGAGGAGGTAGATGAAGCAACAATGATTCATCAACCTACTTTGCAAGTTTTAAGAGCATGCGGGCTATTCAAATTCTGGGCTATCAGTGGCATGAGAGCTCAAGTAGATCTTCTCACTTGGTTGGTAAGCAAGTGGGACGTTCAGGACCAGTGTTTCGTGATTCGAGGCCACCGGCTCAAAATTGAGTTGGAGGACATATATTTTTTGACTGGTTTGTCTAAGAGAGGCGAACCACTTTCTCTATTTGGGGCTAGGCCGGGTGGCCAATCTGTTTCCAGCTTGCAATTAGAGTTTTGTAATGATGAAGCCAATCCTAGAGATAAACGGATTGAAATTAAAACTATCATCTGTCCTGAGTTAAAAGTGATTGCATTTACCGTTTTCAAGTTGTGCAGAAGTGCAGCTTTGCATGTAGCTACTAGTTCTCAGATGTGGATTGCAATAGATTGTTTCCGAGGCACCATATTCAACTAGTGCGAGGCAGTGTTGGATAATGTGAAAGGCCAACTTACCAAAGCAAATATGGGAAGTTAAACAACTTCGGGTATGGATCTATCGTGGTTACCTTTGCTCTAGAGAGGATTCCTATGTTAGCCCCACAACATATTCCTGTTGATGCTGGTAGACCTTGAGAGCCTCGGATGGTTCGATGGGTTGCTTTGATGGCCCGTCACAGTGAGGGTGGGGAGATTGTTCGATTTCCCTGGACTTATTTTCGTTGGTTAGAACGCCAACTTTTTGTGATAGAGGATTTTCATTATGCGGGCATGGATTTTTGAGGCGACCGAGATATGCCCCTTCCTCCAGGAGCTCAGTGGGATGAGTCAGGTAATAAATCTCTTTGACAAGTTATAATTTCTAATTTTTATTTTGTTTTTAAATCATCCAAAACTGATAACAAAAAAAAAATCAAATTCATATGTGGGTCCAAGTCGACCAGCCATTCTCCGCCCCTTTTACCAGAGGCAAAGGGATGCAGCAACACCATCACCACCACCACAAGATTAAACAACAGAGATCTTGACTGATTTAGAACACCATTTGGAGCGGTTAACTATGGATATTCCTGAGACTACCATAGATGACATCCCACTCCGCTTACAAAGATACGTCATTGGTGTTCCTAGACCATTCAAGAGATTTTTAACTAGGGTGGCATGAGCAGTAGTGTATTATCGTGATCATCATCACGGATAGTGGATGATTGACTGTATAGACTCATTTTTGTATCACTTTTTTCCAATCATAAGGCATTTTGAACCTATGATCGAAGACGATGTACTATTTTTTGAACACTACATTTATACTATGATATACTATTATTTCCAGTTACCTGTTAAATCATGTTATCGAATGTTGATTTACTATTTTATTGTTGCAAATGTCTATTTATAACACTAGAAGCTATTGCATCTGCTAATGTGTTTAAATTTCTTGGAATGTGTTGATACTCAATATAATCGAACTCTCGTTCTAAGAGACAAACCCTTAAAAATAATCTTAATAATGTTGGGTTTCTAATGGCATATACTTGGTCTAACTGTAATACAACGCGTTCAGAATCTAACCTAACGATCAAACTCCAAATTCCAAATGAAATGGATTCTGATAATAATTAAATAATTGCACTATATTCAGAAATATTGTTCATTGTTTGACCGAGGCTTACCCATGCATAGATACTAACTCTTCAGTGGTGAATAAATAACCCAAGCTGCAGAAGATAGGTTCCTTGTACTATGACAAGCGCCATCAGCAAAACCAATATATGTTTGAAAGGACGTCGACATCTGCGATATCAAGAGCAATCCAGATAAGCAGGAATAGTAGTAGAAGCACACTTAAGCTAGGCACATGTTTCTAATCTATAGCACACCAGCTAGAAAGTAACTAATATACAGAGAAAATCTCCACACAAAAATCAAGCATAATATCTCTTCAGATTAAGTCCATTTCTGGGTTTACCTAAAGAGACACCATCAAAATCAATCAATTCATAGGCCCCTTTTACAAGCTGTCGCTTGACATTATAAGGACCATGCCACATGGGTGCGAATTTCCCAGCCCCTAGTTTATCGTTGGCTTGATCATAAATCAAAACTAAGTCTCCTTCTAAAAAATTATAAGGGGTAACACTTCTATCATACTGAGCTTTCATTCTTTTCGCATGAGTCTCAGTAGCTAATGCAGCGGTGCGTCGATTATCATCTAATTGAGCCAAGTATAAAAAACATTTCTCCTATTCAGAAGTGGCTGGTAGTAACTCTATGGCTAGTTGGAGTGACGGTATCTCACATTCAATGAGTAATACCACTTCTAAACCATAAACTAGTTGAAAAGGGGTAAAACCTGTCGATGTTTTTGCTGAGGTTCGATATGCCCAAAGTGATGAAAAAAGCATGGTATGCCAATTCGACTTATGAATTCCAATGATTTGTTTGATCATGGTGACTAAAACTTTATTAATTGCTTCAACTAAACCATTAGCCTGCGGATAATATGGTGTAGAACTGTCATGGCGTAGGCCAAGTTGGTCCGTTAACTCGGTCATCGTGATATTCCGAAAATGGCTCCCCTGATCAATAATTATCACTTGGGGTACATCGAAATGAGCAATCACATGATTGAATACAAAAGTGGCTGCAATTTTTCCATCTGCCACAAATGTAGGCATCGCCTCAGCCCATTTGGTAAAATAATATACTACTAGAATAATATACCCATGCCCCTCGGCCGAGTGAAGGTTACAAGTAATGAAGTCAATGCCCCATTTTGCAAAAGGACCGACAACAATTATAGGGTGAAGAGGAGCAGGTGGTGCACGCATTTTTCGATCGAAGATTTGACAATTATGACATTTTCGGACCGCGTAAATACAATCTTTAAACAAGGATGACTAGAAATAACCTGCGTGCAAAATCTTTTGGGTTGTGGCGTACCCAGACATATGACTACCACATGCTCCAGAGTGACAGTCATTTAAAACTTTTTCAGCTTCTTCATGGGTTAGAAAACGTCGAAAAACTGAGTCTGCACCACGATGGTATAGTGTGTCGCCAACAATATGATATTTTTGAGAATGGAAACGTATTTTTTGTCGTTGCGACTGTGAGAGCTCAGGCCGAAAAGATTGGCTTTGAAGATAAATGATAATATCTCCATACCAAGGATCAATGGTACTAATAAGAAACAAGGATTCATCCGCGATTGGTTGTTCCGCCACAGTTTTGTATCAGTACGTGGGAAATCACACATAAGTTCAGCAAATATCAATGATTTCTTGGATTTGGATTTTTCAAACTCCAAATCAAACTCCTGCAGGATAACAATCCATTTGGAGTATTTGCCCACTAGCAATTGTTTGGTGAAAATGTACATCATAGGGTTACAATCAGAGATCACTGTTGTTTTTCGTAAAAGTATGTAATGACGAAAACATTGGACAACTTGAACAACTGCCAAGGCCAATTTCTCCACATGTGAATATTTGATCTCAGTTGGATGCAAATTTCGACTAAGATAGTAAATCACATGTTCACCATGGAATTCATCTTCCTGAACTAAAACCATCCCTATCATGGAATCGAAAGCGGAAAGGTACAAAAGGTAATCTTGGTTGTAGTTGGGAGGATGCAGTAACGGTGCATGGGTCAATGTGTGTTTCAATGCATCAAAAGATCTATCAACAACCTTGTCCCAAAAGAAAGGAATATTCTGTTTCAACAACCTAGTGAAACCTTTCGTTAACTCGGCATAGTTAGGAATGAATCGACGTAAAAATTTTGCTTTCCCTTGCAAAATTTGGAGTTGGCGAAGAGTAGAAGGAGGTAAATTGATGATTGCCTCAACCTTCGACGGGTCAACACGAATGCCTGCCTTTGAGACAATAAATCCCAACAATTGTCCAGATTGTATGCAGAAAACACATTTGTGAGGATTTAGAATAATCTTATAATGCCTACATCGTATAAAGATGGCTCGTAAAAGAGTAATATGATATGCTCTATGTGAAGAATGAGCAGGCAAATCATCGAGGTAGGGCTGCACAATGTGTTTAATGTCGTGAAATGCATAAGACATGGCCCTTTCAAAAGTGGCACCAGCATTCTTAAGGCCAAAAGGTAGTTTGCGATAAGCAAAAGTTCCCCATGGATAAATGAAAGTTGTTTTAGGCTGATCTACAGGGAGTATGTTGATTTTATTGTAGCTGGAAAATCCATCCATGAACGAGAACATTTCACTTCCAGCACAATCGTCAATAATTTGATCGATGTAAGGGGTTGGATAATTGTCTTTTGTACAAGCTCGATTTATATCCCTATAGTCGATACATACTCGTATTATTCCTTGTTTTTTATTGACCAGAACAATATTAGATACCCAGTCTGTGAGTGGAATTGGATAAATAAAACCTGCATGAAGTAATTTTTCAACTTCGGCTTTAATAGCAGCAGCTTTTCTCGGATGTATCTGATGTGATCTCTGTCTAACGAGTTTAGAATATAGGTATGTCTTGATTTCATGAAAAATAATCGACGTATTGATTCCTGGCATTTATTCATATGACCAGGCAAAAATTTCGCGGAATTCCTGAAATAGGGGTTTATATGCTTGGATTTCATCAGTTGTACAAGAAGCACCTATATGAATGTTTTCAACAATTCCAGGTTTTATTGAAATGTCAAGAGGAACCGTTGTAGAAATATTTTCTAAATTCAATTCAGAATTGAAACGTGAAAGAGGATTTTGAGGGTCTTTGACATAATCAATGGTAAAAATGGAGGAAAAATCATTCTCAAAATGACCGGGATCAGGTAAAAATGAAGACCTATGATGAAGATCTTCCCATGGTAACTCATCTACCGACAAGAATTCACGAATATTTTCATCAGTATTGAATACTTGTTGAGCAGGATTCGGAATTGGTGTCGAAGCTAAGCTCGATATTGAAAATGATTCCTGATTGATCACATTCACTGGATCAGATTTAGTTGAAGGAGTATTTGATATGCTAACTCAAAAGGACTCAAAGGTATCGAGCCATCGAAAGAATCCAATTCTGATTCTGAAGGTACTATCCAAGGATCATCAAAGGACATAGTACTTGATGTAATCATATTGATATTAGCAATAGGAAGTTGTATGTTGGGAGCAGGCAGAGAAAAAGTTCCCAGTAAAGCTGAGTCTTTAAGCAAACCTACTCCGACATCCTTATAAGGGATAGTCGATTTTTCGATATGTTGGATGCTATCAGTAGAGGCTGGGTGGGATGAATAATATGAGAGATGATCTATTTTAAAAATCTTTCCTTTATGAGGAAACATGATGAGACGAAAGATCGATGATACAACAACAGTCATAGCGTAAGACCAGCTATGACCCAGGAGAAGGTTGTAAACCAGAGGGGCATCAACCACCTCCACATTTAGATTAACCATTTTGCCTTCGACCTCTATTGGTAGATCTTGTAAGATACCATATGGCTGAAAACCTCTTCCATCAAAAGCTTTGAGAATAGTTGGTGATTGGTTAATGGTCGGAGAACCAAGTGATTTCCAACATTTTAATGACATAATACACGTAGAAGCCCCTTCATCAACAACAATACGAAAGATACGTTTTTTTTTTACTATTACCGGAATCTAAAAAGCCATTTGATGGGGTAGGCGGGGTGTAAAATTCTCTAAATCGAATATCATGAGGTTCAAATTCTGGAGATCTACGGCTCCTAAGGTTGACAAAAGTAATTTTCTTTGAGCTGGGCATGATTGCAATACTTCCAAAGTCGACATTGCTGAAGGGTAGATTTCCAAATCTTCAACAATATTGTAATTCTGAGCAGCTCTCGCATGTGGATTGAAATCTGATTTACTAAGTACACCTTTTGTAGGCGGTTTAATCACTAATTCAAGATTTTGTTTCTCAATCTGTAATGGATCAGAAACTGAAGGAGATGTAGTTGATTCAGAATTGGATGTTTCTGCTTCTTTACCAGTATTTTTACTACCATAATCTTGCGATCATGTCACAACCATAAAGATATTCTCAAGTGTATTGGAGGAAGATCTAACCATGTTACTATCTTGAGCGGGAAAAGGATCCTTCAAGACAGCAGGTATAGGCGAACCCTTAATTAATTTTGATACCTCAGCTCTATGCGGGCACTCTTTTGTAAAAAGATCCTCATCACAGATAAGACAAGGATATCGAGGTTTACATTTTTCATCCGTTGGTTCAGTTGTATCATTTTTATCTTTCATCAGTTGGTTCAGATTTGTTTTTAGATGACTCTACAACATGAATATCGGCGGAAGCTTCTAGGGAAGAATCTCCTTTGGGTGAATTGGGTAAAGTGATAATATGAGAAGTGGTCTTGGAAGACTTCTTCTTACTTTTACCAGTGCTAACAGAACCAATTACACCATCAGCGGCATGAGAGCCAGAAGGAGTTGCAGTTAATTGACCAGGTCTTGGTAAATCGGGGATTTTATCATACAGAGTACTTGATTGAGTATATACAAGGTCAAGGTACTGAGCTTGCACAATGACTTTCTCTTCTGTAACAACGCCTCCTTTGGCCACATCTTCAGTAATTTTGGGCAATAATGATTTAATAAACCATTCAGCCAAAATTTAATCTGAAATAAAGACTTTCACTAAACGCCTTCTACGTCTCCATTCATGAATATAATCAGTTATGTACATAGACATAGATTGTTTTAATGAAGTCAGCAATTTTGTGTCGTTTTTGTATCTGATAGGCAATTGAAAATTGGTTAAGAAAGTAGTAGCTAGTGCATTAAAATTATTAAAAGAGCTGCATGGTAACTCAATGTACCATTTGGCAGCTAGACCAATGAAAGTTATTTAAAAAAGGCGCAATCGAATCGAATCATCGATTAGTGAATTGGATGCGCACCAGAGGTGATAAGTCATAACGTGATTAGATGGGTCCTCTCCTGACTTACCTTCAAACTTCAGAATATCGATGGGCAACTTGTTAGGCATCAGCGACCAATATGGAAGATAAAAAATGGGATTGTTTGTAAGGCGTGATAGATCCGGTAAATCTAAAGTTGCTATGAATGGTAACCGATGGCTAGGGTCTTGATAACCTTGTGTGATCAAACCAGTGCTAGGAGGAGGATATACAGGATACCCTAGAATCGGATGCACATTCGGAATCGTGAAACCTCCTGGGTAACCAGGACTAACTGGACCATACTGTGGTTGTTGAGGTACTTGATAAGTATACCCAAGGTACAGATGATATTGATATACTGGTTTTGTGTAGCCTGTCCAAATTGATATTTTCCCTGGTACGGTTGATAAGTAAACAACGGTTGACTAGAGACAATCGTACTAGTACCAGCTTGTCCTGTAGGCATCTGGACCGTAGTCTGAATTGTAGGTCCTGACTGTGGTACAGAGGCTTGAGGAATTTGCATTGATGCAGGGATAGAAGAAACCGAAGCTACATATACTCTAGAAATAGGTGTTGTAGGTTAAAAAGAAGTTGCAGTAGCTGCAATAGTCTGAGGCAGAGTCTGATGTGTACTAGGCCCAGGCTGTTGAACAGAACCAGGTGCAGGGACTTGAACAGTAGGCTGGACAGGTTGCTGGGTGTTGGTATCCTGTGTTTTGACAGTTTGGCAAATCAAAAGACAAGGCAACATCAGAACCAATCTTTAGAGTTCCAGGATCTAGTCCTCCTGTTCTCAGAGAGGGATCTCTCAAATACTTGTTTGCAAAGGTTTATCTTGTTTGCTTTGGTTATGGATTTTAGACTAGTTATTACATGCAGATGTTTGTTTGTTTGGGTTGAGTTGATACAGCAGAATATGAAAGGTCTAGGAAAGATAGACAGAAAGAGGAAATATCTGATTCATTGGGCAATGGAGTCAAAATAAGATCATGACAAAATCTTCAAGGGATATGGGATATCAAAGGGAAAATCTAACTTGGCCACAGGATCCTTTGTTTTGGAATGAGATGGACATTAATGGTTTGGAAAAAGAAATTTAATTCTCAACAAAGGGAACTTGAGAAACATGACTTATCAATAAAGAGATATTTGATAGACAGGGCTAACCATAAATTCTACAAACATTATTTAAGCAAATAATGATTTCAAGACAACTTCTAAAATGAAATCTAAGATTCGGGGAACACCCTATTTCCTCAAAGATCTTATTTTAAAGGATTTAGAAAACATAAAAGATTCACTGATAGTTGCATTCATAGAAGAGGAAACACCTAAATAACATCTCGTGTTTGCAACTATAAAGACCTTCAAACAACCATGGCTGTGGCAGTAAGTAAAGATCAAACCGAATTTCTTTGAAGCTAACTTAAGACAATGGTACTTCGAAGAGAGACTTCAATAACGGCTTTCAAGTGATGGCAGACAAGCAGGGAGAACCATAACATGCTGAAACCAACTATTTGAGCTATCAAGGAAATAAACGAGCATGAAGAATAAAGAGAAGTTTTAAAGCCTCTAAAATACTCCAGCAGAAGAAAACATAAAACAGTGAAGGGTGAACAGGTCTAAGGTGCTTCTAGGAGTCATTTCTTAGCCTAAAACTTTCAGCCTACTGTAGTAAGAAAATATGGAACATAATGAAAACAAGGAAAAAAACATTTAACAATTCAGAGCACTTCACCAACAGCCAAGCTCATGGATCAAGTGATAGAGCCTTCTCAAGAACAGACATGCAACGGCATCATCAAGACATCCAAGACTCCAAATTATTTTCAACTTCAACAGACTTGTATATTTATTTCAGAGAGTTTTGATATTACAACTTGTGATCAAACAGCAACCCACATCTTTCTCATCTTCTTCTGAGGTATTTATAGAAGAATGAGGAGGTGAGAACTAACAAAAATGATTCCTGAACCATTAGCCGTATTAAATGACTTCTATCTCTCGAGGGGTTCGATGGAGAAGTACAGTGTGATCACCGTATTAATGCTTACACCACACGTTCGTGGGAGCTTTATTTGACTTCGAAAATCTATGTTCTGTCCTGAGCAACTCTCAGCTATTTTCTATTACACTCCTGCGTAACTAATCAGCGCCGGGAGTATATTTCCTGAACCAATAACTTCGGCCTCTGTTTGAAAGGTTTGAGGCAACAGGTGGCTCTTTGTAGTAGCTGCGGAATCACTTTGCCTCGAGTTGTGGCGGTGGAGGCTTTCTGTTTGATAAAACACTTTAGGTTTTCTTTAAACTGTGTTTTGAGTCGGGGATTAGGCTTTTGATAACTGTCTTAGCCGTAATCCCCGTAATACTGTCTTCAATCTTCTTCTGCTATGCTTTATTCTCAAAACTGATACTCTTTAACTGTTCTTTCGAATAAAACAGTGTCTTGTCGATGTGCAGGGCCGCGCTGGGCTTTTCGGCATCAATGCTCATGAAACATTGACAAATCATTGAATCCAACCGTGTGAATGATTCCTTTTAACAACTCGAAGGCGTAGGAAACGTCTTTCCCAACCCTCGGCTTTCTTTCATTATACAATGGAAAACCATTAAAACACCTGCAAAACACAAAAATAGTTAAGAAATCCTGCTGAAATAGGTTTAAAATGCTTCGGAAGGCAGGAGAGGAGCGTAGCCGTCGGATGAAGGCAACCAACGGTGGAGATCTGCATAGAAAGGCAAAAAGGATAGCGGGAGAAGAATAAGGAGGAGCAGTTTTGGACCGTCCGATCCAGACACGTGGGCGGTCCAGATCTAATAGGAGGGTCTCAATCGGAGGTGGCAGAAAAGGGGATGCGATTGAAAATTCCAGTGCGCTTAAGCGCTGGCCGTTGATCTGTAGATCAGATCGACGGCGGGGAATGAATCGGAGGTAATTGCAAGGGGGTGAAACATTTTGATGCGATTTTTAGCACAGACCGTTGATCTAAGATTCAGATCAACGGTGGGAAATGAATCGGGGTAGTCCCAATCGGAGGGATGAGGAAAAGAGTGCGATTTAAACAAAAAACTCCAATGTGATTAAGCGCTGTCCGTCGATCTGCAGATCAGATCGACGGCGGAGAGTGAAACGGGGGATGGCTGATCGGCGGGTGCAAACAAGTGTATGCGATGGAAAACCCCGATGCGATTGGGCGCTGGCCGTTTGATCGGCTTACAATCAACGGTGGAGATTAGTTTTCAGAACGAATCGGCAGAAACCCTTATAATATATCAAAACCCCAAGTTTTTAATATAAACGAAGGTTTAGTGGATCAGGGCGGAAATAAAATATATACAAAGGATAGGCGCCCGCCTGCGGGGCCTTCGGATATATGGAACGCAAAGGGCCCGGGGCTTAGTACATCAAAGGCCAATCGCAATCGAAATCATGGGCCTGGTCTTTCCGATCAACCCATTGTGAATTTATCGATCGCGATTGCGCGATCGGTCTTTTCGATCAACCCATTAAAATATTAAACACGTGACTTCAAGATTTTAAGTTGAAACTTTGGATAAGCGGGTTCTTGGGTTTTATAAAGGAAAAAGAAGAATAGTAATGAAAATTTACAATGTTTTAAGCGCCGGAGGTGGGCTTACTGGATATATAAAATAAACGATGCGATCGAGTTTTTGTATTTAGAAAGGATTAATCGCATCGGAACATTTCAAACCAAAGTATGATCACAATCGGAACTTTTGAATGGAGCATAATTCTCGCGCATTTGGATACTTCCGATGTGATGAGCGCTGAACAGGGTTAGCGCTTGGTTTTTTAATGGAAATGGGGGTTCCGAAACAGTTAAAATGTGAGTTTTCAACTATGGAAAGGGGAATTTTTCATGAATGGAAAGAAGAGGACTTATGAAAACAAGGCAGTTTTGATGGAGAAAAAGGGGAGCAGATGAAAGGTTTGAGAAGAGGGAAAATGATGGTCTTTCAGCAGTCTTTCATTTGGAATCAACAGAATTTTCTGAGTATAAAATGGGACAGCAAATGAGGATTTGGGACAGAGGCATGAGACCTTAAAAAGACTTCAAGAGCCAACAATTTTTAGTGATAAAATTTGTTCTTTGGAGGCTTAAAAAATATCTTAGCCACCTTTTGGTATAAAAAAATATTATAGGTGGCTAACAGTGGCTCCACTTGGGGATGGTGCCTTCTTGAAGGTATCAAGAATTCAGACTTGAGTTCTGGGAGGTTGACTAGTTGCCTCACCCATTGGGCTGTCTTTCTGTGTTTGAATGATCTTCTCTAAAAACATATTTGGCAGCCATGAAAACAATGGACCTTTATCAACTAGCTTGCTACCTACCCAATCCTATAGATCTAGCATTTTTTCTTCATGAGAGTGCACTTGGATTGGCAAACTCTATTCACAACATGTTATTCTTTTGAAAGCAGGAAATCTAATCTACTTCTAATCCTTATTTCTCCCTGAACTCAGATTAAACAGTTGAGCTCAGATATTTCTCTACCTAGTCTACTGTTTGTTGGGATTAAACAGTCCAACAAACTTTCATTCTCTAAATTCTACAACAGAAAATTTAAAAAATAGTCAAGTCAAGATTGAGCTGTTTGACTTGCTATGATCTATGGCATAAGAACAAGCTGCACATAGATTATTATTTGCAGAAAATTAAATCAAAATGGAAGGCTTAAGATCTGAAAGTTTCTCATTATGGCCTTCTTTTTCTTTATAGCTCTGTTTTTAATTTTGTTTTGAGCTGTCTCTTCCTTGATATCTGATTCAGGTTTTGAGCGGATTAGAACCAGATTTTTACATCTTCTTGACTCAGAAAAATAAAACAAGTGTGAGTCATTTCTCTTTAGGAAACTCAGGTTCAGATTTTGAGTTTGTTTGAACCTTCAATTTCTATCCTAATCTATCTACTGATAAGCCAAGATTAAACAGTTTGGCAAATCAAATTCACTACCCTATTAGCAGAAAATTGAAAGCTAATTAGTCAAGATTAAACAGTTTGACTAATTAGAAGTGTGTTTTAAGGGAGTGGCATTTAAGCTTGCACACTTTCAGATTTATTTCTCTTTTTGGCATGGGGCTGTGCCTTTCTTGTTTTTCATTTCTGCCCTCTTTTCTTTCTTTCTTTTTTTTTGTGTTTTTTGATTTTTATAACTTTTGAATGCAATGGTTAGACTATGATATTTACAGTGGAGACAAAAATGCTTTGAAACTTAAGACTATTGGCAGAAGTAATGCTTGAGCATCCTGCCATTGACAGGACCTCCATATAAGTCTTCTCCATTCAATTCTTTCAAGAAAAATGTATTATGACCCCTCCCAGCATGAATAATATATGGCCCTTTCCACAAGTTCTCAAACTTGCCATGTTTCCCCTTCTCTTCCCTCCGTGAATCCCACTTAAGAACAACACTTCCAACCTGGAAATTGTTTACCTTAGTCCTCTTATCAAATTGATTCTTCATATTTTATTGGACTAACTGTGTTCTCTCATAAACTTCTTCTCTAGTCTGCTGCAAATGGATTGTTTGGTTGATCCTCCTCTGCATATCATTTTCCTCAACCTGTAATTCTTGAAGGAGTTTTATGACTGGAACTCCTAATGAGGTAGGAAAAATTGCATCCATGCCATAAACTAACTGATAGGGGGACATATTTATTGATTTCTTTGTAGTTAGTCTATCAGCCCATAAGGCATGAACCAACTTACTGTGCCATGATTTTTGATTTTCTTCCAACAATTTTTTAATGATATTGATGAGACTCTTGTTGGAGGATTCGGCTAATCCATTTCCTTGGGGGTAGTAAGCAGTGGAATGGCCCAAGGTTATATGGTATTTGTGACAGAAATCAACCATCTTTTTGGATTTGAAAGCAGCAGCATTGTCTGTTATGATTTTTCTGGGACAACCAAATCTGGATAGGATGTGGGTTTCAAGAAACTTGATAATGACAGAGTCATTAGCATTCCTGGTAGGTATAGCTTCTATCCATTTGTTGAAGAAGTCAGTGGCTGTGAGGATCCACTTATGTTGAGCTGAGGAAGATGGATGAATTTCTCCAATGAAGTCCAACCCCCATTGTTGAAAGGGTGCCTCAACTCTGATAGGATGTAGGGGTAAGGGAAGGAGTTTTTTCTTGCCATCAAAGATTTGACACTTATGGCAAGACATGACCAGCTTCTGAGTATCTGGGAAAAGTGTAGGCCAATAGTAACCTGATCTGAGAATTTTTTTTGCTGTGGCCTTCCAGTAGAGGTGTCCTCCACATTCACCATCATGTAGTTCGTGCATGATCTTCCCTGCATCATCTTCAAGTAAAAATTTAAGCAAAATTCCAACAACGTTTTTCCAATATAACACCCCGTCCAAAATGCAAAAACTCAAAGCTTTCTGTTTCAAAAATCTAGCTTTAGTTTTAGACAAAGAAGGAGGAGTATTCAAATATAAAAGCACATAAACAATGTCAGCATACCAAGGGGAATTTAGGAAAGTTTCCTCAATAAAAGGGGCGTCAGATTCTTCCATTTCTTCCAACACATCCACCATATTTACATCTAGTGCTTGGAAGTTGGACTCGGCCATAAGTTTTGCTAATCCTTGCCCCTTAACAAGTTTGGTGGGCCTAATTTCTAAGTCATATTCAAGAATAGTTGCAATCCATTTTCCCCTTTTACCATCAGGGTCTTGACTTAGAATATCCTTGACAACAGCATGCGGAACAAAAGCAATTATATGAGAGTGTAAAATATAAACCCTAAAGTCTTTTAATGCTTTTACTAATGCTAAGGCTTGCTTTTCCATAATGTTATAATTGAGAGGAGCATCTCTTAGGGCCCTACTAAAAAATGATATTGGTTGTTCTTGTCCGAGATCATTCTTTTGAAGCAAAACTGCAGCTATTGTATGTTCAGATGCAAAAGAAAAAATGTAAAAGTCTTTGGTAAAATCAAGACTAATTAGTACTTGCACTCGGGTAAGGGCTTGTTTGACCAGTTCGAATGATTGTTTGGCTGGCAAAGTCCATTTTACACCCACATTTTTCTTAAGCATGTTTGTGATGTTTTTCAATAGCTCAGCAAGGTTGGGAATAAACCTTCTCAAAAAATTAATCTTTCTGATGAAAGATTGCAATTCTTTGAGGCTTCTAGGATGGCTGATTTGCAATATGCCATCTATCCTCGTAGGGTCTATTTTGATTCCCTCTTCTGAAATTATGTGACCAAGAAGTTTCCCTTCTTGGGGTCCAAAGAGGGTCTTCTTGGGATTTAGTGATAAGCCAAATTTCCTACATTTCTCAAAAACCTTCCTTAGGTGAATCAAATGTTCTTCATCAGTTTTTGAGAAAATAGTTATGTCATCAAGGTAGATAATTATAAAATAGCCAATATCTTCAGAGAAGGCTATGTCCATGGCCCTTTGGAAGGTGGCCCCTGCGTTCATTAATCCGAAAGGCATTTTGACATACATAAAATTTCCCCAAGGTGTGGTAAAAGCAGTTTTGATTTGATCACTTGGGAAAACTAACACCTGATTGTAACCCGAGAACCCATCTAATAGGGATATTCTTCTTGATCCAACTACCCTTTGAAGTATATGGTCCATCTTAGGTAAAGGGCAATTGTCTTTTAAAGAGGCTCTGTTTAAATTTCTGAAGTCAATACAGAGCCTGATTTCCCCAGTTTTCTTTCTAATAGAAACTAAGTTTGATACCCATTCCGAAAATCTAATGGGTACTATGATCCCAGCGTTGTACATTTTCTCAATTTCTGCCTTAACCGAAGGTAATAAAAGGGGATTTATTCTCCTTAGTTTTTGCTTAAAAGGCTTTTGATTTTCCTTCAAGGGAATTTTATGCTGGATGATGCTGGTATCATATGATTTCAAGTCTTTGTATTCCCAAGCAAACACATCCTTAAATTATTTAAAAAGCTTTATGTACTGTGATTTTATGTGAGCTGGGAGGGTGCTGGATAGCTTGATCATCTTGGGTTCTGCGAGACTGCCTATGTTGTGTTCTTCTATATTTGTCTCCACAGGCCCCATTCTGGGTTCTTTAGCTACGTCGTTGAGATCAAACAGGTGTTATAAAGGTGTGAGACCTCTTGGGATTTTATCATTTTTGCATTGTAAGACTTCCAAGTCTTCTCGGTCTTCATTGTTCACTACCTCTGCTTCAAAAGGATTTTCGCAATGATTTATATCAGCAAGATATGTCATTTCAGCCTCTGGGATTTGTTCAATATACAAACAGTTTTCTTCATGGCTAGCTTCTGGTGTTGGTATGCTGAAATCATTTTCTGATTTTAAGAAATCATCTATGTGTTTGTCAGATTCGAACACTTGCTAGTGATCTTCGTTATCAGGCACAACAGGTCTGTGTTTCACCTTTACACTGAGTTGTTCATTTATCTCAGGTACTTGGCAATTTCTGGCAGTGAAGGCAAGTTCATTTGCTAGATGATTCTGTGCTCTAGGGATAAAAATGAGTTCATATTTTTCAAAAGTTTTTAACAAGTCAAGGGCATCATTTCGATATTCCCTAAGCTTTGGATTCTTGGCTGAGTATTCTCCTTTGATTTGTTTGATGATAAGCTCAGAATCCCCTAAAATGGATATCCTTTGGGCTTCTAATTCTTTAAGCAGTTGTAAGCCTAGGAGAAGTGCTTCATACTCGGCAATATTGTTAGTGCATGGGAAGTCTAATTTGTATGAAAAACTCTGATTTGTGTTTTGAATCCAGACACCTGCCCCTGCACTAGTTTTATTACAGGATCCATCGAAATTTATTGTCCAAAGTATATTTGACTCATTCTCATTTTCTTGTTGCTGTTGATTGTCAACGTTTTGAAGTTTATTTGAGGTGAAATTTGGTGGGTCTATATTTTCTTTACATGGTTGAGTAATTTCATCTTCGTTATACAAGATAAATGAATCTAAACTTGATTGAATAGAATAGATCAGAGTGTTGTTTGGTTTGTCCATGTTACTCACCATATACTTCATGTGGGCTTCCCTGTATAGTCTTCTATTTTGGTTGAAAATAGGGATGGTGGCATAAGACATGTCCATTTGAAGGCTTCCCTGAAGTTTGGCTCCCCATGATCTTGATAAAAGCATGCCATACTTAGGGGGAATGTCAGCTACAACGATGTCCATCACTAGATTCTTGGCAGGGATCTGAGCTAAGTTAACACATAAATATTTGATTAAACCTAAACATTTGACTCTACTTGAGTCAAAGGAATACAAATATTTGTACGGTTTAGTAATTTCTAAGCCTAAGCTTTCCATTACTACTTTGGGCATTAGATTGTGTGAAGCTCCGGAATCTAACATGGCATTGTGTAGAATTTTATCGTGTATGCTCAAACTGACATAGAAGGGAGGAACTGGTCCTTCTTGATATTTTCCTTCAACTTCTGGGCCAAACAACAGCTCAGGTTTGTCGTCTGTCAAGTTTAAGGTATCAGTATCACTTCCTAAGTTTAAAGCTTTTAAAACTTGGTTTTTGTACACATCTTGGGTTACTAGTTCAGCTAGGGGGATGGTAATCTTAATCTTGGCAATCTCCCCCTCAAGGCTGAAAGGAATAATTGACTTGTTGATATTTACATCTGTTTTTTCAATTAAATTCCTTTCAGCAATTTTACTTTGCTAAACCTGGTTTGGGATAGTAATTGGGATGGTTTTATTGGGACTACTAGCTGAAGTGCTAGGGGTACTTTTTTAAACATTTAGTTGGATTCCCTTGTCTTTGTTTGAGTCTGTTTTCTTGGCCGAAATGTTGGTTTTTTCTGCTATCTTTTTGGACTGGTTTTCCATGTTCTTTTTGACAGCAATGCTAGTATTCTTATCTTTTGAATTCTCTACACTTCCCTTGCTCCTAAGATCATACTGTTTGTGCACCTCCATGATTTCATTTTCAAAACCCAATCTATAGTCATCAGAATCTTCATAGGTGTTAGTATTCTGATCATTTGAGAAGAAACCTTGTTCTTCCTCGGTGAGGAAAACATCATCCCCACTGTCTGATCCAATCTTGTTTACATGTGATTCTTCCAATCTTTCCAACTCCCTGTCTTCCTCATATTGATCTACATAGTTCTGTTGAAAGGGAGGTCTGATTTGTTGGTCACTTTCTTTTTGCTTATCCTGATTGTTATCTTTTCTATAATTATGATTTCTATTTCTGTTTTGATTGTTTTGAAGTGCAGTCTGGCTTTGATTTGCTTGTGCTTTCTTAATTATGCTCATCTCTTTCATCATTTCTTCCAACATTCTCTCCATTTTTGAGCTTGAAGTAGAGGGAGGGGATTCCTCTCTGAAAGATACTCTCTTCTCAGTTTTCATTCTTGCTCTCTTTTCTATTAAGTTTACTTCCACAGAAAGGGCACCTCTCTACATATCTTCCAAAGTTGCAAAAACTCTTTCTCTGAGTGAATATGTCATGTCTGGGTCAAACCCTTCAGGAAATTTGTTTAAAGCTGAGCCCTGAGGAGGTTTTAGTTCAGGGGAAAGTGCGTTATACACGCTGTTAAATCTGGTACAATAATCTTGTACACTTTCCCCAGGGTTCCTATGGAGATTGTTATAATCAGCAAGGACTTGGAGAGGATTTTTTCTCACTTCCCACTTGTTTAAGAATGTTTGATGGAAGCCTTGGAGGTCATTTATACTATGGGGGGCTAAACCTTTAAACCATTTTCTTACTTCTCCCCCTAAGCTCTAAGAAAACAGTCTGAGTTTGATAGAATCATCATCGATTTCATTTTGATCAAAATAGTCATTCATCTTATCCACATGTTGTGATGCAGTTGTAGCATTATTAGCATCATATAATGGAATTTTGGACTGATAGTCCTGTGGAAGATTGACTAGTGGTATATTAAGGGCTAAGGGAGCATACCATGCTGCCATGATATGTGGTGGGGGTGGATTAACAAGTGGTGGATTAACAAGAGGGGGATTTGGCTGGAGTGGAGTGGTTTGAATAGTGGATGAATAGTGTACAGAAGTGGATGGAACAGCAGCAGATTGCTGAGCTGATTTTGGATGAGAGACACCTAGGTTAAAAAGAAAATGTGGATCAGGAGGTGTTGATTCTCTATCAGGATATTCACTTGTTTCCGGGGATGAAAGTGAAGACTCAGGATCTATCTGAATTATATCATCAAATGACCTAGTTCTAAATGGGTTTACTAAGTCAACTTGTGATTGTTGTAGAGCTAAAAGATTTTCAGGAACTGAATTAGCTCTCAAGGGTGATCTAAAAATAGTTGAAAATTTAACCTTAGGAGACTTCCAAAGGATACTTTCTGGGTCATCAACTATCTCAGGTGGATCGGGGTCAGGATGGGCTCTAGTATAAATCTTCCTAGAAGCCACTATGCCGTAATTTGAGATCCAAATGACAGGAAAAGTTCAACCAAGTATTACAATCTTTGAGAGGTTAACTGATCTGTTTACACAAATTTTGATCTTACAATCCTCTAACTGGATTAGGAAACTGTATAATGGTAAGGGTTCTTTCCAGTGGAGTCTTTAAGGTCTACTCAGGATTATGGAGTCGCCAGGTGGAAGATTTTTTAGCTCCTAAGGAGGTAAAAGGTTTTATGGTCCACCACCATGTTTATTATGAAGCCAAACTTGAAATATTTTGGGTTTTTCTGAGTTTATTTTGTTTTTATAGGTTAAGAGAGTGTTCTAAGTCTGATTTTGCACTTAGCTAAGGTGTTCAAACAAACAGAGTTGCTCTTATGGCTTGGTAACTGGTTCCTTCAAGGTTTGATAAGGATTTAAAGGAATCCTAAGGGTTACTTAGTTTTTCACTGATTCAAAAGAGTCCTATCATGATTGCCATTATGTTAGGCAGTGCTTGAAGAAAGTTAATTATGTTATACTGGACCTAAAGTTGAAGGAAAGGTTTCGCAAACCTCTAATTCTCAGCAGGTCCCACCGTGATCGCCATTATGTTGGTATCTTGTGTTTTGACAGTTTGGCAAATCAAAAGACAAGGCAACATCAGAACCAATCTTTAGAGTTCCAGGATCTAGTCCTCCTGTTCTCAGAGAGGGATCTCTCAAATATTTGTTTGCAAAGGTTTATCTTGTTTGCTTTGGTTATGGATTTTAGACTAGTTATTACGTGCGGATGTTTGTTTGGTTGGGTTGAGTTGATACAACAAAATATGAAAGGTCTAGGAAAGATAGACAGAAAGAGGAAATATCCGGTTCATTGGGCAATGGAGTCAAAATAAGATCATGACAAACTCTTCAAGGGATATGGGATATCAAAGGGCAAATCTAACTTGGCCACAGGATCTTTTGTTTTGGAATGAGATGGACATTAATGATTTGGAAAAAGAAATTTAATTCTCAACAAAGGGAACTTGAGAAACATGACTTATCAATAAAGAGATATTTGATAGACGGGGCTAACCATAAATTCTACAAACATTCTTTAAGAAAATAATGATTTCAAGACAACTTCTAAAATGAAATCTAAGATTCGGGGAACACCCTATTTCCTCAAAGATCTTATTTTAAAGGATTTAGAAAACATAAAAGATTCACTGATAGTTGCATTCATAGAAGAGGGAACACCTAAATAACATCTGTGTTTGCAACTATAAAGACCTTCAAAACAATTGTTCAAGCAGGGGCAAAGGGTAAGATCAAAACCGACCTCTTTGGTTAACTTAAGACAATGGTACTTCGAAGGGAGATTTCAATAACGGCTTTCAAGTGATGGCAGACAAGCAGGGAGAACCATAACATGCTGAAACCAACTATTTGAGATATCAAGGAAATAAATGAGCATGAAGACTAAAGAGAAGTTTTAAAGCCTCTAAAATACTTTAGCAGAAGAAAACATAAAACAGTGAAGGGTGAACAGGTCTAAGGTGCTTCCAGGAGTCATTTCTTAGCCTAAAACTTTCAGCCTACTGTAGTAAGAAATTATGGAACATAATGAAAACAAGGGAAAAAAAATTTAACAGTTCAGAGCACTTCACCAACAGCCAAGCTCATGGATCCAATGATAGAGCCTTCTCAGGAACAGACATGCAACGACATCATCAAGACATCCAAGACTCCAAATTATTTTCAACTTCAACAAACTTGTATATTTATTTGAGAGAGTTTCAATATTACAACTTGTGATCAAACAACAACCAACCTTCTCATCTTATGCAGAAGTACTTATAGGAAGATGAGGAGGTGAGAACTAACAAAAATATCTTGTGAACCATTAATACAGATTAAATGACTTCTCGGTCTCTTGAGGGGTTCGACGGAGGAGTGTACAGGTGGATCACTGTATTAATGTTTTACAATTAATATCAAAGCTCGGTGGGAGCTTTATTTGACTTTGAGGCTCTATGTTCTGTCCGGAGCAACTCTGCAACTATTTTCTATTACACTCCTTTGGCAGAATTAACTTCTTGGCAGCGCTGGAGGCAGATATTTCCTGAATCAATAACTTCGGCCTCTATTTGAAAGGTTTGAGGCAACAGGTGGCTCTTTGTAGTAGCTGAGGAATCAATTTGCCTCGAGTTGTGGCGGTGGAGGCTTTCTGTCTGATAAAACACTTTAGGTTTTCTTTAAACTGTGTTTTGAGTCGGGGATTAGGCTTTTGATAACTGTCTTAGCCGTAATCCCCATAATACTGTCTTCAATCTTCTTCTGCTGTGATTTATTCTCAAAACTGATACTCTTTAACTGTTCTTTCGAATAAAACAGTGTCTTGTCGATGTGCAGGGCCACGCTGGGCTTTTCGGCATCAATGCTCATGAAACATTGACAAATAATTGAATCCAACCGTGTGAATGATTCCTTTTAACAGCTCGAAGGCGCAAGAAACGTCTTTCCCAACCCTCGGCTTTCTTTCATTATACAATGGAAAACCATTAAAACACCTGCGAAACACAAAAATAGTTAAGAAATCCTGCGGAAATAGGTTTAAACTGCTTCAGAAGGCAGGAGAGGAGCATAGTCGTCGGATGAAGGCAACCAACGGTGGAGATCTGCATAGAAAGGCAAAAAGGATAGCGGGAGAAGAATAAGGAGGAGAAGTTTTGGACCATCCGATCCGGACATGTGGACGGTCCAGATCTAATAGGAGGGTCTCAATCGGAGGTGGCAGAAAAGGGGATGCGATTGAAAATTCCAGTGCGCTTAAGCGCTGGCCGTTGATCTGCAAATCAGATCGACGGCGGGGAATGAATCAGAGGTAATTGCAAGGGGGTGAAACATTTCGATGCGATTTTTAGCACAGACCGTTGATCTAAGATTCAGATCAACGGTGGGAAATGAATCGGGGTAGTCGCAATCGGAGGGATGAGGAAAAGAGTGCTATTTAAACAAAAAACTCTAATGCGATTAAGCGCTGTCCGTCGATCTGCAGATCAGATCGACGGCGGAGAGTGAAACGGGGGATGGCCGATCGGCAGGTGCAAACAAGTGTATGCGATGGAAAGCCCCGATGCGATTGGGCGCTGGCCGTTTGATCGGCTTACAATCAACGGTGGAGATTAGTTTTCAGAACGAACCGGCAGAAACCCTTATAATATATCAAAACCCCAAGTTTTTAATATAAACGAAGGTTTAGTGGATCAGGGCGGAAATAAAATATATACAAAGGATAGGCGCCCGCCTGTGGGGCCTTCGGATATATGGAACGCAAAGGGCCCGGAGCTTAGTACATCAAAGGCCAATCGCAATCGAAATCGTGGGCCTGGTCTTTCAGATCAACCCATTTTGAATTCATCGATCGCGATTGCGCGATCGGTTTTTTCGATCAACCCATTTTAAAATATTAAACACGTGACTTCAAGCTTTTAAGTTGAAACTTTGGATAAGAGGGTTCTTGGGTTTTATAAAGGAAAAAGCAGAACATTAATGAAATTTTACAATGTTTTAAGCGCCGGAGGCGGGCTTACTGGATATATAAAATAAACGATGCGATCGGGTTTTTGTATTTACAAAGGATTAATCGCATCGGAACATCTCAAACCAAAGTATGATCTCAATCGGAACTTTTGAATAGAGCACAAGTCTCGCGCTTTTTGATACTTCCGATGTGATGAGCGCCGAACAGGGTTAGTGCTTGGTTTTTTAATGGAAATGGGGGTTCCGAAATAGTTAAAAAGTGAGTTTTCAACTATGGAAAGGGGAATTTTTCATAAATGGAAAGAAGAGGGCTTATGAAAACAAGGCAGTTTTGATGGAGAAAAAGGGGAGCAGATGAAAGGTTTGAGAAGAGGGAAAATGATGGTCTTTCAACAGTCTTTCATTTGGAATCGGCAGAATTTTCTGAGTATAAAATGGGACAGCAAATGAGGATTTTGGACAGAGGCATGAGGCCTTAAGGAGACTTCAAGAGCCAACAAATTTTTAGTGATAAAATTTGTTCCTTGGAGGCTCAAAAAGATCTTAGCCACCTTTTGGTATAACAAAATATTATAGGTGGCTAACAAGCATATTCGAAGGAAGTCGCATAGTTAATTCACATGCTTATTCATTATGAATTTTTGTACCCCCTCCAATGAGAGAAGGGCATCCACGGCCTTAAAGCTCAAGAGAAGAGGAAAGATGGTAAAAATCATGAATGCACACGAAGCAAAAGTCAGAAGTTGGTAATCATCAAAACTGTACATCAGGTGGAAATGACCGAAGAATGGGAGAAAAGCGGAGTAACAATTATTATGAAAGGATGTCCTATTTTGATGACATAACATGATGGAAGCATGACAGGTGACAGATTATGGTTGATGTCGTCATCCCTTAATTCAACATGAAAAGATAATTCATTTATAGTTAATTATGTGGGTAGGTAGTGATAACACTTATTCAAGTAGTGCATTTATTTCAGGTATGGATCAATAGGAAATAGGGCATATAAAAGTAATTGGCTATTGTTAGAAAAATACTTCAATACCACAAGTAGAGCCACTGTTGCTAGCAGGCATTCATAGCATCGACAGAGTTACTATTTTAACCCAGAAATGAGCCATAATCCTCTATTTAAAAATAGACATTTTGCTTGTTTTATGGAGAGACCACTGTGCTGATGTGGTGGCCAGATAGTCATAGTGCCATTCATGGGGATTGTAACAGAGTGATCAGGCCAGCTCATGATGAGACCTCCTGTCCTTCAATCAATTTTAGCTGTCGAGAAGGTCACTACCCTGGTGTGTTGGCCATTGTGGGAATGTCACCTGTTAAACCCTTATGATCATGGTAGGTTGGATCGTGATTAGGCCCCCTATTCTCTCTTAAAAAAAAAAATGCACCTAGACAAAATATTTTTCTTTTTGAAAAGTAGACATTTTCTTGTTTTATGGAGTGACCACTGTGCTGGTGTGGTTGCTAGATAGTCATAGTGCCATTCATGGGGATTGTAACAAAGTGATAAGGTCTGCTCGTGATGAGACCTCCTGTCCTTCAAACAGTTTTAGCTATTGAGAAGGTCACTACCCTGGTGTGTTGGCCATTGTGGGAATGCCACTTGTTAAACCCTTATGATCATGGTAGGTTGGCTCGTGATGATACCCCCTATTCTCTCTTAAAAATTTTCACATAGACATAATGATTTTCTTTTTATTTATAAATGGAGGGAGGCTCATTAACTCCTTAAGAGTTAGGGATGGTGTAAGAAGTAAAAAAAATGCCAATACAATTAATACTCTTATTCCTATATCCTCATGTCAAGGAGAATTACTCTTTGAGAGTGTAGAAAGATATACCAACATAAGACTACGGAAATGAATTGTGTAATAATATGTCTAAACAGGAGATATCCAGCTCTTCATTATACAGATAAACCATGTCAGCTTTCGGAGTAGAGATTTCCATCAAAATTTCAAAAGCTCATAATATTAGTAATACCACTGCTTTTCTCCTCTTTAGGTGCCAATTCCTTTTCCTAAAATGGCTTTTATGGCGAGGATGTGTAAAGTAAGAGTGGATATTCGAAAAGAAATCATCAAAAGACAAAAAAACATGCTAGAAAATAAATCAGTTGTTCAATTCAATTGAAAAACAAAAGTAAAATCACGCAAAAAAACAACCGTTCATTTGAATTGAATGACAATTGTTCAATTTGATTGAACAATAGTTTTTCAATTCGATTGAACAACAACTGTTCAAAGGTTTGAACAACAGAAATAAACACACTAAAAAAAAAACAACCGTTCATTCGAATTGAACAACAGTTTTTCAATTCGATTGAACAACAACTGTTCAATTCGATTGAACAATAGTTGTTCAAAGGTTTGAACAACAGAAATAAACACACTAAAAAAACACAGCCGTTCATTCGAATTGAAAAACAGCTGTTCAATTCGATTGAACAACAATTGTTCAATTCGGTTGAACATCAGTTTTTCAATGGATTGAACGACAAAAATCATGCAACAAAAAACATCTGTTCATTTGAATTGAATGGCAACTGTTCAATTCGAACGGACAACAAATGTTCAACTCAATTGAACAACAACTATTCAAAGGTTTCAACAATAGAACACACAAAAGAAAGAAAAAAGAAAAAGAATGCAGCTGTGAGCATAAAAATAATGAAAAGGAGATGGAATGTACAACAATGAGAAGAACTATAAATTTCAGCGATCATATATAGATATCATTTTGAAGGTGATATTATACAAAGTTACAATCTTGTGCTCTTTGCAAGGAGCATCATGCACCTAGAAAATACAACTAACATCAAACCTAACTTCAACACACTAGCTCATTTGACTCAAATTACTAAAAATAAGACTATTTTGTTTTATCACAATATGAAAGCAAGAAAATATACTTCATAATAAAATTAATCCACACTTGAGAAATTCAAACAAAGTTTCCTAAGTAGGTAGACAATGATTTGAATTTTTTTTGCATTAACACCAAATCCTTAATTCCATTATGTTTTCTTACACTTCTACTTTCGCACAATCGATACCATTTATGCATAGTTGGTGACTATTGATATGATCCCTAGTTTGATTTGAATTTGATACAATCCCAACTCATCTTGTACTATGAGTGTTATGTTGCAATCCAAACTATGGCCAACCCTCATTCCTCATTGTGTTCAACAAAATTGTGACCTAGAACTAATCTTCAATGTGTCATTAAATCATCATCTATAGTGGCACCTATAGAAAATGAGCATGCATACAACCATGTTTTATCATCAATGTATTTTCAATCCTTGTCAACATAATGTTATTATTGAGACCCTATAAATGTATTCCATTTAAGACAATGAAAGTTGATTGAGACATTTCCAACTTTAGTCATCAACTTATAAACAACTAGTTGTGTCTTGGATTCACATAGTTGATTATGTAATATTCCAAAAATTTAGCCTTCTTCTAAATGGAATATTATAGTTGGTTTTATTACTAAGTAGGTGAATAAATGGGTAGGGAGGCCCATTAAAATCTTTAGAAGGAATAATAACACTCCTAATGTGAAAGGAGGAAGAATAAGCAGCTGGATTAAGCACCTTTGGGTGTGAACAAGGATTGGATCATGTTGATTCAGTCAACTTTGACCAAGTCAACAACGTTGTCTAGATACATTGAATCTCCTTGATGTACAGTGAAATTTTAGTGGAGGACAACCTGCATGAGCTTGGTGGAAAATATGGATGGGACCCAATGTGAAGAGGTTCACTTGATATATATGGAGAGGATAGGAGCCTTTGTTATTCATGTTTTAGTTTATCATTTTGATATTGGTCTGCTTAGCCTTTGCTTCCTCTTGCTGTTTAGCAGGGTTGCTATGCTATTTAGCACAAGGGTGTTCCTGGTCGGGAATCCCTACCTCATCCTCAGGTAAGGAGAGGTTATTTGGGCTACATTTCCTCATTCCAGCATTTTGGCCAAGCTACCTCCTTTAGCTACAACACATTTTCTGTTTAGAGTTGGGTTGTGTTGTAGGGTGCAACAAAGGAGGATCTCTTAGAGTCATTTATGGGCTTGTTTTTCAGTGGAGAGGTTGTCTATTCATTGGAGGATCAGAAAGGAAGACTCCCAAGCATATTTTGACATCTTTGGCATTAGGCCAACCATCTGCTATCCCTCACAGTGCGTTATTTTTGGAGGCATTTGCTGGAAGGGTTCATTGAGCTCATCAGGAGGGTCTATTTCTGAGTAGAGGGATCAACCTTATAATTAGAAATACCATTGGAGGAGGACATCATTATTTGAGATCTTTCATAGCCTCATTTCATATCAGATCTAGTTTGCAGTGGCACATTAACCCCAGGGTTATTTGTCACATTGTATATTTCTTGATATTTCTAGCAATCCTTTCTGGGTTAGCTAGAAATCTTATATTAGAGCCCACATATTCATTGCTTGGCATTTATTTTGTTTCTATCAGACACATTCCATTTATGCATGTATTCAGCAGTAGCTACACCATTATAGACAACATCGTCACTACTCTCTGACATTTTATACAATTGTAGCAGCTCATGTGCTGATTGTTTTGTTCGTTGGAGACTTGTTCCCATTGATTAAGTGGCTTGTCCCTCATGATCTTGTTGTATATTTCTGCTGATAGATTAATGAAATGATGGCTATACATTTATCCCTCTTATGTCATGTTCAGATTTGCAAATTTTTACATTTTTATGTTCATGTATAGCTGTAATCCCATTTTGGGATATTAAATTGGTATCAGAGCATAATCTTGGCTCAGCCTGTGCATTCAAGACATTATGCCATTAGAAGGAGAAGTTTATTCTCACAGAAAAGAGAATATTTATAGAAGAAACAAAGGCATGACTCCATTATTTGGAGAAATGAAGGAAGATAAGGTCTCCCTGCTTCTTTTCCAAGCTATGAAAAATATCAAAGAATATCTCAAGGAGATGAAAGGGGGGAAGTGTAGAAATTCCTGAGAGGGTTTGAAAGTGAAGCAAGACCTAGCTATTCACATGATAGGTGTGACCATTCAGCCACACATGCAGATCCACACTGTAGTCTATGGCCCACATTAACTGCAAGAAGGATGGAGGAAGGAGATGCACCAAGGGAGGAGACCTTGAGTGACTATCTTTAGGAGTATGAGTCTCAATCATGGAGATTCAAAGAGCACTTGGAATTTCAAGGGTTTTGAATACTCAAGGAAGGTAGAAGATCCAAAAACCATCATAGATGCAAGAGAGGTATAATTTTTCTATCTAACTTTGATGTCTCAGCAAAGTGCACAACCAAAGCTTGGGTGGAGGAGCTAGATTCCTATTTTCAGCTACACCAAGTTTCAAAAAGGGAGGCCATTAGAATAGCAACGTTGCACCTCAAAGGTATGGCCCATAATTGGTGGTTTAATAGTTCTTCATTTTATCATGAAAATGTAAACACTAATGCTAGGTTCATTAAGGAATTGGTGAGAATATTTGACATTAAAAATTGTAAAACATCTCTTGTGGAACCCAAAAACTTAAAACCTTTGCATGAGTTGGAGAGATATATCTTGCCAACTCCACTTCATATTTCTGATGAAGGGGACAAAAGCATGCATGGTACCTTGCCAAGGGCAAGATCCCCACTAGTTGAAGAACCCTCTTCTATTGGTGAATACATGGAGAAACCTCCTTCAATGGAAGTCTAAGATCAAGTGTCTCTCATTGATGATGAGGCAATCTCACATATTGATGAAGAGGATGAGCAGAGAAGAGCTAACAATGCTATACCATTGGGAGAAGATCCATCACCCCATGGATATGGGAAGGGAGCCATTTCTTCCATTGGAGGAGCCCTTGTGTCTTTGCAAGGAGTTAAAAATGATCCAACATGTGGGAACCAAACCACAGTTCCAGAGAAGCATACATCAGTTATTCTAGATTGTGAATCTTGGCAGATGGAAGGAGAATAAAGGAAGGATCAACATCAAGGGATGATGAGAATTCACCCTTATCTATTCCAGGAGGTTTCTGAACGAAAGAAGGAGACTGTATTGCATAGTGAAGAGAGGGACAAATCAGTCCACACATATATACAGTCCACTTGAGATTTTGATGTCTCACTACATGGGGGCATCCCACCTAGGAGGCCACCAGATCTAGAGTTGGTGGGAGACATTTTATCGTTTGGTTCACCACTCTTAGATTCCAAAGAGGTGAATACTTTGGAGGAGTCCAGTACAGTGCAGAGAGTTTGGGATAGAATTAATGAGGAGAGAGGTATTCTTCCATTTTCTGCATTACCCACTCTCACTACATATACTGCACTGACAGAAGTTGTTGCAGTGATGGAGGATGGCACCTTCATGGTTTAAGGGAGCTACTCCATGGATTTGGAGAAATAGAGGGTACTTCCTTTGAGGAAGGGATCCTCCATACATTGGAGTAGATGCAAGCCACTCATGCTTACATTGGCCAAGATTAGAAGGTTCTTTTTGGATGGTAGCTTCTCATGGGAATCCAACTTCCAAATATCACTACTTATTTTTGAGCATGAGTAGCTGCATGATGGGCATGACAGGAATTTGGAGGATGAATTTGGCATGAGGGATGTCAAAGGAAAAAAAAAAAACATGTGGGGGGCTTCACATTGCAGATCATCAATGATGTCTCTTAGGAGGATTGATCCATATTGGAGGTCTCAACTCTTGGTAGAGTACTCTAAGGATCTTGGTGCTTGAATGATTATTGATGACCCAGATGGAGATGATAGATATATGGTATATGATGTCTTCATCTATTGTTATGGCATGATCTTCTTGACTAGAGCTTCTGAGCTCAAGGAGAAGCTGCTACATGCAGCATATGAGGACTTCCTTTCCATGCACTTTGATGCATATATTTCCTTGGAAGAGGAGTTCATTTGGGAGGGCACCAACATGATATATTTCAGCATATGGAGAGATGCATAGCCCAGACGATGATAGAGAGTATGTCACAACCACTTCCCTGCTCTCAGGAGGTGAGGGAGAATTTTCGGTTGAGCCATTTCAGCTCAAGGTCCCAAGTACATGGTGGAGAAGGTATAATTACACATTATGTTTTGTACTTCTTTACTTTATATGTGCAGCATGTTGTACCAAGGAGGATTATCCATTCTTGCATATTGTATGATGATGTACTTGAAGCCATTTGCAACATTAAGATTGGCTATCTTATTGGTGGTTTGTGGGGGAAGCCACATGATTTTTGGTGTGCACCATTAACACCACTTTGTACTTTCATGTTTCTATCTTATAGAATGATTGTGGCAGAAAAAAAGTGGCTAGGAGAGAACTTTTTATTATTTGTTTTAATGCAGGCAAGGGATGCACTGTGCTGGTTCCATGTGTGTAACTATGATCCACTCTCAAGTTGTCATATGGCAGCTTGTTTTCATTGGTTTTTGCTTCCATGTATGGTTGATATTCTTATGTTCATGGGGAGCTTTGTTTGGAGAGTGCTAGATGAGTTGGAAATTTGCATTGGGAGTATGATTCTCCCTATTTTACATGTTTTATGTTTTAGGAGAAACAATGGGTAAGCCATGATTGCCACACCACCCTTTTTTTCTTCACACGGGAGGAGGCATTTGAAGAACTTGCATTCTTGGAGGAGGAATTTCATGGCTGATTTTATTTTTGGGGTAACTTGGGCCATTCTTGGAGGCCATGAAATTTCAGCCCAAGATCAGAAAAAACCCCATACTTACCATAAATGGAGAGATAAACCACTTGAATATAAAAATCTAATCTCTCCATGCAGCCCCAACACATTGCATACACCGGGGGTTGAGGATTCTTTTGATGAGCTACCTAGAATGGCTCATTTCATTTGGATGATAGGATGGGTTTGGGAGTCTCTCATTGGTCATGAGATCCCCTATTCTTGTCATAACTCCTATCTTGAGGAGGCCATTGGAAAACAAGAAGGTTTCCACTTACACCTTCCACCTTTTCATGATGTGAGCCATTTGGTTTTGCTTGCTTGGGAGGGAGTATTGGAGGACAGATTTATTGCAGATTGTTTTGACTAGTGGCGGGAACTATTGATGAGGAGGCCACAAGAGGAGGAGGGGAGGAATTTTTCTCTCCTTATACAGTTTCTTGAGGACAAGAAAATTTTTGGAGGGGAGGACTGTAATATTCCAAAAATTTAGCCTTCATCTAAATGGAATATTATAGTTGGTTTTATCACTACGTAGGTGAATAAATGGGTAGGGAGGCCCATTAACCTATTTAGAAGGAATAATAACAATCCTAATGTGAAAGGAGTAATAATAATCAGTTGGATTAAGCACCTTTGGGTGTGGACATGGATTGGATCATGTTGATTCAGTCAACTTTGACCAAGTCAACAACGTTGTCTAGATACATTGAATCTCCTTGATTTACAACGCAGTTTTAGTGGAGGACAACTTGCATGAGCTTGGTGGAAAATATGGATGGGACCCAATGTGAAGAGGTTCACTTGCTATATATGGATAGGATGGGAGCCTTTGTTATTCATGTTTTATTTTATCATTTTGATATTGGTCTGCTTAGACTTGCTTCCTCTTGCTGTTTAGTAGGGTTGTTGTGTTGTTTAGCATAAGGGTGTTCCTGGTCGGGAATCCCTACCTCATCCTTAGGGAAGGAGAGGTCCTTTGGGCTACATTTCCTCATTCTGGAATTTTTTCTAGGCTACCTCCTTCAACTAAAATGCAGTTTCTGTTTAGATCTAGGTTGTGTTGTAGGGTGCAGCAAAGGAGGATCTCTTAGAGTCATTTCTGGGCTTGTTTTTCAGTAGAGAGGTTGTCTATTCATTGGAGGATCAGCAAGGATGACTCTCGAGCATATTTTGACATCTTTGGCATCAGGCCAAACATATTCTATCCCTCACAGCGCAGTCACCATCCTAAACTATGTCATTTTTGGAGGAATTTGCTGGGAGGGTTCATTGAGCTCATCAGGAGGGTCTATTTCTGAGTAGAGGGATCAACATTATAATTAGAAATACCATTGGAGGAGGACATAATTATTTCAGATCTGTCATAGCCTCATTTCATATCAGTTCCAGTTTGTAGTGGCACATTAACCCCAGGGTTATTTGTCACATTGTATATTTCTTGATATTTCTAGCAATCCTTTCCGGGTTGGCTAGAAATATTTTATTAGAGCCCACATCTTCATTTCTGGGAATTTATTTTGTTTCTTTTAGTCACATTCCATTTATACATGTATTTAGTAGTAGCTGCACTGTTATAGACAACGTTGTCACTGCTCTCCAGCATTCTATATAATTGCAAAAACTCATGTGCTGATTGTTTTGTTCATTGGAGACTTGTTCCCATTGCTTGAGTGGCTTGTCCCTCATGATCTTGTTGTATATTTCTGCTGATATCTTAATAAAATTATGGTTGTACATTGATCCCTCTTATGTCATGTTCAGATTTGCAAAGTTTTACATTTTTATGTTCATGTATAGCTGTAATCCCATTTTGGGATATTATAGATTACAACTCAATATGACTTTGTAACCACCTTCTCAATGACAATGTTATTTATTACTTGTATATATATGTAAACATAACCCATTATAAATCATGATTTTTTTTATCACCAACGAAATGAACTCTGACATCACAATTTTCAACCAGATTGATTTCCCACGTCTCTTTAATATTCGTCATTCTTTATAATTTATCCTCTTATACCTAAAATACATTCTTGTTTGAGTTAGTATATCACTTTAACTTGGTTATCTATTTGTCTTTGTTGTCTCTTTGTTTCACTAAATCAATATGGTTATGCAACCACCTCTCACATAACATCATTTAGCAACATTAACATTTTTATGCTCATCTATTACCAAGCATGATCACACTACCAAAAATCTATGAGTATTTTCACTTCCACTTTATTGTAGTATATCCCATAGTATTTCAATTCCCTATTGCAAATGCTAATTTCAACAAATTTTCTACATTTTTTAGAGCAACATATGATGTGATTCTAAATAATCATCATTGAATTTAAGGAATTCCACACTACAAGTGTCTAATCCTTCCTATGGTATGGATCAATGAAGAGAGTAAAGAGGGTCAAATGAGGGGAAATGATTAGAAAATATGGCTTTCATAAATGAATGTATTCTCTTTCCACTCATATTCCTCCTTTGGGATTTCTAGTATGGTAAAAATATGGTGGCAAAGACAAGTTCTTGGATGAAAAATTCGGAAGGTAAATTCACCACCTTATCTATTGATATTCTTAGAGGGTAGAAGCCAACTTATTTCAAGGTCTTACATGTTTTCTTGAATTAGTGTAATTGTTCAACAATTTCCTATGAAGGCCTACTTCTATCTCTTATGAAGGGCCTCAATTATGGGAGCAACAATCAGGCTAGTTCGATATATCAAGTAAGCTACGGGGTTAGATAAAGTAATCCTTGATTTGGTTTCACCTTTGAAATATTTTCTTCAGGTTTAACCGATAGGGATTTTACCTCCTTCCACTCTTAGGAAATAAATAAATAAACTTGTTGCTTTCCAAACACCTTGAGCTACAAAGTTAGGTTGTAGCCAAACTCCTTTCATTTTAGATCTTTAATAATCATGTTGAGTAATATTCAATGGTTTACTTATTTTAACCATATATAAGAAGCCACATAATTCCCCTAATGAGATCAATTTCTTACCCTTGATTATTTATTTTTGTGTTAATTTCTATAAAAAAATCCATTGACTATATTAGTTTCATGGTTCTTCAAAGTACAATGATGAAGGAAGAAACATTTTTGTGTAGATAAGTTTACCCTATCTGCCTCTCTATGATTTGAAATCCATAATAGTGACCTACTATAAAGAACCCAATTGAATTCTTGAAGAATAACTTTGAGCTAAAATGAACTTTGAGGTAAAATCTTTGAACAATTATCATGATTGGTGACCACCACTCAAGAAAGGGAAAATTTCAATATTTCCTATAAATGAAATCATTGATTTCCAATGCCTTATTATAGAGTCTTCAAAACAAAGATCTTAAGGTCGTTTTCCCATCAAATTATTTGTGAGAAAGTGATCAAAATATGGACCAGGGGAAAAAATTAGCTCAAAAATGAAAGTGCTCAGAATTTCACCAAACTAGAACTAAAGCGACCAGCCCGTCACCAAGAATCCAACACAACTCATTTTGTTGAAAACCGAGTTCAGATGAAGGAGTTATGGTCTGTTCATCGTCGTTCAGAACATGCAAATTTTAAAAAAAATATTGCAAAATAGGTACAACTGATGACATGGCAGTCCAATCAGCATGCAGAGAATATTCTTCAGTTTTTAGTCCAATGGGATTGTGAGAAGTGTCACTGCGGGATTCACCAGTTTGGTTTGTGAAGGTAAAAATCACCCAATGTCCTCCAAGGTTGAATGTTGGTTCATGATTTTTATGTGGTGGAGATTATATATTTTTTATATATTAAAGTTGAGTATATATATATAATTTTAAAAAGTCTTATATTATATTAATATATTAGGTTGTTTTAAATGAATGAATAGTCAATTTTTGATGTATTTTATTCCCTATACACAATGGTATAGTTTATAGAGACGTTGGAGCACATCTAAAGGTGCTTTTTTCACTTTCTAGATTAAACAAGCCCATGGCTATCGGGGTTGAAGATCAATCCTAGAGGAGATGGTAACCAAATTCAGAGACTGGATAGTAATTTTTAGAGTATTTGAGTGTTTTGAAGCCAATGGAACAATCAAGAAAACCATTGGACCAATAGTGGTGCTTGTAATCAAATATTTTACTCATAATCGAAAGAGGGCCTAGCTATTTAAAGCAGATCCATGGAGATGTATCCCAGGAGGGGTGAACTCCATCATCATCCATTGTGTTATGTGATTATTGTGAGTTACGTTTCTTCATTTGAGTTGTTATATATGAGTTTTTAATTGTTAATTAACTCATAATTTGATCATAAAAAACACATGAAACTACACACATAACCTCTTCACAAATGGTTATGATGAGACGATCCTTAAACACATTTTTAATACCGATGAGGAAGCTTGCATAGCAATAAAAAGTTTTCCCATATTCAAATCAAGTTGGTATCAGAGAAAAATTTTAGCTCATTTTAGCCAAGGTTAGCTAGAAGAATTAGCTATTGGTTCTATAACTATTGGTTGTTGAATTTGTGCAAGGAGAATTTAACAGTTTTCCAAGTTTATGTGTGAAGGAGAAGATATCAAAATTGAGACTTCAGATCCTCAAATCACATCAAAGAAGCTTTGTATGCATTGCATGTGTGATGGCATCTTCATTAAGTGATGCTTCTAGTCTATCTTCCTTACAAAAAATCTTTGATAAAGAGTTGTTTCAGAAGATCTACATCATGATTGATAGGATGCAAAATATGTATGAATATAAGAGGGAGAGCATTAAACTTCAAGAGAAATTGATTTCCATGAAGGAAAAGAAGCAAGAACTTCTTGAAAAAATGCATGATATGGAGACTCAGCTCCATATTGCAAATGAAAACCTTGAAAATATACATGAGATGGAGACCCAACTCCATGATGCCAAGGAAGCCTTAGCCATGTATATGCATGAAAAATAGGTATGCGATTAAAGTTTATCTTCAATTTCCTATCAAAATGAATGTGTAGGCTCTTTTGAAATACACACTAGAGGAATAGGGTCCAAATTATTGATGAAGATGGGCTATGAAGGTAAAGATTAGGCGAACATGAACAAGGCATAGTTGAGCCAATTGTTATTGAGGAAAGGCATAAGTATCTGGGTCCTGGTTGTGGACAACATGATGGAGAAAGATCTAAATCCAAGGAGGCACATGAAGGTGTTCCATGAAGTAATTTCATTTCATGTTCATTACCACAAGCTTGTGAAGACTGTGTTCATGAGTAATGGAAAATTTTTACACCCACTTTGCAAGAAAGTTATTATAAGCATGCAGCTAATGAGAATGGCGAACAAGAGGATGTTGAAATCTCTAAGGTCTTTGAACACATTGTTCGTATTCCGAAGAGAGCCACTACCTCATCAAATTCACCTCCTCAAGAAAGAGATAAAGATGAATGTTCAAGATATAAATCTACTTTTAATCAAGTTGATTTTGATTATTATAAACATGAAAAATTCTCACATAAGATTTGGAGAAAAGTTGCATGTTCCTTTTGTGGTTTGGATAACCATAATGTTTCAAGGTGTTGGAAGAAGATAGCCATGCACAGGAAACTTTTGAAGAAAAGGAGACAGAAATCCAAAGACAAAGCAAACCATGTTGAAAAGTAGAGGTAATTTTTTTGCACTCATTGCCATATAGCAAGGTCATCTTGTAGACAAGTGTTGGAATTTGTATCCAGCAAGTCATCCATGATATTTGAAGAAGGTGGAGAAAGAGAATGGCAAGAATGGAAAATAAGATTCCATAATCGATGTGGGTCGATGATTCACATGATAATGATGTGCAGCTGAAAGAAGCACCATTAAAATGGTTTGGTAATAGATGATTATATTTCTTATCCAATTAAGGCTTTGCATGTCTTTTGATTGATGCATTTATTTTCCAATGGAATGCATGTTGCATGTTTACGCCAAGAAGGTGATTGAAAGTGGAGTATGTTGACTCACTTTATTGTAGCAAGATTTATCATTTCAGCTTGTTAAGTACATGTACATATGAATGGAGTTCTTGTACTTATTATTGTGCTTGTGAGAAAGTTGAAGAATTGTATACATGCATAAGAGTTTGTGTGTATGAACAGTGGAATTTTGATGGTTTCATTATACTTGAACATGCATGAGTAATTGACTTGTGTTGGTTGATTGCTTTGTTAAACATGTATGTTGTCAACTTGAGAGTGTTGATCATTTGCACATGCATAAGTGTCGACATGTGTTGGTTGATTGTGTGTTGCATGCATGTCATATCGACTTGGAATAGTTGATTTTGTCTCCAAAGATGAAAAGGAGATTTTGACGAAGTGTTTCATGAGATGTGAAATTCATTTTGTTTACACATTCTTATGCTTGACTTGAGAGTCAGTTGATTGTAGAGGCATGTTTTTGTCGACTTGTGTTTGGTCGATAAGTTTTGATACCAAGATGTGAGAGTACACGGCGATGTTCACATGATGTGAAATTAGTTTCTTTGAAGAAGCAAGATGATATGTCATCAAGTTGTTTCTTGCATGATGCATTTTTCAGATTGATAGTGGAATCTGAATATCTTATGTTTGTAACAAGATGTTAATAAATTTTGCAGCCATGGTAGACCATTTTATGTGTTTATGCCAAGAAGAGAAGAAGATGGTGAATGCATTCTTCCAGATGCGGAATTTGGAACTGTGGAGGTAAAAAAGAATGGTCATTTATTTTCTTATTTTTACTGATGTTGGAACTCATTGTTGTATTTCACTCATTGTGCAAAGGAGGAACATGATTCTCAGTGAGAAGGCACCAAGGAATCAATTTGGTACATAAAAATTGTTATATCAGCAAGCATCCAACAAGTGTTGGTGTGGGTCAGCAGCAAAACGAGAACAATGGTTGAAGAGCCAAGCCAATTGCAAGGCAAGGCAAGGCATTTCAGTGGACAAGTGGTTGATTGTGTGTTGCATGCATGTCATATCGACTTGGAAGAGTTGATTTTGTCTCCAAAGATGAAAATGAGATTTTGACAAAGTGTTTCATGAGATGTGAAATTCATTTTGTTTACACATTCTTATGCTTGACTTGAGAGTCAGTTGATTGTAGAGGCATGTTTTTGTTGACTTGTGTTTGGTCGATAAGTTTTGATACCAAGATGTGAGAGTACATGGCGATGTTCACATGATGTGAAATTAGTTTCTTTGAAGAAGCAAGAGGATATGTCGTCAAGTTGTTTCTTGCATGATGCATTTTTTAGATTGATAGTGGAATCTGAATATCTTATGTTTGTGACAAGATGTTAAGAAATTTTGCAGCCATTATAGACCATTTTATGTGTTTATGCCAGGAAGAGAATAAGATGGTGAATGCATTCTTCCAGATGCGGAATTTGGAACCGTGGAGGTAAAAAATAATGGTCATTTCTTTTCTTACTTTTACTGATGTTGGAACTCGCTGTTGTAGTTCACTCATTGTGAAAAGGAGGAACATGATTCTCAGTGAGAAGGCACCGAGGAATCAATTTGGTACATAAAAATTGTTATATCAGCAAGCATCCAACAAGTGTTGGTGTGGTTTAGCAGCAAAACGAGAACAATGGTTGAAGAGCCAAGCCAATTGCAAGGCAAGGCAAGGCATGTCAGTGGACAAGTGGTTGTCATGGAGAATTTTCCAAGTAGAATCGAGATGATAAACTTGGGAAATAGAAGAGATTTCATCTCCTATGAGATAACAAGCTTTTGTGGGTCTAAAAGCATGTCAGTGGGAAGGAGTGATCAAAATCTGGATCAGGGGCAAAAATTAGCTCAAAAATGAAAGTGCTCAGAATTTCACCAAACCGGAACTAAAGCGACTGGACCATTGCAAGGAATCCAATGCAACTTGTTTCGTTAAAAACTGAGTTCAGATGAAGGAGTTATGGTCTATTGATCGTCGTTCAGAACAAGCAATTTAAAAAACAAATATTGCAGAATAGGTACAACTGATGACATGACAATCCAATCAGCATGTAGAGAATATTCTTCAGTTTTTAGTCCAATGGAATTGTGAAAAGTGTCACTATGGGATTCGCCAATTTTATTTTTGAAGGTAAAAATCACCCAATGTCCTCCAAGGTTGAATGTGGGTTCATGATTTTTATGTGGTGGAATTTTATTTTTTATATATATTAAAGTTGAGTTAATATATATATATATATATGATTTTAAAATTTGATATATTATATTAAATTATTTATATATATATTAATATTGATTTCAAACTTTATATTATATAAAAATTCCACATAATACATTTAAAAACCAAACTCATTTTCAAAGTCCGTTTTCCATGTTTTAAATACATTTCAAAGGTCTGAATTTAACGTTGGTTCAAATTTTATGAACTAATGTTTGGAGTGCATATATTTACAGTGGCGAAATATTTGTTTAAACCTATGTTAATAAATTTCCAAATTTTGTTTAAACGCTGGGCTGA